>JBAMHW010000017.1:7460642-7482119 GCA_037177495.1 Rhadinocentrus ornatus
ATTATTACATCATCATGCTGAATTTTTTTTTTTTTTCAAAGTTTCCCTCTTAATTTTCTGAGACCCCCCCCCAAAAAAAAAATAAAGAAATAAATAAATAAATAAATAAATAAAACACACCCTCTGGTGGCCCCCACTCTAAAAACTACTGTTTTAGTTCATTGTGCTGCCGCAGCACTTTGGTGGCCTCAGGTGGACATTTTAAATTCAAGATGGCAGGACCAACACCTGTCTTATCATGATGGAGTTGTGGAAATATTTAAAAATTTTTGTCTTTCCCCCTTTTTATTGATGTACTTGTATGCATCATGCTTTATGGGTTTTAGTGGAATGAAAAGCTTTTGGAAAGTATGAAAGAAATCTAGTGATCAGTGGGATCGTCTGCTAGAGCTTATTCTTTAAGCTGTGGAGATATATTTGATACAGTGAAAGAAAATTTATCTGAATAAATGTTCAGAGAAGAGAGCATGAAGTCAAAGACTGTACAGACAAATAGTTTATTTTACAGTAAATTTCCTTAACTGTAAATGGGCATGGGAAGCTGTTTTACTTAAGAAAACATACATTTACAAATATATCTCAAGCAGATACTTTAGTGTGCATGTAAGCCATTAAGATAGATTATATAGTACTGTATCAAAAGTTGTTTTCCCCTCAAGCAATTGTGTTTTTGTTGTACAGTACAGATTTCTGTATTACAATCCACTGGAAGCTCTGGCTCTTTTTTTTTTTCCCCCTTTATTCAATCAATCTGCCATGTTTACAGTTTAAGCAGTGCCTTGGAATTGGGAAGGCGATAGGTTTTAGGAAGAGTTGTGAGGCCCCATGCCCCCTGCCCCAGCCTCACTTGTCTCTTACTTGAAATTACATTAAGAAAAAGAGGCACATCCGTATTTGCTCCCTTGTTACGATTAACACTCAGTGCCAGTTAAGTGCACTTAAGCAAAATCATGAATATCCCTTAAATGAATCAGAAAAGTGGCAATAACAAACAAGATATTACACGTTTATTGAATTTGTAACGTGTAAAGGATCCAGTGAGAGCCAGCATAAGGAAAAGCCATGTGTGTGAAACCTGTTTGTAGAGAAAACATAGTTTTTGCACGTCAACTGAAACTCTTTGTGATGTCTGCTCAGATAATAAAGGTTATTGCTGCACAGATAAAATAAGTGCTTGTGTAATATTGTAGTGGGGAGATTAGCTTGCTATATTCTAAAAAACCTATTTTATAAATTATGTAATTTTAGTCTATATTGAGAGATAAAGGTGAATGTACATCTGACAGGTTTTTATTTATATAAAAATGTGTTCCACACTATTAATCTAAGCACAATGTATTTTAAGATGGAGCAATCAAAACTATAACTGAGTCATGCAGATGGTATTTTTTTCTCTCTTTTCTCATTCAATCAGACGTCAAGCTTGTCAGCAAGAAGTTGATCTAAATAGTTGAGCAAGTATTCAGCTGAGGTCATGTGGACGGTATCAAATGGTGCAGCATTTATGTTGTTATCCAGACAGAAATTTAGTTGTATGAAGAAGAGTGGCTGTTATGGTGATTCACATACTGGTCGTGGGTCTGATCTCTGCTTGTGGATCTGAGATCCCCAGGGCCTGACAAGCTGTTAGCACTGGTTATCATCATGAAGGCAGAGCGGAGGTGTCTTTAAGAGCCTTGTTTTGACTTCAGTGCTCACAAAAAAAGCCTTAAGCAGGTGAGAAGTACATTGATCAGCACGTTAACAGATGAGGGAGAAACCAATAGTCATGGTTGACAGCTTAACTTTCATGAAATATAAAGGTTAATTCTGTAATTTTGCACATCGGAGCATGTTCACAGGTGTTTTTGCATACATATGGAAAGCTTGTAGGAAGTCCAAAGACAAATAAAGTCTAATAAACTGCTTAATTGGTACCGAAAACCTGAATCCTGAAACTGTGAAGGAAGAAGCAAAAAAAGAATAAATAAAACCTGATTTGGAATGCTGAATTGTGAGTCTCGATATATTATGGTGAGCTTTTAACAAATATAATGACGTCACGGCAGAACCTGGTACAGACTGTGCATTAATCTTTGACGTGTAAAATCAGCAGGGTTGTCGTCTTTGGTTAATAAATATGGTCAGATCTTCATTTGCAGTTAAATTAGATATAAAATGTGTAACTTAAGACAGAAGGTAAATGGTTAAATGCTGTAAAAATTTAAATATTGTAAAAGCAACACAAATATATGTTCAAGTAAAAGAAAACAAAAAGCCATAGCATCATCATTTACTTAACATTATCATTTCAAGTACAGAAATTGACTTGTTAACTCATGCGGCTGAACATCACATCTTAATGTTGAGGGCATGAGATAACTAAAAAAAGTGATTTTCAAATTGTGTTGCCTGATCTTCTGCAGCAGAAGTTACTACAGAATATCACAGTTTGAAAAAAAGGGTTTGTTGTAGATAAGTTGGGGCTGGTTTCCTTAAAAGCACCTTAAGATGTAAAAGTGCAGTTTCATTTGTGCCAAGGGCCAATAAAAGACCTGAACCTCGCAGCTCATCTTCAACTGGGAAGATTTGTGTCAGTTTAAACAGATTAGGTTGCTTAACTCCTGTGACACAGCTTTGTGCAGCCAAGATGCAAGTTCATCATCAGAAAGACGCACTGTAAAGTTGAGATGATGTTTCTGTTTTATAAGCAATACGAACATTTGAACTAATCAAAACCCTGACTGTCCATCTTAGTTTGGTTTGCAGGAAGTGATTCTCTAGTGGCCTTTGGCAGACTAAATGTAGGCTGGTTTGCGTGTTTCAAAATCATGATGTAATTTTGTCTGTAATCACAATAAATAAATATCTCTTGTCGGCTTAACTTCACCTGTTTGGATGCTTCTTAGGATATAGAAATATTAAAAACTGCCTTTGTTCGCCTGGTATGAAATAATAAAAGATGATTTAATGTCCTGAGGCACTCCTGTGTTATAACTTTATATTTCTACTAATTTACATATGAAAGGACGAGCAGCTGTAGCTGAGTGAGAGGCAGATCAAAACTTGGACAGAACTACAATATCCATTTATTCTTTTTCCAAAAACTTTTTTTAAACTGTTAACATCTGTGCAATGTTTTAGTGTGCGCGCGTCTGTGTTACTTGTGAGAGGTTCACTAGATTGTATTTCATAAATCGATAAACTTTAAAGAAGTTGTGTTGAATGAATTCATGTCTTAATACAGATTGTTTGGAAAATAAAATATCTTGACCTCATTTTTGCCTCTAATTGGTGTCTTTATTTGTCAGTCAAGTTTTTTATTAAAGCACATTTAAAAACAACTCACACCGAAGTGCTAAACACTTTCAGTTAAAAGTAAAAACATTTTCCCAATTTAAGTTTTTGTGAAAAGCTCTGCTTGACATTCAAAAACAAAACTTCGCATACTTTGCTTAAACTTTGGTGATTAAAATGTATCTGGACCTGGAGGTGCTTTATGCTGATCAGTGTTGTAGTTTCTCCTTCACAATAAGCACCATTTGCTTTTTCTAATAGAACTGTCATTTTGAGGCTCATTTTGTGGGTCAGGATGAGCTGCAGCACCATCTGGTTGCGACATGTCATTATTACCTTAATCCTGCAAAACTCGACTGCACAAAAATGAAGGAAATGTGTGCTTGGTTGATTATTTCTCCTATTAATTAACAGCTAAACAAAGTGCCCCCCTAAAATGTTACAAAACCTGTTGGTGTTTCCTCTTGTTTTGAGTTGATTGGTGGATTGGATGGTTGCACTCTCCCACAGTAATGAGAAAATGGTACAAATATTTACACTTTATTCATTTAACACTGCCTGGACCTTCAGTAGCATGTAGAAGATCAATGAACAGTTAAAACATCTTGGCAGATTCTGGAGGTACTCTGTGATGATCCTGGCTCTGTGGGGTAGAGTCATCCTGGTGGAAGGATGGAAGGACCAAATTCCTGAGCTAGTGGATCACCACTAACTCCAGGGTTTCATTCTGATATATCTGTCTATAAAATAGGTGCTAATTAGGTGCCAGTCATTCATCTGTAATTGCCACAAACCTGGCAGCACTTGAATTTCAAACAAAAGTGAATGCCAACAGGAGAATATTACTGGGGATATGGGCATATTTTTCAAGGGGCACTTACTAAAAGTAGCTGTGTTGCTCATCACACAGAAGCACAATATTTAAGATTTCTACCTTGTTGTAAAGGTGATTAATCAGTTAAAACACCAACTGGTATTATTTAAGGGGATAAGTTATTAACCACACACTTTTTTTTGTTCTTTTTTTTTTTTTTTACTTTTTGTACTAGGTGTAGATGCAATTCCACCATTAGTCTGTAGACATTTGAATAACAGAAAAATAAAGTATAAAGCTTCATCAGCATGCAGCACAATATTCACTGGCTTTAATTAAATGTCAAGAACTAAGATAATACCCTCAGTTGGAAGTTGGTGTTTTAACTAAACATTCAGGATTTTACACTGGAACAGAATAGATTCTTTAAATGTTTTATACATAAAGAAAAAAAAAGTCTCTTATTTGTAATGGTTGTTAATGGTGTGTTTTTATTTAATTTTTTTAATGTTTGTTTAGGTTACTGATGAAGTATACAAAATACTAGACAATACACACTTGCTTTCTGCTGATTTTATCCACATGTATGAATAAAATCTTCCACTGTCTTGGAAACATTGCTTTAACAAAGAAACCACAAAAGCTGTCAGGAGAGGCTATTATTTATTAAGGTTATGTACAATTATGTCATGGTAATTTCCAGGTAATACAGTGACAAAGTCAAAGTATGAATACCGGCTCCTGCCTGTTTAGATGCGTCTTATGCTGTAATTTCACTGTATCATAGTCTAATTATCAGTGTATCTGAGGCACACAGGGAAAACATGAATTAAACAAGTGTATAAAATGACAATAAGCAAAATAAATACAATCCTTAGAGCAGGGGCCTGTATTATGAAGCCGGGTCAATATAACCAGAGTATCTTAAGTTATCTGGTTTAGCTAAACGTAACAACGGCGATCGCAACGCTGGTTACCAGCTTGGTAAGGAAACCAGGTTTTCCAACTCTTGGTGTATGTGCATGACTTTCATATACAACAGGTGAAGCTAGCATCAGATGATTAATCACAATTGTATATTTCTAGAAGCAACACAGCTGCTGCAGCCAAAGCAAGAAGGAAGGATGACAAAGAAGAATAATGCTGACGGTGAATGCATAAATTATGTCGTTAGTATCACTGCCACATTATTAAAGCACTGATCAAAATAGTCTGTTTGACTGTTTATTTTCTTGATTGCATGGGCTGCAAGTATATTGTTGAAGCATGTAAGAAAGTTTCTTAATCTGTCAGATGCAACACGGACTAATGTAGCTGCTGTTTGCACCACATAACTAAAAACAAATGGGCAATTAAAAGCAGTCAGTGGGATTACTGTAAATTTCTAAGTTCATATTTTGTTATCCACACTAAAATGATATAGTAAAAAAAAAAAAAAGGTTTTAATTATCTAGTGATTTCAGTTGGTGTTTTTTTTTAAAACATGACCATAAACGTAGAGATATTTGAAATATGGCAAGTTTTATATGCTGCATGCTCAGTGTGAGGAAAACAGCAAGTATGGTAATTAATTTATAGTTCAGTATAAATATGTATGTACTATATAACTCCTGTTTCATACTTTAGGCCCTAGACGTACCGACTATAAGGTTTAGGAAAATACTAATAAAAACAGTAACTGTCAGTAATTTTTAATTTTTTTTGTCAGTGTTAATGGACTTGCGTAATTTCTCCTTCAAATTAGTGTTATTGAGATACTATGATACTGAGACGACAACGGTAGAGAAAAATCCGAAGTTCATTTTGAACTTCATTGTAAACAAAGACATAATTGTCCAAAAATGTCTTCTCTGCTGCTTAACTGGAGGAGCAGTGTTTCTCAGGAAAATATGTGTGAAGGGGTGAGTCAGATGCGTTAAAAGGCTTCAGGTAACAATGGGTTTTGTTTTTATTGGAGCAGCTGAAGATTCGGCTGTATTTGGTCACAATTGATATTTTACAGATTACATGTATGTGTGTGTGTCGCAGTGCACTTCAAACAGCAGTGGGAAGTGTTCAGGTTTTGTGTCATCTCATCTTCCAAGCAGTGTGTGTGTGTGTGTTTAAGTAAGTCATATTTAAGTCTAATATATTATGTACAGTACAATGTTGGAGCTTGTCTGTGGAATCTTACATACAGTGTGAATACAGGTGCAAATTGTGTCCCAGGAGGGGAGCTGTCTGTTGTTGCTGGACGTGTGTTTGTTGTTAATGTGCAAGGCTCAGTTCCAGATCTTAAGGAAGCTGTCCCAGGACCCGGTACATGCCGCCATGCCGTCATCAGTCACCCCCAGACAACTCACACGATTGTCATGGCCAGCCAGGACTCCTACAGGAAAATGCAGAAAAACAAAAGACCACTTGTTACTGTGAAATGTTTCGCTCTGAGGCTTCATGTACACCTAATAGAACACAAACTGGCTTCTCTGTATCACTAAAAACGTTTTCTAACTAATTATATATAAAACTTGAAAATAATAGTTTCAAATAAGTACATTTATGTTGTATTTTGCAGATAAAAGTCAGTTTATAAACAACCTATTTTAAAAGTTATTTAAAAAAAAAGCGGTCATGTTTGTATACCTGGTCATCCAGGTCATGGTATTTGAAAGCATTGGACTAGACTTATTTTCTGGTTCTTTAAGGAGTTATATTTATTATCCAAAAGGCTTTATTAGTTTTAAATGGGTGTTTAAGGTTTTAGTAGCTTTGATATCAAAACTTTGAGAGTCACAGACCAACTGTCTCAATCGCCCATTCTGTGGGTAATTAGATAATTTTTTACTTCTAAGATGGTTTCTTGGCTGACCCAAGTGTGGTCAGAGTATTTAATGTGTGAATGGTTGTCAAACAGCTGGAGAAGAGTCAATGCTGCATTCTGCTGTAGGAAATAGCTGAGGCTATCTCCTAATGTTGTTGCTTTTCCCATTTTTTATTGGTTTTCTTTGTCTTTTAAAATTCTACTCTTCCCTATCCAGAATGGGAAGATAACTAATCTCAATAAGTGACACATGCTTACACTGTATTGCTTCATTTCACCTATAAGGTCCGGACACCCCATGCTGCATTGGACTGCATGTACAACACAGCTTAGCTTATGTTTGGGTGTTTTATCTGTCACGTAACCCAGTTTTTGTGTGAGGGACAATCCTGTTTAGTTTCTCACACACACACACACACACACTCGCTACATAAGGACTGACATTTTTCATCTGCTTTTTCTTTTCCTTTTTGTTCAATTTTCTTTTCCCCAGATTTTATTGCTGACTTGACCAAGGATCAGTTTGATATTCACAGATCTTAAGTACTTTCTTGATGTATTTGTGTTCAGTTTAGAAGCATAAAACTTTTTACCTGTTTGAACCAATGAAGCCTTTCAGGTAAGAAGTGAAATGTCTCCAAAAACCAAGGAAAGAAATTCAGTTGGCCTATTTTTAAGCACTTAGGCTGACACTGATGCAACCCCATACCATTTGAGATGATAGCCTTTGAGGTGTGTGCTAATAATGAGCTTGATGCTTCCTCCCATTTTTAGCCTGGAGGACAGGGCATTCATAATTTTAAAAAAGAATGAAAGATTTTCATCGATGAAGCCACAGGACAGCTTTTCCTTTTACTTCAAACCCTTATTTCTGAAGGACTCTGCCTCTATTCATATTCACATCAATAAACAATTGCCAATTAACATTATTAGCTTTGTGATGTTCCATCAGGTGTTACCTAATGGAAATAGACTTAAATTATTTATTGACGTATGTTGTTTATAAGGGCAATTCATAATTCCATTAAGATGCAAATTATCCCAAAATTTCATTCTCGTCACATTTTCTTTTGGAGTCAAAGAATAAAAGGTCACTAACTTGATTTAAACCTTTGTAAAACCACCTTTTTGACATTCCATCAGAGCACCACAGTTGCTCTGCTCACCTGCTCTGTCTCCCTTCATAGCGTCCCAGATGTTACAGTTAAAGTCATCGTAACCGGCCAGCAGCAGACGGCCAGAGCGTGAGAAAGCAACAGAGGTGATGCCACAGATGATGTTGTCGTGGCAGTAGACGCTCAGCTCCTGGTCTGCTCGCAGGTCAAACAGCCTGCAGGTGGCGTCATCTGAGCCTGTTGCAAAGGCGCTGCCATTGGGAAAGAACTGAGAGGAAGCAAAGAGAAGAACAAGAAGCAGGAACATTGGATGACTAAAAATACACAATATTAAAATTTCTTAAGAAAAGGAAACCATTTCTTATAAAAAAAAAAGAGTTACTACATTACCTACATTCTGTAATAATAAGGCAGAAAACTATTTCTCATTGCAAATGTCTTTGATCTTACACTGAATCTGATATCTCTGATTGATAGTCATTGTCTTTAATAGTGTCCCTGCCACTGTCCTTTAGCCTGTGTTTTGCATCCATTAAAACACTAATTGAAGATCATCCCCAAATGGTCAGGATCCTCAGATGGTGTCAAATGATAATCTTGTTAAACATGCGGTGTGCAGTCTAACTTCCTCCCAAAGCTGGAGATAAGACAGCAAAAAGATGAATTAAAGCAGACATAAAATATTGCCAATTATGACAAGTTGATGATATCTGTGCCAGTTATTTGGAATTTTACTGTCTGTTTTTGCAACATCTTGGCATCTTTAACATACATTTCCCATGATGCTTTTCTCAGCAGAGGGGAAACAGCTTTTTTTTTTTTAAATGTTTTTAATTTGCAATTTGGTTAACTTCAGGATATACTCACACAGGTGGCATTGATGTCCGACTCGTGACCTATGAAGGTCTGCCGGCACATGCTGTCTCTGATGTCCCACAGTTTGACTGAGGCGTCACAGGCTCCTGACACAAAGGTGCGCAGGTCAGGCGAGAGGGACAGGCTCATGACATCACCAGTGTGACCGGAGAAAACTGTGGTCTGCTGACTCGTCTCAATGTCCCACATTGCACTGGGGCAAAGAGCAAAGAATCTGTCAACAATCATCAGCTCAGGGGAACATGTTTGTACTGGCTGTTTGTGTTTTGAACTGTGGAACTCACCATGTGGTATCTCCTGAACTTGTGATGATTTGATTGTCATCAATGAAACGGCAACATGACAGGTAACCTGAGATTAGAGAAAACACAGATGCTTGGGTGAATTGACACTAAATTTCATGAAGTCCCAGTTAAAATGAGCAGCTTTGAGCTGAAGTAAGTATCTGCTCATTCTTGTCATGATACAGCCAAACTACAAAAGCAATTCCAAAAAAGTTGTAATGCAGTGTAAATGTAAATAAAAACGGAATATAATGAACTCAAACCAAGATTGTATTCTCAACAGATCAAAGAACATATTTTTAAAAATGAGTCATTTCATTAATTTGATGGCAGCAATATGACTTTGAAAAGGTTAGGACAAGAACAACAAAAGATAAAGAAAGTAATAGTAAAGCAAAGAAAAAGTTCAGCAACAAGACCATGCTGCAAAAAGTAGTTGCAATTAATCAGTAAAATGTATGACAAAGCTCGAGAAAAAGCCATTTGTAAGCATGATCCAGAAACACTGCTGAGTTCTCTGGACCAAAGCTCATTTTAAATGGACTGATGTAAACTGGAAAACTCTTGACCAGTCAGAAAAACTAAAATGTAAAATTCTATTTGGGAGAAACAATGCTGTATCCTCTAAACTAAAGAGGAAAGGGACCATCTAACTTGTTATCAGCACTTTGTTCAAAAGTCAGCATTTCTAACAGAATGGGGGTATACTGGTGGACTATACCCTATGGAACTGCTGTAGTGAACCATCGATGCTTGAAATGCCTATACAGGTTTTAGAGAAACATGTGGGACATCTTTTGCAAGAAAAGCCTTGTATATTTCAGTATAACTATGCTAAACCACATACTGCACGTACTACAGCAGCATGGTTTCATAGTGGAAGAGTGTTGGACTGGCCTACCTGCAGTTAAAACCTTTCACCTAAAAAAAATTTAGCACATCATATAATGCAAAATAAGATAATTTAGACTCAGGACTGTTGAGCAACTAAATTTCTATTTCAGACAAGAGCGGGACAACACTTCTCTCCAAAAGATCTCTTTCTGTCATTAAATTCAAATTGAACCAATATATTTTTTTTTCACAAAAAAGTTAAATGGCTTCCAATATTTGATATGTTTCATTGTGAATAAAACTTCGGTTAATAAGATTCACCACTGATTGCATGATAATAATTTACATTTTTCACAGCATCTCAACTTCTTTGGAATTATTATGATTGTGTGACCCTGTGATTAATAAACCACACAAATGAAATCTTCCCAGGAGTTTTTCTAGGAGGCAGGGGACTGGTGCATGCGTGTTTGAAATGTGTCATCAGTTTGACTTACAGGAAGAATCTAACACAACCTGGAGATTGATAAGAGCTTCGCACAAAGCCCTTTCTCACCTGTATGGCCAGGTAGCTCCCTGCTGACCCTGACGTTTCCTTCTCGTGTCTTTAAGCAGTAGATGGAGCAGATGTTATCCAAGCCTCCGCAGGCCACATAGTTCCCAGAGGGGGCATAAGCACAGGTCATTACCCAGGAAGAGCGCAAGGGAATGGCGTGTATCTAAGACGAAAAAAACATAATGAAACCAAATGCAAACTGTTCATGCAATCATCCATCCATCCATTTTCTATACCACTTATTCCAATCAGGGTCATGGGGAAACTGGAGCTTATCCCAGCAATTTGCAGGCGGGAGACATGCTACACCCTGGACGTCGCCAGTCTATCACAAGGCTTTATACAATCATATAAATGGTTAAATATTGAAGAGTCAAAGTGGAACTTTTTTACAGGCTCAAACTTTTATTTTGGGGTTCAACTAGATTACAGGAGTCAATGTTAAACACACACACAATGTTTTTCTGATTCTAAACATATCTTCATCATATTTTGCCCCCTTTACTCTGAGATACTCTGAGATTCCAGCTCCAACTCTGTAAGATACCTTCATTTTTCCAAAAAGACTTGGTCCTATTAGTCAAAAAGGTTAAATGCAAGTATTTTTAGGGTAAAACCTAAAGTACATAAATGTCCCCTTTAACTGCACAAATTGCATTGCTAATGAGGTAACCATTGTAATATACCTTGTTAATACTTGCCTGGAGGCTGTGAGTCAAACACTCAATAAGGGACTCTACCTCCACTTCTAGTTCAGACAGGTTATACTGATGATGACTTCATAAAAAAAGCATTCTTACTGACTTTACCTTGTTAGTGGTGTGGCTGTCCCAGATGATCAGTTTACCATCTTGAGAGGCGCTAACAAGAAGCCTGCAGAGATGGATATCTTAAATTTCAGCAGTAACAATGTTGTCACTCATGTTCACATCTAAGAATAGTGTGCTAGCTAGCATGCTAACATGTTCTAGCACTGGTGATCAGCAGCTACCAGCAGACTATGACCTTGTTGTAACAGTTCATCCTGAAGGAGCATTTTTGTTCCAGATTTCACTGTAATACATAAATTTGCAGACATCAGTTACTGTTTCTACTGAAGCACCAGCTAGTTGAGGAACATTTACAGAAGCTCCAAACATCTGTGCCTTAACAATAATAGAGTTGGGAGAGTAAAAGATCACCTAGAATCTGAACCCCAGTGCATGGCATAGATCTTGGCGAGGTGGCCACGGAGGGTGCGTCTTGTCCGCATCTGAATCCGTCCCACAGGATCCAGACCAGCAGCCATCTAAGTTTGTGAAGAAATTGGTTAATTCAATTCTTCCTCCCATAAGTGTGTTGTAAAATGGAGGGTTCTAAAGTGTAAGTGTCAGACACGATAAACAAAAACAGTTAAGACGCAGCTTATTGTGTAGGTAAAGGTGGGCATATTGTTAAGTAACCCAGTGGCTTCTAGATTCCCTTTGGAAAAGAAACCTTTCAACTTTTCCAATCTTATTTTTTCAGAAACCGAACTTCACCTAACTGAGAGGAGGGCACGAGTGACAATCCCACTATATTTATTTTTAATAATAATAACTAAAAAAAAAACAAAAGAACAAACAAACAGGCAAATAGTGCAAAAGACTCAGAGAAGCTTTGACTGAAAGTTCCCAAAAATCAAGCTAACAAAAAGGACTGACATGTATATCATCACATGGTATTTATATTCAGTAGCATTTACCTGTGTCAGTGTTGAATCTCCACATGCTTTCCTGGCATCCTAATGTAAACAGAATCACAGCAGAAAAAAACAAACAAACAAACATGTAAACATAACTTAATGAAGTAATATTTCAAGCTAAATAAGAACTTTTTAACCACAAAACACAACTTACTCTTATCTGGTTCCTAAGCTGCTCAGCCTCTTGACGAAGCTGCTCCAACTCACTCATTTTTTAATATGTTCAAGCAGTCACCTGTTGGTTAGAGCACAACTTTAAGTGTCAAAATTTAATTCAAATAAAGCACAATCTTGATCAAAAATAATTAAAAACTAGCCATGTATATTTATTAAATCTCATTTGGGATTAGTATAGTATCATGCTTTCTTAATGCAGTAATCCAGGAGTAAGATTTAATCAAATATCATTCAATTAAGTTAAATCGTTTGCTTGAAATACATTTTTATTCACCCCCTGATTTGGGGAAATAAATAATAATGTAGTGACACACATTTAATCTCTAAGGTTTACTGCAGCCACTGTGAGAAAAAAAATAAACCCTTGTAATCTGTTTATGACTGTGTAACTGTGCCTGGTTTTACTAGAAAGAATAATCTTTAGTGACTAAACTAAGCTGCCAGTTCTGCTACTAGGCAGGAGATGGAGTGAACATTCTCTTTAAAGCAGTGCACACACAGGTCAGTCAGGCTTCACATTAATGCTGGACACAGTCATTGTTATTGATCTTCTGACAAAATATAGATCTTTAAATTACAACGCCATGCGGATGCATTATTAGTTTTGTGTCCCCACACACTGTACGCCATGTTTTAAGTAAGAAGCAGTATTTCCAGTTTGTTACTGTAGGGCCGCAGTTATACATTCAAATAGTTTCCCGCACAGGGAACCTATATTTGAATTTGTTCAGCTTTTTAAATTCCTGAAAACCCTCTACAGCAAACATACAGTACAAACTGCAAGGAGGAGCATTTTGCTACAGTAGACGACTGCTCCCTTGAGGGACCTGCGACCAGATGGATCTCACAGCACTAATGGAAGCCAAAAGGGGTGCACATCATGGGCCTGAGTCTCCTGGCACAGCTGCTCGTTTAGCCAATGAGGAGAAGAAAAGGCTGGGGGGGGGGGTGCTCGGAGATCAGGCCTGGATGAGTCCAGCCAGATGCTCAAATGCATGTTTTTGCTGTTGTGAGCATCGGTTGGAAGACGAGCACATTCGTGATGAAGACTTGATGTCAGTGGACGAGGTGTAAAACGATTTCCACCTGAACTGACATAAGCCCAACAACCTTCCTTTTGACAATGAGTTTACTAGTCTTTGAGAGCATGTTTAATATCACACATTGATTGAAATTCAAAGATGCTAGAAATGAGTGGCCCCACCCCTCTGGACGCATATCTGATATCAACTACACTGATATAGCATGGCTACATCTGCAGCTTGAGGATAGTGCGGAGGCTCAGCCACTGCATACATGACAGAGAATATGTCCATGTCATTTGTAATGTAGGGCTACAATACATAAATGCAGCCCCGCTGAAATTAAACCAAAGACCAGCAGTACATAGCTTATAGATGGACTTCAGGATGAGGATTTTAACTATCAGCAGCATTTAGAGAGCCATATCAGAAGACTGGCTCCGCGAATGCAATCCATTGATCAGCACAGTCATGAAGGCCTTAACAACCTCTTTCGCCCCTATACAAATTGACCTCTTAAAATGCGGATGCAATCGATTGCTCTAAACAATGCAATGAATACGCACATCATTCCCCAGCCATCTTACGCAGAAAAGGCTGACCGACTGTACGCCTGCTGTCATAGCGTTTGATAAAGGGTGGCTACCTGTTAATTCTCCCGATGGTTTTTATAAATCACTGAGAGCAACGTCCATAAAATGCCGCGGAGGAATGAAATATGTGTCTTTTTCACACATTAAAGATTAAGTTCAGGGGAGATCCACAAAAAAAGTTTCGTGTGTCACGACTAGGCTGTTTCCAACCCCTTCAGTAAACAGCCGAACGAAGGAGGGCTACACACATTTCCATTTCTCTGCTTCAGAGGAGCTCCAGGAAAAAAAGAAAAAAAAGATGAGATCTGCAGATCTGTGTTGACGATTCCGTTTGCGACACGCGTTTCCCCCTTTTCACGACCGCTATGTTAACAAAAACATTTTTTGTCTGAATCGGCGTGAACAAACACAGTTGGCCTCAGTCCTTCCCTTAGTCCGCACGAAGGATCGTCCATTAAACGCCGTTCAACCCGTTTTACTCCGAGTCTTCGTGACGTTATCCTCGTTTCCTTCCTCTCTCTGGTTGCCTCCTCCCTCCCTCTGCCGACACTTCATCAGGACATCGGCCGCCTTTGGCTCAAATCACTAAAAGAAATCTACGAAGTGCATTTTGTAAAAAAAATAATTGAATTATAACAAATACTGCAACAGTCAAGTAATTAGACGGCAAATTCTGGATTTTCCTCTGGTTTTCATTAAAAGACTGTATCCACACTGTATCCTGATTATGGGGATATTTCGAGGGTGCGGGATCACGCAGTGAGCTTTTGCAGGATCCTCAAGTCATGAAGCATGTTCCAACCACACCCACCCCTTATGACTAAACACGCTTTTACACTACTTTATGCAGCTGTAGATTGAAGTTTAAAAGCCCACATTTTCTTATCTTTTAACCAAGAATTATTTAAACGGAAATGCAGAATGTCACTATTTTCTACATGATTGATGCAAATATACACAAATAACAGGGAACTGTAGATTTATTCATCTTTAAAATCCTACTTAAGTTTTTCTTAAGATTTATTTAATTTCGGAAGCATGGAAATGTTGAAAGCGAACAACACAAAAGGCTTTGATTCTGAAAACACCATACTGTGTTTTAGTGCAGATAATGTTTGCAAGCATGCCTGTAAACATGCGCACAAAACCCCCAAACATTACAGTGATGCTTTTCTCTACAACGGTAATAAAGACACGCATCATATAGGTCATGTACATAATATAACACGAAAGATATACATGGGTAATGTATAGACTACATAAAACTGAAAATCAAGTGTCAGCCAACACAAAGCTCTAGTTTTTCCAGGTTAATGCAACTCCTCTGTGCAAAAACTTTGAGTTTCTACTAGTTTCTTTAGGCTACATTTAGCTTATTAAGTAACAAGATTTAATTTTAATCTTAAAATCTCTGTTTCCTTTGATTCAGTCTTGAGCATTAGTTCTTCAGGCTTTCTGGAGGCAGTGGAATATTTGACATTTTCTTTTTTGACAACACTTATGGAGTGATGAATTTTTCCCAG
The DNA here is from genome assembly GCA_037177495.1 of Rhadinocentrus ornatus. Lineage (NCBI taxonomy): Eukaryota > Metazoa > Chordata > Actinopteri > Atheriniformes > Melanotaeniidae > Rhadinocentrus > Rhadinocentrus ornatus. The sequence continues at coordinate 7,476,236 of JBAMHW010000017.1, forward strand.
ATCCTGGTACCCACAGTGTGTAATCATCTTTACAGAATCTTCAAAGAAAACAATTAGAACATAATACAAGAAGCCATGAGAACTGTTCCTGAGGACTACTTAAAGAAATAACAAGAAAGGTTGTTTAAGAGGGTTATGAGTATTCTAGGGAATAGAAACAGTTGTGCCAAATATTGGTTTTCACGCTCATATAGGAACTATACAATTTGCTAATTTTCTTTTTAAAAAAAGAAGAAAAAAAAGAAGAAGAAAGGGAAGAAAGGTCGTTGAGAACTCGCTCCCCTCAGTAGTAAACCGCGAATCACATAGTGATTCCTTGTGGTAACAAATGGCATTACAGCCTTACATCGGTCTAGTGCGTTCACAGTTGTGCATATATTTTCTTATCCAATACAAAATAAAATAAACATCTGAAATTACGAATTATACTGTTTTAAACTTATTCTAAGTTAGTTTCTGGTCAGGTTTGACAGGTCTGGAAAATAGGGACGTGGTTACTTTAAACCAACAGTACCTTTGCTCATTTTTGAGACGTTTTTGCCCTCCCCTTTTGGAAGTCACATGGGTCCTATCTACGTTCCCGTGACACTTCAAAGCAAATAACAGGCAGAAGCAAGGCGTGAGACGGTTGATGAGTTATTATTGGGCATCACATTTTCCACAGCATCCAACTCTCGGAGCAGCACATCCCCTTCAGCCTTGTCCACATGACGGCCTGCTGCGGTCATATTTGACTGTCAACTGCTGCGTGTCTGATCAGCAACATCTTCTGCACGCCGCCGGGGCACTGTGGAGCACCCAGCCTCAGCTGGGGACCCACAAAATAAGGACTTTTCAAGCAGGAAGTGGGTGAACCTAAGCGGAGAGAACCAGCGAGGTAAGCTTGGCAGTTTTCTTGTGTTTCAGCGTGAAATGTACAATGATGCATCTGGTCTGGTCGCAAATATCGAGGATGTTTGTTTTAACGACATACGGGAGAACTTAAAAAGGATAAGCTGCGTTAAAAAACAAACAAACCTAAAAGCAGGAGGGTCATCCGGCGCGGCGCGGAAACTTCCTGACCTTTATTTCCTAAGCGTAAACAAATACATAAACGATTTAGTCACGCTTTCACCATTTAAACCTTTTAAAACCCGCAAACCTTGCTGCCGCTCCACCTTATGCAATGGTTTTGTCACAGATGCGATTACTCTTTATTTTTCGTCTCATCCAATGTAGGGTCCTCAAAGGCCTTATTAGATTTTACACGGATTATGATGGACTGCAGTAGTATCATAAATTCAGTGCGTCATCAGCAGCCTCCAGTGGAGCAAGCAAGGGGTGCCAGCATCAACAGAGGAACTAAAAACAAAATTGTATATATACATGTACTTCTCACTTAACTTCCTCCCAGAAACCACTCCTGTGTATTGAGTCATGATGGAGTTAAAAGGGCCTTCCACTTTGCTGCTGCATATCTATGAGGAAAAAAAACCAAATGTACAGCCTTCCACCTGAACAGTAATTTTACTTCATAAATGGATTCTAATTAAAAAGTAATTAATTCATAGTCTCAGCTCTGTCTGTCCAAGTGCTCCCTGTGAATGGGTGTGATCACAGTAATTGAGGTTATGTCTCTTACATGCTTGATCATGCTGGACTGTGTTCTACTTTGGGTTTTGCCATCATGTGATTCCTGTAGCTAACAGAGTAGTTCATCTGCTCCAGCAATGAAAACTGCACCTTTATGAAAGAATGCTGATAGTTTGAAGACATCTGAGGTTACCTTGCCTTGCACACAGAAAGGTTTGCTGCTCAATTCAGTCATCGTCCTCTTGGATCTGAGTTACTTGTACAAACAAACAAGCTGCTGTGAATCAGATGACTGCAAATGCCAACCTCAAGTGTGAGCAGGAGCTTTTTTTATGAAGAATCTTGAGATAATAGCTTGACTCCCAGGCTCGCTCTGGGGCCATCTCACTTGCTTGTTGAGTAAAAGAACAAACAAAAAAAACAAACACCTAAAGCATCTTATTGGGTCAGTTAATTGTTAGATTTTATTATTCTTTGTTCACTAAAAGGTCATGCAACAACAAATGATTGCTGGACATGTGCTTCTTAGCACATGTCTACCTTCGTTTGTAGGATGATCTGGTGAGTGAAAGCATTGGAGGACAAGACTGTCTTTTTGAAAAATGGGCCAATGTTTAACACAAACTTACAGTACTTGAAAGTGAAATTAATGTCAAAATGCCAACATTTTACCAACAGACTTTCATCCAATCAAAATGTCTCCTGGGGAAAAAGGACAATGTATAAGAAATAAAAACCCTTAATTTAGGACAGCTTTATAGTTATTGCCTCTCAGTATACCAACTATGATTATTTCTTAATTTTAGTTGTGTTTTATGCTTATAACTAGGGTCATTGAAAAGGTATAGGGAAGCTGGCATTTTTATTGTTTTGTTGTTCTTGTGCACAGAATAGTTCCAAAAATTAATACCACCCCTGAATACAGTCAAACATGCAACCAAAGAGTTAGGAATCTGACTGCTGTGTTGCAATTATTTCACTGTCTGTAATTGTTTGGGAAACAAAGAGAATTCTGTAGTTTTGAAAGCTAAGCTTTTATATTAGTTTTTTTTATTTGTGTAGATCCAGCCTGCAGCTGCTCAGAAGTGTAAGTCTCCTTTTTTTAAAATAATGCAGCAAAGGTTTTCAGTACGTGACATGTCTGCATTGCAAGAAGGCCAGTTTAGTACCAGGAGCATCTGAATATAGACTCATGCTGCTGGGTCTGTAGTATGTGTAGTTTGTCATTGTCTTGATGAAATAAGCAAGCGCTCATTAAAACATGACAATGTATGGCAGCATATGTAGCTTCAAACCTGTATGTGTCATTCAGCCTTACCGCTGTTGCCTCAAACCAATGTTTCCCTCACAGATTTGTAACATTTCCATGTCATGCACACAAATTATTCCTAAAAAAAAAAAAAAAATTAAATCACTGAAGCTTACTTTGATAATGAGCCCTGTGGCCCCTTTCCACTTTAGCCTAGTTGTAGTTTCTATAATTTTCAACCATTTCAAATTTTCCATTTGTCAGCCAAATAGAAAATGTGTTTTAACTCGTCATAAATAACCCGGGCTCAAGAAAGCACAGGTGTGTTAGGGTGTTCTTATATATTAATTTATTGTATGGTAGAGTTTATTGAACAAATATTATTTATGGTAGCAGCAAAAAACTCTGAAAATCATTGTCAGCTAACATACAGAGTTTGTCTGTTTTTAATCCAGTGGCACCTCGGGGGTGGAACATAACATCATTTCAGTTTGGGTTTTCAACCTTGTGACTTGCCTGCAGAGATTTCTTCTGGTTCTCAGAATCTTCTAATATGTATTGTATATCTTGAACTGAGGCTCATAAACTGGTGAACTCTTAATCATCTTCACTTTCAGAAGATTCGACCCCTTAGATGGTCACCCTGATGTATATGTGTATCTAGTAAGCTGGACCCTGGCTGAATGTTTGCCTGCAGGGCTTTAGAGTGGAGAGCAATCTGTTTTACACACAAAGCAGCAGACCAGATGGAGGTGTCTAGAGACCATCCTCTTCAAAGAAACCCTATCTACTTTGCAGCAGGTTCAATTAAATTGTTTTATCTCTTTCTTTTTTTAAATCTCATCTGTAATTCTTTTTCACAGGGTTGTAAGGCTAATCTGAGGCCAGCTGTCAGCAGCCATGTCAAACGAACACACTCCTCTGATCACTTCGGGGGTTTGTGGTCTGACTATGACCACGACATGTGGCACAGCGTCGGACTCCACCATGGAATCCAGCTCTGAAAAACCAGGTCAAGACCCTCGGAGGCTGAACACCTTTTTTGGAGTGATGGTGCCGACCATCCTCTCCATGTTCAGCATTGTATTGTTTCTGAGAACAGGTGTGCAAAAGCATGACTCTGGGTTGTTAATGGGGATGTTTGTGTTGTGCATGAACAGTATAACTGAGTCATTGTGCTGAAGTGACGCACAGTTGTCTGATCTCCCTTTACAGGGTTTGTAGTTGGTCATGCGGGGCTGCTTCAGGGTCTTTTAATGGTGGTTGTCGCCTACACCATCATATCGCTCACAGTCTTGTCCATCTGTGCCATTTCCACCAATGGTGCCATACAGGGTGGAGGAGCATACTGTATCCTTACCAACCACACAGATTTTGGATTTTGAATGTTTTTTGTCTTTCTGAAAAGGTATTTAATTTAGCCTACAGTTTTAATGATTACAGCTGATATATCAGCCTTAATAACATGAGACCAGATATGATAAGCCGGTCTTTAGGGCCTGAGTTTGGAGGAAGCATTGGTTTGATGTTCTTCCTGGCCAAAGTGTTTGCGTGTGGCGAATATGTTCTGGGTCTTGTGGAAGCCATACTTGATGTATTTGGTGCAGATCCTGGTAATTTTACATTTGCTCTTCTTGTTAACTGACCTACTGCACTCTTCACCTGCCTCTCTGCTGATGTTTTGTGCTGTTTTCTTCATGTTCAGAGTCGTCTGTTTCTGAGGGGTTGCGGGTGCTTCCTCAGGGATACTGGTATACAGTGCTGTACTCCTCAGTGGTCCTCCTGTTGTGCCTCCTTGTGTGTTTGGTGGGCGCCCACATTTACTCCCGCACTGCCTTCGTCATCCTGCTGGTGGTCACCATATCGTTATTGTCCATCTTCATAAGTTCAGTGGCAGTCAAACCTCAGGACTTTATCATCACTCACCAGGGTCCTGGTAACCAAACCCTCCGCTACAACGCCAGCTATACAGGTTTCAGCGCTACCACACTGAGGAGCAACCTGGGCTGTGAGTGTTCATGTTAGTGAGAATATGACAGCATTATTATATTTATAAACTTTCCTAATATGACTCCTTTCTTTTCTGCCTCCAGCTGGTTACTCTTTGGACTACAGCACCAACTCTGTCATGTCTTTTGCCACCGTGTTTGCTGTCATGTTCACCAGCTGCACTGGAATCATGGCAGGAGCAAACATGTCAGGTTACAGCTTGTTGTCATAATATTACAAACATAATGGCATTGAACTGCAGGGTATCAGTACAAGTAGCAGCATATGATTATTTACTCTTGAGGTATTTTTTCTTAACTTATGTATTTACATTTTTTAATTTTTGTCAGTAACATTTTAGTGGAAGAAATTGAATGTTTTGCTTCTCTGTCATTAACTGTCAGCTTTGGTTTCCAGTTAAGTGAGTAAAATCTCAAATTCATGGGGGTCACAAAAACATTTGCTTGAATATAATAAGTTAATTTAGCTAATGATACTTCTGTGTTTGTATTCAGGTTTATTTTAAGTGTAGTACCTTGAGCTGTTGTATAACTGATTTTATTGTGAATCCAGATATGCTCACATGGTGCTGCTTTATACACATATGCTGATTTTGTTCTTTCTCCAAACATCTCTGAAGGGGAGCTGAAGACTCCAAGTGTTTCCATCCCTAAAGGCACCGTCATCGCTGTGTTTTACACCTTCACAGTCTATGTCCTCCTCTTCATCTTGGCCAGTGCCACCTGTGACAGGTCTGAAATAGTTTGTAATTACATTTCTGATAGTAATACTTGGATCAACTCAAATAAGTAGTGTGGATTAATATATATTTGTTCTTCTATTTGAGGAACCTTTTGATCCAGGACTATGGGTTCTTCCAGCGAATCAACTTATGGTCACCATTAGTCACTATTGGGATATACTGCGCCTCTCTGTCAGCTGCAATGTGCGCTATGATCGGAGCTTCCCGCATCCTTCATGCTCTTGCTTTGGACAAACTATTTGGTAAGGCATATTATATATATATATATATATATATATATATATATATATAGATATAGAAATAGATATATA
>JBAMHW010000017.1:7482219-7493834 GCA_037177495.1 Rhadinocentrus ornatus
TATATAGATATATAGATATAGATATATAGATATAGATATAGCTATATAGATATATCTATAGATATATAGATATATCTATAGATATATAGATATATATATAGATATAGATATATAGATATATAGATATATAGATATATAGATATAGATAGATATATAGATATATAGATATATAGATATATAGATATAGATATATAGATATATAGATATATAGATATCGATCTAGATATAGATATAGATAGATAGATAGATAGATATCGATCTAGATAGATAGATAGATAGATAGATAGATTATATACCATTTCTATTTTGAATTTGAATGACTTCTCTAAGAAACCGTTTTCTTCACAGGGTTGCCATTAGCCCCAGCTGCCATCACATCGCGCTCCGGGAATCCTTGGATGTCAGTTCTGTACACCTGGGGCCTTGCACAGGTGAGTTTCTGCAGCATGCAGTTATGCTACTTCAATGTTAAATTGTAAAATATGGTAAGCTCAATAGGGCACTTTTTTAACCCTAAACACTAAAACATGTTTCTAATTCATCAATTTATAGAAAAATTTTTGTTATTATATGTATACACTCAAAAAGCAGTGTGCTGTATTTTTCTTATACAGTCAGCCTAGATTAGCATATCAGGGACAGTGAGGGGTTAAGTGTCATGCCCAAAGATCGCATCAACACATGGAGGAGCTGGGAGTTGAAATGCAGACCTTTCAAATGGAGGATGGAAGGTCAGCTGGTTTCCTAATGTAACTTTTAGGTTTGTTTGTGTTTCAGTGTGTGGTGTTTGCAGGGCAGCTCAATAATGTGGCGAGTCTGGTGACTGTTTTCTACTTGCTTGCCTACGCTGCAGTTGACCTGGCCTGTTTAGCTCTTGAGTGGGCTTCTGCACCAAATTTCAGGTAAGATTTGTTTTTGTAATATCTGTAACTTCTGAAACAAACAGAAGACAAACACAAACTAACAAACAAAAATAACCTCTAGTTATAAATGAAACCAAGGTGTACTGCACCCATGCTAAGCTGACACAAAAGCATAATGGGCATTGACAAAAAAAAAATGCTTAAATTTATTCATTATTGACTATAAAGAAGAAATTAAGATAGCATATTATAGTAATAGGTATATTCTTAACATACATGTTGTATTGCTAAAACAATAATGAGAAAAAGGAAAGTAGGATTTGCAATTGTATTAAAACCTCTTAACTAATGATGCAAAGTCCCCTGTCATATAGTCTGGAGTGTCATGTGGTCTTAACTGAATAAAATATGTTCTTTCACTAAAAATCAAATCCAAAAGACAGGAAGAAGAAAACAGTAAAATTTGCTGTGGCTTATCCTAGAGACCCCAAAGTGCTGCAGAAGGTCTTCTAGATGGGTTTTGGTGTTGGTAAGACTGAATGCTAGAGTAGCTTTTAAAAAGGAGGTTATAAAATTTATAGTTGGATTTATTGACTGTGATAATCCCAATGATTTCAGACCACTGAGGAGATTGTAGAAAAAAAGATGAGCTGCTGCTGCTCTATTGTGATTTTTTTTTTTTTTTTGCATTACACATTTCATCCAAACATATTCTACAGTTTGCAGAATTTTCAATCCATCCAATTCAGGGTTGCTGTGTCGCTGCAGTGCTAACAAACTATTTAAAAAAGTAAACTCTGTCAGTTTTTCTTCTGTTCATGGTCTTAATGTTTTTTGTGTTCACAGACCGACCTTCCAGCTGTTCTCCTGGCACACCTGCCTGCTGGGGATTGTCAGCTGTTTGGTTATGATGTTTGTCATTAACCCAGTGTACTCCTCAGGCAGCATCGTCCTCCTTTTGCTGCTGCTGCTTTTCCTCCACTACAGATCGCCCACCAGCAGCTGGGGCTACATTAGCCAGGCTCTCATTTTTCATCAGGTATCTGGACACACTCAGACATGCAAATCAGATATGCACAACAGTTTTTCAATGATGCCTTTTCCCTTTATTGGCTGTGGTTTAGGTGCGAAAGTATCTGTTGATGTTGGACGTGAGGAAAGACCATGTGAAGTTTTGGAGGCCTCAGGTGTTGTTGATGGTGTCAAACCCACGCTCCTCCTGTCAGCTCATCCTGTTTGTAAACCAGCTGAAGAAAGGAGGACTGTATGTGTTGGGTCATGTGCAGCTTGGAGATCTGGGTAATAATTATTCGTTATGTAACAGTATTTGATTATTATCTTTAAAAATTTTTTCCTTTAGTTACCACCTTTACCAATGTTTTTCCTAAATTATCCATTAGTTTTACACATTGTGCAAAAGTGTTCGTGCCATTTATTATTTGACTGAAATTGCACATGTGATGCCCTGCATGTTGGGCAGCCATGTAGACCATACCTTACCAATGGGACTGTCATGTACCTGGCAGTGTCTCATTAGTGTTATTAATTAACATGCAATTGTTTTTACCATTCAACCTAAATGCAAATTAACTGAATGAGGAGGACTGAGGTCATGTGCATATACCATCATCATGAGAAGCCTCCTTGTGTAGTCTCACTTCCCGTTTGCTGCATTATAAATAACTTTTTTTTTTTTTAGTTCATTTTTGAAACCTCAGAAATTTAAATGTTCAAATTAACCAAATACTGTACATTGCTCCTTGTTTATTTGACCCAGAGAGCTGCTTGCTTATATACAGTATTCCATCATTTATGTACCAACCCTGAATATGCCAGTCTGCCTCCAACTGGCCTTTAGTGTAAGCTGCAATGTTTCCAGATACTGATGTTCACTTTTAGTGGTGAAAATTGTAGAGGTTTTGTTAAAGTAAACTTTATAACATAGCAATTTTGTTTGCATTGTATTTCATAGGTGTACCTAATAGTGTGCCTGATAACTTTAGGTATCGTCATTGAGAGAAAATATAATATAATAACTGTAATATAAAAAAAAATCAGTAAAAAATAAATATCTATTTAAAAAAAAAGAAAAGTTACATATTGCAGAACCGTTTTTTATTCTTTGGCAAGATTCACAATGATTAAGAAATTATTTATTTTAATTAAAATAAAAATTTTAGGGAATTTCATATATAAACTTTCCTCAAGTGGAGTTTTAAACTGAATCTAAACACATTTTTATCTGTTGCAATGTTTTATTGTTAAAACTCTACATACTTCCATATTTGTTCGCAAGAAACTACAAACTTTTAGCAAATTTCTATTGAGAAATAAATATTAATTTGCATATTATCAGCATGAGGAGGTACATTAACCCAAATACTGGCAACATTCTAAAGCTTAAAAAGAATCTCAAACATGATGAAATTTAGTCAAACTTAAAAAATCCCAAGGATCTTAATCCAACTCTTTTGAGCTGTTTTTTTTTTTTCAAAAAGAGATTTAATTAATTTAATAAAAGTTTTGACATGGATTATTTTAGGAAAATCCGTGACATTCATAGGAAGCATTAAGTGGATTGATATAGACTAACTAGAAAGAATACAGCTTACATTTTAGTGTTGAGTAAGTAAATTTATTTTAATAAGTCCAACTTATGATATCTGAAGTTTGTACTTTTAAAATTCTCACAATTTAAATGCACGCTCTCCTATCATTGTATAGTATATATATCATTGTATATGCTCATCAGTAGTACATCTATGAAATAATACCTTCATTTGTGATAGTATTTTTCTGTTATTCAAATGTATACAATAAATTAGTTTCTGCCATTTTTGTGTTGCAGACACCCTGCCGTCAGACCCAGTCCAACAGCAGTACAACTTCTGGCTCAGCCTAGTTGATAAACTCGGAGTGAAGGCCTTTGTGGACCTGACACTCTCTCCCTCGGTCAGGCAAGGAACTCAGCACCTGCTACGCATCACAGGCCTCGGTAAACTCTTGTTTGTTTTCCTCCGTTCTTTTCACACATTCAGTACAGATTATTAGTTTGTTTTGCGTGCCCATGTTGAATCATACACATTCTGATGTGGTGTATTTCTCTACAAGGTGGTATGAAGCCCAACATGCTGATACTGGGTTTCTATGACAGCTGCACTCCCGATGACTTCTTCTTGCAAGATTCTGCCTTCTGTCACTCATCAGTGGGACAAGGCAGTGAGGGAGAATATAATTTTGGGGTCGACTTGCCTTCATTGCAGGCCCATTTTCCCCCTGTTCGGCATGTTGAGAGCCCCCGATGGCTGTCACCAGAGGAGTATGTTGGCATAATATCTGATGCCCTTAAAATGAATAAAAATGTTTGCCTTGGCCGATACTTCTTCCAGCTGCAGGGGGAATGTAAAGACAGCAAAGTTGACGGATCAGAACGGACAATAGATGTATGGCCTCTTAACCTGCTCCAGCCAGGCAGCCGTGACTATCAGGATGTGTGCAGCCTTTTTCTGTTGCAGATGGCCTGTGTGCTCAACATGTCCAACAAATGGCGCTATGCAAAAATGAGAATCTTCCTGAATGTGGAAAGCGGCTCCTGTGACCAGGGCTGGGTGGTGAATGAAGAAACATTTAGAGAGCTGCTAAAGAAGCTGAGAATCAGGGCATCCATAAAGCTCGTGCCATGGGACGCCGTGGTGCAGTACCACTCTCTGCCAAAGGGGGAGCCCTCTGCAGCGTCAATGCAGGTTTTGTCAGAGGACTTTTTGTCTGCAGTGAACAACATGTTGATGGAGCACAGCTCGCAAGCAGCTGTTCGCTTTCTGTATTTACCCCGACCTCCTGCTCATCACAGCCAGTCACAACAGTACTTGGCTCAGCTGGAAGCTGTGACCAACGGTTTAGGGCCAACACTTTTGATTCATGGTGTCACCCCAGTCACATATACTGATCTTTGAGTGCGTGCTCATATTGATCAGTTTTGTTCATTTGATATTATACATGCAACCAAGTCTTATTTACTGTTTACTTAAATGTAAGTAAAAACAAATTAACAATTTATTTAATTTTTAAAACTAACTTAACATTAATGTACCATAATTGGCACTTATACCTACTACAGCAATTGTTTTTGTCAGAAAGTGAATCAAGTCCCACTAGAAGCTTTTGCATCCAGATAAGATATTTTCCTGTTTTTATCATATACTTGAAATTTGGAATTGAGCCAAGCAGTGGTTATGTCGCTAGACTCTTTTTTTTTGCATTAGCTATAAATATGCTTGTCACAGAAATATACAGACAGAAATATATGTGTTTAAAAAAACTATTTAAAGCAAGAACACAGTTTATTTTGAGCAACACAAGTTGTCAGGGACAACAAATATAAACATGTCTACATATATTTTCAGGAAAGAAATGAAGACTTTGTAGTGTTTTTAATAAGAATGCCAAACCATGCAAAATTATGTGTACCTCCCAAACTTTTACCGCCTTTTTTTCTTACTTGTTTTGTCTTTCATTTACACTATTCTGTTGGTAGCTAGACCATCTTATACAAAGAGTTTTTCTTCCCACCTTCTTTACGCACTTGTACAACCATATTGTCTTTTTGCTGTTCGTTGTCTTTCTACTTCGTTTACACAAAGGGATCTAATTGGCACATTTGACCTCACAGTGATGAATGGCACCAGATGATGATGTTTGTGTGAACATGAAACGGTGGATTAAATTTTTGTGCTTCAGAGTATTCAGATTATACCAAAGATACTGGTGATGATGTAGATTCTGTACATTTCTTTTTTTCAGATCAGGACCAGAGAAACCAAAACACAATGTCATATTTTTACACAATATTGAATGAATAAGTTTTCTCTAACTATGTGATTAAAATACCCCTGTACTTTATGTTGTTGCTGAAAACCATCTAGCCCAACTTGGCTGCTTAATTAGAAAGCTTTAAAGGAGTCCTGTTCATTACAGATGTAAATTCAGACCAAACATTTGACAGGATTAAATGCATTGTACAAAACACACACTCTTTTCATCTGTGTAACTGTTACATTTTAAGATAATTAAAACTGCATTTAAGAGTGGATCAAAATGATAACTGCTATTTGTCGATCTTAAAACAACATGACTACTCCTCCTTTGGGCTAAGCCTCTCCTTTTCTTTACATGCTTTTCTTTCATATTTTCTCATATTTGAAAGTTTATACAGTCTTCTGATGAGAAATGTTGACATACGAAGCCAGTCCGGCAAGAGTAATGTGAGAGCCACACTCTGTGGGGACGTTGTAGGAAAAAAAATGTTAAGATTTTGCAGCTTATGATTTGAAAGAGATCGCAGTGTACCTTTGTCCTGACCTGCAGTGTGTGAGACAGACAGCCACTGGTATAGCTTGAGTGACCCACGGTGTTCACAGCTTCATGGACAAATGCTGATGCGCTCTTTACGATATAGCTGACTTTCATGTTGTGAGTCATGTTGGTGGACACCATGAGGGGGGCCACGCACTGAGGAAATATTACCATTAAATTGGATAAATGGAAGTTCTCTTTAACATGATGCATGAACCAGCAAAGACAAACATTTATAAGTTGAATTATTGTTCAGCCTATTAGAGAATAAAAATAAATAAATTAAAGTGATTAAAAAATCTAGTTCAACCATAGCAGAATGTAATGTGGCACATTTTCCTGTTTCCCTTTGTTTTTTCTTTTCCCTTCCAAATGGCTTTTTGATTTTCTACCCATCCAGCAGTCACTGGTGGAGATGTGTTGGAAAGTATTACTTAATGGGTTAGCCTTAAAGCAAGAAAAAGGCCCAAACCTTGGCTCTGTATAGACCTGAGAAATCCTACAAGCTTTAACTTAAATAGAATGTTGTTTGTCTTGAATTGTACCAAACAAGAAGATCCTGGAGATAACATTCATGTGTATCTCAAACTGAACAACCCATAAGAGAGAAGCTGGTTCACCCAAAGAACAGAACACCCAAACATATGTAAAGAGTCTGTGACACGACTCTTTACATGTGAATGTACCTTTTCCAATAATGAACCCAAACACCCCACCCACTCTTCAAGAAATAGAAGTCCAGCTTTATTCAAGCTCTTACAATTACCATGACCTGGATGACTGAGAATCTCCACCTGCAGACCTAACTAATGTTTCAGCAACTCCAGAGTGTCTTGCCTTGTACTTAAAAATCTAAACATACACTTGTATTTCTATTTATCTCTTTGCAATGTAAGCTGAAAGTATTTTTGCAGTCAGCTGTTGAAACATGGCAGGTGTTGCTTACCTGAACATTAATTCCCTTTGATTTGTATTCGGCATGCAGACACTGAGAGAAATATGTCACAAACACCTTTAAAAATGCAGAAAATAAGCAGACCAGTGAGTAAGCGGTGTGCAGTTGTGGTCAGAATTATTAATGAACTTGATGTGTGAATGTAAACACAGTCAAAAACAATATAATTTAGCCCCATTTTAGAAGGAGAAAATACCTTGGTGGCAGAATAAAGGGCTAGCAAAGGCTGTGGACGGACACCCATTTCAGATGAGATATTGATTATCAGCCCTGTCCTTCTGAGGAGAGGACAAAATATAAACAACAATAAATCCATGCTCATCATCTCATTACCACTATTAACCAATAATGAATGTGTGAGTACCTTTCCACCATGCCCGGAAGGACCAGTCTTGTCATCTGAGTTCAGATAACATACCAGATCATCATCAGCACATGTTTTGTATGGAGCAGTGAAGTGAATGTTGATTATACAGAACACAGCTATACAGTATACAGAGGTAGACCTCTTACCTGAGGGACAGACAGCATGTTACAATTGATTATCTGAGAGATAGTCTGTTCAGGATAAACACAGAGGTAAAACAATTCAGAGACAAACAGGATCTCTCACAACCTGAGATAGTATAAATAAATCATTGTACCCAATGGCATTGTCCTTGGAAAACGGCTTTTAAAACAATTATCTTACCTGCTCAATTTCTGGTATTTCCAGAAAATAGGCAAAATGATCAGAACAGGTCATTCCTACGTTGTTAACTGTGTGGTTTACAGAGACAAAAACAAGAACTCTTGTTAAGTTTCCTATGAAATGACATTACAGTACTATTATTCTCAATTTTGTTTTCATTCATTTATTTTTACAGGGACAATTGCATATTAATTAACACAAGTAAAAAAACAAATGTAAACCAACACAGAGTTAGCACTGTTGTCCCTTGGCAGGTCACAATCATTCAATAGTAAAATACAATAAAAAAGTAAAAGCATAGAAAGTAAAGTGCCCTGTGTAAACAGGCCTCTCATAGTCAATGTTTATAATTTAATTCAGAAAAATCAAGGAAAAACTCTTCAGGTGGGGCAAACTGAATTGACTATTCAGGAACTCAGAAGAAATGAAAACAGGTGGTTTAAACAATCATAGTGGGGTTTTATGTTTGGGAGTACATTTATTCGTTTCATGGTAAAATGGGAAGATTAAAACCCATGAGGAACTGAGGATTGTAAGAGTGAAGCTCAAGTCATGAGTTAGCATAGCTTTAGAATAATTTAGGTTGGTCAGCTTGGTGCACAGACAAATGCTCACAAGACAAATGTTCACAACACTAATAGAAAAAGAGTTAAATGCTCACATGTTGTTTTCTAATCTTTTTTTTCGAAAAGTAAAAAAATCAGCTGAACATCCTGTTACATGTCACATAAGACATATCACATACACATAGTCCTAAGCATGTGAGAATGGTCACATCTCCCTGACAAATGAAATGGTTATCATCATCATCAGTGTGACTGACTACCCGTCTGTCCTGTCATCTCTATGCACACAAGTCTTAGCTGATCATATACCAGAACTGCTCAGAAGTACTGAACACACTGAGTATCCAGAACAGTTCCAACAACTCAGTAGGTGTTAATATTCCGAACAATTCATCTATAAGGGGACCAACGCTTGTTGATGGTGACATTGTAACATGTGAACATATTTCATATTTGCATATCTGTATAGGCTAACATTTTTATTTTACTGTAAATATAAATTATAAACCAATTTGTAAAAATTTGTCTCTTTTTCTTTTGGTGCTGTGAGCATTTGTCTTGGAATCAGTTAGCTCAGTGTATCACTTAGCTGGTCAAAGGAGAAAAGCCTGGCTTACTACTTACAAAAAAGGATAATCTTGTTTTACCCTCTGGTTGTTTGTGCTAATCGAAAAACAAGACATAAGCTAATGTGTCAAACAATAAACCTTAGAGGTGCAGGGTAGGGTATTCATTTCTTAACTTTTGCTTGCCTTGTTAGCTGTTTTCATGTGTTTCTGTCTGCTAAGCAAAGCTGGCAGTGGTTTTAAATGTTCACTGTATGAACATTAATCTTATTGTGCCTTTATTAAATAATAAACACTTTCCAAAAAATGTTAATATATATGTGTTTTTTCAAAGTCACTTAACTTCAAAGTTTCTCCATAATCTGTCCAAAAAAACCTGAGTCTCTAAGCACATATATTTTAAAAGAAATACTTGCAAGAGTGCTTTTCCTCTTTTACCAAGAATTCCTATATCGAGGCCTTGAAGGTCCTTTTCTATAGCAGGGTAAATGCTGCAGCCAACTGTGAAGTCCGCTTGGATGGTGTGAGTCTGTCTTCCATACTTCCTCTCTGTGTGAAACAAACAAGACATGAATTATTTCTGTAATGCAGTTGAACTCAGGTAAGACAAATGTGTTTACTGTCATGAGAACACAACAGCAGAGCTCACTGGCATCATCTGCACTTGACTCACCAATCTCTTTGGCAACCATTTGGAGCTTATCATTACATCTGCCTATCAAAACAACATCCAGACCTCTTTGTGCCAGCTGAAGGAAGACATGCAGACAGAAAGGTTGTGTGACTGTCCTCAGCTACATTGAAGCTATCTCTAAAACAACTTTCCATTAAAATGCATATCCATACATAAATTTGTATGGTAAAAGTGTATTTTGTAGATAGAAGGTGGAGACTCACCTCACAGACATAAGCCTTACCAATACCAGATGTGGCACCAGTCACAACTGCACAGAGGACAGTGCACAGATATGTTGGATTATTGCATTTTACCCTTTATTAGGGTTATTAAACATTGACATTTACATAATATAGTCAATTCATAACAATAAGCTATTTTCAAAATTGTTAAAAAGTTAGCTGTTCTTTGAAAATCAGACAAGTCAGAAAATATTTGACAAAAAGAGCCACATTTAAGGGATTTTGCTCATTTTCCAATGCCAAGAACCCCATTTTGCAAACACTTCACACAATTATTTGTTTAAAAGTGCAATATTGATAATGATGCTCCCATTCAGAATGTTGAACTTATTTCTCCAAATGCAAATGGTTAGTTCTCTTGTTTAGGAGAAAAGTGAAAAGAGAAATAAAGAGTAAAGAGGAAAAGTGAACTGGTTAGTAGACAATTAGACGGAAATACCCCATTAGGTAGGAATGCAAACAAGCTGTCAAGTCTTCATCTTACTAGCTTCTCAGAAAGGAAACCTGGTGTGTTGATTAAATAATAAAAAGCGGTTTTCTAACTTCAGATTTAATCTTAAACCTAAAAAAGGTTTTTCTAACCCAAATAACCTGTTTTTATCATAACATCAACAACCGTACAGGGTTAGATTGTTGTTTGACTAAAATCTCCACTTGTCACCATTAATAAAACACACAAACATTAATTGCATTTCATCGTGTGAGCAAGTTGTTCAGGGACCCGACAACAAAAAGGGACACCTGTCTGCTTGTCCTATTGCTATATAGGCAGACTACATGACAACATCAAGTATATTATTGACTTTACCTGCCCATTTTCCATATGTCCTTAAATCCACTTGCCAATACTCTGATAATATGAACTCTTTGAATCCACACCAACATCTCCAGGTGAATTGCAGAAGGTACAAAGTAACAATTATTCCACCAAAGAGGGCCAAAACATCAGTGAATGACATCCTGCAGCAGAGTTCCTGATTGAACAGAATTTCTATGTTTCACAGTGCACAGATGTCTAGAAAGTGCTTAATCCTAAATATAAAGTCAATAAAATTATTATTTCTTTTATATTCTGTGCTCCTCCCCTCAATGCTCCACCCCTCACTATTTTGCTGCTATCAAGTGAGTGAGATTGGCACACATTAACCCCCCCTTGAGTCCTTTTCTGGAAGTGTGCTACAGAGGGCATTTATGGATATGGTGAGTTTACTCGCACAAAGCAACGGTCTAACCCAAGAACATCCTAAACTTTTTTCCTCCAAAAGTAACTTAATTTGTAGAATAGGTGAAGTGCACCTTTAACACACTGTGGGGTTTAAGCATGAGGTCACAACAGCACATACAAGAAACCTGTCCTCATTGTGAGTGCACTGCTTGCATCTAATCACAAAAGCCCCAAACAAAACTATGAAGAGGTGATAAAAACAACAACATAGACGTGGATGTGACACAGTATTTCTGATAGCTGATAAGTCTCTGTTACTGTTACAATCTGTCAGGTTCTCATGTCAGCAGAAACAGTCCTACTCTTTCATGTAGAAACAATGCATGTACATTGATAAACTGATAATGCTCTTGATTAAATGCCTGAGTGATAACATTTGCGATAACCCACAAATGGCCTGCGTACATATACAGGACTGTCTCAGAAAATTAGAATATTGTGATAAAGTTCTTTATTTCCTGTAATGCAATTAAAAAACA
>JBAMHW010000017.1:7496506-7512821 GCA_037177495.1 Rhadinocentrus ornatus
AGATAGATAGATAGATAGATAGATAGATAGATAGATAGATAGATAGATAGATAGATAGATAGATAGATAGATAGCGTAGCAGACACCTTAAAGATTAGGCTCAAAATCTTACTTTTTGATCTAGCTTAAAGTTAAGATTTGCTTGTGTAAAGCTGCAATAAACATCATTCATACTGCTTTTATGTGGTATATAGGTATGTCCATTTTCAAATGTCAAACATCACTGCCCACTTACTTTCATGCATGCTTTGTACTGGGGAACACATCCAGTAGAGCAGTGCTTCTCAGTTCTGGTCCTCAAGGACCCACTGACCTGCATGTTTAAGATGTTCACTTAGTCCAACACACCTAATTGAACCTAATTAAACTCTCCATAAAGCTCCTTGCAAGCCTGTTAATGAGCCATTAAATTTCAGCCAGGTACGTTAAAGTTTGTAAACATCTGAAAGCTGCAGGGCAGGGGCTCCCGAGGACCAGGATTGAGAAAATCTGCAGTGGAGGTTAGTGCAAAGTTTCAAGTTCCATTTCAGATAATATCAAACATGGCAACAGTGGACTGAGCTGCCTTTTTTTTTTTTTAGTTCTTTATTCTACATATATAAATATGTGACATTACTATTATCGTTAATTTGTGTCACTCTTTTTCTTTAATTTAATTCATGGATGTAGCTCTGCTGGGGGTTTCTTTCAGCTAAAATGGAATTTCTTCCTTTCCCACTGTTGTCCACCACCCTGTGCATGCTCAGGATGTGGACTGAATCAAAGAAAAGATTTGATGCAATCTGTTGGTTCCCATTGCTGGGCAGTTCTTTTTAATGAAATGACTTAAATAAACACAATTATTATAAATTGGACTAATGTGGATCAGGTAATGGATATGTTTTTATTAGCTTACAATTGGACTACAATGAATTGCACTAAATTGAACTGTATCCATAAAAGTGCCTTGAGATGACTTTATTGTGAACTTGTGCTGTTTAAATGATTCAAACAAAATTGGAACTGAATTAGTCACCCATGGGAAAAATTTAAAAATAGATAAAAATAACAGTAATAACAATGATAATAATGACAATAAGGGTCTGATGAGCTGAAATCTAAAGCAATTGCTCTGTTCAGTTTCAAGCAATTGAGCCAATTAAACTACACAGGACAATGATTAACATACCTCTGAAACAAATATCTTCAGCTTATGTTGTGAGCATAAAAAAAAGTCACATATATAAAAGTTGAATAACATTTCTCATTTTTAACATTTGATATGTTGTTTCTGTACTATTTGCAGTTCAAAATACACATTTGATTAGTTTGCATTTTGATTCACCCACCATCACAACTTTTATTGAAAGTGCATGCATTTCTTTGTTCTTCTGTTCAATTCTCTGGGGTATCGGCATGCAGATTAAATTCTCTGAGGCCAGTGTTTGTGGACAGTGACAGACGGTCTCTTATTACATTGTTTAGGATTACACTGAATAACACTCTCAAATGCTTTTCAGAGAAGATTCCTTGCTTTCCTACATGCCGCTGATCCAGTATATCCTGGAAAGAGTGAGTGATGTCACTGTAGGAGGCTGCCAAATTAATTCCCCTTATTAATTAAGTTGGGTCAAGGAGGATGCAAATATCTTAAGCTCCTTCATCGCTCCTCTCGTAGTTTACCCTTTAACGATTTGATTGACTTGAGCAAATATAAGTGAATATAAGTTTTCTGTAACAGATGTTTTAATAGGTTTCAATCACACTTTGCAAATTGTGTGAGTATGTACAATTACATGTCAGGTAAATTAGTATATTACAGATAAAAGTTGCTGACTGCCCCTCCGCTGTGGACCAAGCTGCTTCTTCTCTGCTTGTCTGGCTGTGCATCTGACCTTGCTTCAGAGTGATCTCTGTCAGTGCCATTAACCATTTCACTAAGAGGCTTGCATGTAGCAGATCAGTTTGGCAAAGCCTCACCTGACTAATCTGATTACTGTAACAAGTCCTCTAGCAATGTAAAATACAGGACAAAGAAAAAAAGAACAAAACTCAAAACTTTCCTTACATATACATTCAGTCATTCAGTGGTTAGTTAAGAGAAGTGTTTGACAAAATTTGTGAGAATCTCTGTTGTATAATTTTTTGTGGGAATTGTCTCTTCCCATGGGCTTTAAATTTCAGCTGCAGGGTCATAAGAGCTCCCCGAACAATTAGCATCACTTGCACATAGACATGTAACATACCCAAGTTAAACTGCACTTACCTTTTTCTGATTTTACATGGGCTTGTGTCTGATATAATGAGGAAAACTGATCACAATAACTGCATAATATGAAAAAATAAAGTTATTATTTTCTGTTTTGTGGTAAGGTTCAGCACATGGCTGCTTGGTAGTAAAAAAGACATATTATTCATGTGCAAAGAAAGCATTAGTGCTCTTTTAACTTAGCATCATTAGCTCACTTAGAACAATGACAATCTCAAAGAGCACGAGTGAAGCTTTCTTACAGGATTATCACTGCAGAAGCAAATACATGTGCCTTTGTTAATGCACATGTCTCAGGCTGCTGTTATGGAAGTGGACTGGTACATCTGAGGGAGTCAATTTTTTATTTTAAATTTCCAGGTTGAGCCTTTAATTTAATTAATGAGTCCCTTTAATTTCAAATAGGCAGAAAGATGGACAGTAAATTAGTCTAAGCTCCATTAACTGTTGCTTTTACCCCAGGTCCTCCCAGATCTTACCATAGTACCATCAGTATTTACAAGACTTGCAGTTAATAATTGGTTGGCTAAATCAGCACCTATAGTGTGTACATTCGGTACATTCAGAGTGAATGCTTCTACTTTCACCTTTACTTCCCTCTGCCCTCCCCCAGAACATGCACACATACACACTCACTCTTCCCACACATGTATGGATTAAAGGCTAAAGAAGGTTGAGAAGTCAAAGCTTGTCAGTTGTTCCCACTCTTGCCTTTCGTTTACTTATTAGCTTTCTCCAGCTCTCTGCCAGTCTATTTTTGCCAATCCCAACCCTGGAACAGGGTTGCACATCTCTCACGCACCTTTGGGGAGGGTCTCAGTACAAAGCCGGGGCAGCAGAAACTAAAGCAAGACTAACTCATTGGAAATGTGGAGATTTATTTTTATTTTTAACATTGTCTTTTAGGAATTTGGACTGAAAGGGAGATAATCTAATTCTTTTTATTAACTATTATCTCCCTTCCCCACATGACATGATTATTATCATCATCACATTTTTTCCACAATGAAAGACCAAAGATAACCTCCCTGCTGAGTACTTCAGTATTTTTAATCCATTTGGATACTCGATGGTGCTATTTAATGACAGACTTCAACCCTGACATGGCTCCTATGTAGAAAAACTGCTCCAGGTAAGAACTTTATCTAATTGAAAACATGATTTCTTTCTCTTACAGGTAAGGTCAAATTGATGTTATGAATATGGCCAACATTTTCCTCTTTGTTGCATTGTGGATTTATTTGTAGGACACAAACTCTGACAAAGGTGAGACTGTTGGCACATAGAGGCTTGTCTAATATCTTACATTTAATATTGACTCCAAAATAATTGAACTATGATTAATATTCAAATAGACTGTGGGATAACTATATAATCTCACTTTTTTTTTCAGTGGCTGACTGCAGTAGGGCTAGATCTTCCTAGTGGTCCCCTCAATTTAACAAGTGATTTGCCAATGTCAGTATTAACTGCTTTAGTTGGTTCCTATTCATTTCCTCTTTCCAAGGAAGAAATTAGATTCTATTCAACCCCATTTTCTTTACATTAGATTTTAAATTAATATCAATATTATTTTATTTAAATATGCAGCACTATCTTCCAAAGGTGTTCCTTAAAAATTATGGAAATAAATTCTATTTTTATAATAATGCATTGAAGCATAGTTATTTTAGCTAAGTTTAATTTCTATATACGTAACAATTTTCAGACTGCGTCAGCAGTGGTTGAAAAAAGAAAGTGTTTCAAAAGATAGTGTTTCAAAGTGAGCTTTCGAGACAACATGCCCTAACCTTCCATGATTAGATAATTTTAATAAAGAAAAAAAAAGTTTTTGTAGATTTTTGTTTTCTGTATTTTAACAAGTCTAAAGATTTTAGTTAAAATACAAAAAATATACAAGGCTTGAATGTATTTTAAAAGTATACTGAGTGAAATGTCTAATACATTTTTCAAGGAAAGAAAAAAAAAATTGATCTCATAATTATTTTTATCATCTTAAATTATGTTTGCTGCAGCATCCCCCGAACCCCCACCGTCCACCTCCCCCAGAGATGAATGACAGGGAAGCTCCTAAGTCTGATATCAGAAAGGAAAAGAGAAACCCTGTAGAGAAATGAAGGCCTGAGGCCAGGATCCAGATTTAGCTCGGGGTTAACTGACATTTGATTTAAACTCTATGGATGAGGCAGAGCTAATCAGCTTTTAAGGCACATACTGTTGATTCTCTGAGGGATATTACAGGCACAACATCCACAGGGATGAGGTCAGATGGATGAAGATAAGATCCAAGATAATATGGTGTTCAAAACAAGGATCTCAGTTGGACAGCAATTCAGGTTGAGGATAGTGACTCGTGAAAATTGTACAAGCCCAAGTACCTGGTTATATTACTAAACTAGTTTTTTATTTTTCATTTGAAAAAGTGTTATGTGTTCCCACTTTTGTAATTTTTTCTCTTTCTTCCCTGGAGGCAGTGATGGCTTGGGGTCTTGTTGTCACCTGTCCACCTTTGGACTAGAGGCCTGCCGCATGCCAAGGGAGACATTTCCCAATAACACAACATTTTCAAACTTAACATCACAAATTCTCAGTTCACTTTCTGTGTCTGAGGCATCAAAATAGGTGTGTGAGAAAATGTCAAATCATAAAGATCCTCGCTGTCTGCACAACCTCGCCTACCACCCACGATGGCAGCACCACTCTGTGACAGTGAAGAGAAAAAGGCATATATGGACAGTGGTTACAAATAGTTTCGATAGATTTAATCTGTCTGAGTCTTTATCTACATCATCACCACTGTCATCAAGATCATTGTCATCAAAACCACAGTTGCCATCACACTCTGTGCAGCACACCAGGAGCTGTATGGGGAACAGGTTTCTTCTTTTCTTACTAATGATCTCATTATTCCCCTGTCAGTCCTGGGCAACCACGTTTAAAGTAGCCCTAGTTGGCCCCTGGACGTGTGATATCTTATATTCAAAAGCCCTCCCTGACTTGGCGGCCCGCCTCGCCACCAGCCGCATAAACAATAACCCCTACCTCAACAAAGGCTACTGGTATGACTACACGCTGATCAATGAGGACTGCAAGTCAACTCGTGCCCTTGCTCGCTTTACTGAGCTGG
Organism: Rhadinocentrus ornatus; assembly: GCA_037177495.1. Classification (NCBI taxonomy): domain Eukaryota; kingdom Metazoa; phylum Chordata; class Actinopteri; order Atheriniformes; family Melanotaeniidae; genus Rhadinocentrus; species Rhadinocentrus ornatus. The sequence continues at coordinate 7,501,882 of JBAMHW010000017.1, forward strand.
ACGGTTATGGTGCCGCTTTCCTGGGCCCAGCCAACCCAGGCTACTGCTCCTCAGCTGCTTTGTACACCAAAGAGTGGGATATTGGGATTCTTTCCTGGGGTTGTCTCAAACCCAACATGGAAACAGGAGCCCTGTATCCTACTTTTCTGAGACCACTACCACTGTCCTCCCAAGTACTTTTTACTGTGTTGCGGTACTTTCGATGGGCTCATGTGGCCATCATCTCAGAAGAGAGTGACGTGTGGGAAGCTACAGGACAACAGCTAGCCTCTTCACTGAGGACCCTTGGCCTGCCTGTCAACCCTGTAGTCACAATGGAACCTGACAAGGATGGACCTCGCAGAGCCTTGACAAAAGTGCGGGAGGCAGATCGGGTCAGAGGTAAGTTGCACCTGCACAGTACACAAAACGTCCAAGTGCTTCATTTCACATGAATCATGCAAATATGCGGGTTTAAAAACCATGTTTTCTTTCTGCAGTGATCATCATGTGCATGCCTTCTGTCCTGATTGGTGGCCAAGCCCAGTACCAGCTCCTGACAACAGCCTTAGCCATGCGTATGATAGACCGTGGCTATGTTTTCATTCCCTATGACACCCTTCTGTATTCTCTACCCTACAAAGATGCATTCTACTATGCGCTGGGTAATGACACCAAGCTCAGAAAAGCCTATGACGGGGTTCTCACCATCACTATGGAGTCTGGAGAACGCAATTTTTATGAGGCCTTCAGAGATGCTCAGAACAACTATGAAATACGCAGCAGCATTCCACCAGAGCAGGTGAGACTGTTCAATGAATATTCCAATTGTAAAAAGATGATAGAACAGGAGCGTAAACATTAAAGGGAAGACAAAAATAACACAAACATTGGAATTTTAACTAGAATCATTGCATCTTTCTATCGTCTGCCAGGTTTCTCCTTTCTTTGGCACCATTTACAACATGATATACTTCATAGCTATGGCTGCTGAGCAGGCCCGGACCAATACAGGCCGCTGGGTAACTGGACAGATCCTCAGAGAGAGTCAGGGCAGCTTCGAATTTGAAGGATTCAATCAACACTTGTGGGCTGGAAGGAACAGTGGAGGAATGCAGGCTGGTTATGTAGTCCTGGATTACAGTGGCATGGGCAGTTCTCTCTACTCCACCCATTTTCTTCATGCTAAACACACAGATGGTCAAACTGGTGGCCTGAAGTACCTTGGCCGTTCAATTCATTTTGCAGGCAGCACTCCATACACAGACTCAAGCTGCTGGTTTAGCCCATACTTTGCCTGTTCCGGAGGTGAGAATACTCACAGTGTCATCACAAGAAACATATCTACGGTGACTATGGCAGTATGTCAGACATTGCAAGGTTCACCACACTTAAACATTTCTTCTCTTTTCTTTCCAAAGGATTGGATTCAGCCACTCTTTACTTTCTTTTAATTTTATTCTTTTGTCTCGTTGCATTTGGAGGATACATTTTTATTCGCTTCAAGTATGTACACTTTGAAAAGAATGATGTCACATCCTGACATGTATTTGTGTGGTTTATGCAATCTATTATGACTGTATCTAATAACCTGTATGCTCAGGAAAAATGGCAAAGTTGGGTTCAGCTTTGGGTCTGGTGGAAACAGCGGATCATGTAAGGTGATCCTTACTCTTGATGATCTGGTCTTCATCAATACTCAAGTCAGCAAACGGGTTAGTTCGTTGCTGAAAAACTCGACAGGTTTTTCAATGTAAATATTACGGTTAATGCTCCAAGCTGACCTGTCTCCTTGACTTCTTGTGTGTGAGCAGAAGCTAAATGATGACAGCATTTTGAAAAGCCAGGTGGACGTGAAGACACCTCAACACTCAGTTTCTGGTCGCAGCTACTTAGCCTCCACACCTGACAGCTCAAATGTAGCTGTGTTTGAGGTGAGAAAAACACCACATGGCGTACAACGAACTTCCTGAAACTGTTTTGAAGCTCATGCCTTTTGGCATTTTTGCATAATAGACTGTGTGGTTTTTCTTACATCACAGGGAGACTGGGTTTGGTTAAAGAAATGCCCCACTGGAGGAGTTTCAGGTGTCAACAGCAACACTGAGATGACTTTTGTCAAGGTAAATGAAAGTCTGAGGTAAAGGAAATAAAGTATGACTTGATGTGATTTTTTTGTTTGAAATTTTATGGTCATTATGCTCATTAGTACAATTGAATGTAAGTTGTAGCCTAAAACCTTGTAAATTTACGTACTGTGATTTTCCAAACATAACTGAAATGTTGATCTTGGTTTTGTCTCAGCTCAGAGATATGAGGCACGAGAACCTCAATCTGTTCCTGGGACTGTTCTTTGACTCTGGGATCATTGGTATTGTGACGGAGCACTGCACCAGGGGCAGCTTGGAGGATTTGCTCAGCAATGAAGAAGTGCGTCTCGACTGGATGTTTAAGTCTTCCTTGCTAATGGATCTGATCAGGGTAAGGCAGATAATATGACTTACATATGTTTAATTTCCCACCTAATCACCTTTTATCATCAATGACACATTTTCAATCATCAGGGAATGAAGTACTTGCACCTTCGTGACGTCATCCATGGACGACTAAAATCTCGTAACTGTGTGGTTGACGGGCGCTTTGTGTTAAAGGTGACAGATTATGGGTTTAATGAAATCTTGACAGCTCAGAACATTGACATAGAGGAGGAAAAGCCAGAGGGTAATAACACGAGTGAAAAATTATCATTTTTTGAGTTTGCTTGATTATATCAAATTACTTTAAATTGGCTATGCAACTTTTCCCGTAATAAGAACTACTCTGGACGGCTCCGGAGTTGCTCCGAAACCCTAGTCGGAGGAGGAAAGGCACTTTTGCTGGAGATGTCTACAGTTTCTCCATCATCACACAAGAGATCATCTCTCGCTCTTCCCCTTTTTGCATGCATGACATGCCTCCTAAGGGTGAGTGTGATAATGCTGCTAATCTTAAAAGATTGTGAAATAATAATACACAAATGCTGAACCCTGAAGCAAAAATGGCACATTTGCAAACTATGACAAATATGCTGCTCCGCATATTGATTAGAGTCAGTCAATTAGAGTCAATTGCATAAATCTGCATCTTTGGTGATTTATGCAATTCTGTGTTGAGGTTAACTTATTTTTATTATAATTGTGCATGTGTTGATAGAGATTATCAGCAAGGTCAAAGAGCCTCCTCCTTTGTGTCGGCCTATTGTGTCAGTGGAAGAAGCCCCATTGGATGTAATACAGTTCATGAAGCAGTGCTGGAGTGAAGAGCCAGAAAAGAGGCCAACCTTCGAGGACATCTTTAAACAGGTATTAACACTAAAAACATACTGAGTAGTGGTTCTGTTGCAACTGAATGCTTCTAATTGCTCTTTTTTGTTTTTACTGTGACAGTTCAAGGGCCTCACGAAAGGAAAAAAGACCAACATCATTGACTCTATGTTGCGCATGTTAGAGCAGTACTCCTCCAATTTGGAAGACCTAATCAGAGAGAGGACAGAGGAGCTGGAGGTGGAAAGACAGAAGACAGACAAGCTTCTGTCTCAGATGTTGCCCAAGTGAGTGGCCAGCATCTTACATGCGTCTTAAATACAGCATCCTAAATTGTGCTCCTCCTGCTTCCTTGATGAGGTTTTTTTTAAGTGATTAGTACAGCTGTTCCCTGGCTTATGGTGGTAATTTGTGGCTTGGTAAAATAGACTGGCAGTTTAATGTGTTCCTGATTCAGAAACACAAAGAAAAGATTGTGAAATTGATTTTAAATTTAAACCTTTTTATTGTACCAAAATGCTAATATTTTTCTTCTCTTTCTCTTGTTGCATTTGATGATATTTTTCCATTTTGCTGTGCTCAGTGTCTGTGTGGACGTAATTAGATCAAATTTGCCTTAACACGAAACACATTAGTAAGATTTCAAAAGTTATTCTTGTGATATTTTTCACACATCTAAAGATAAAGATAAAGAGAGGTTCCTCAGTCATCATCACAGCCTGTTTCAATCAATGATGTCCTGTATTAAATAAGTAATTTAATCACTTATTTAGATCGCAAGGCTTAAAAAACTTATAGTACCAGCATGTGTGAAATATATAATAAGCTACATCCCATTCGTTAAATGTATTATGTAGTACCACTGATCATTTAAAATGTGTCATTCCTAGAAGATGTTACAATAGTAATTTCCATTTCCATCGTATCAACACAAAATGCAGCGGTGCTCTACTTGCCACTAAAATTAGCTTAGTCTAATTGTACAGGATCAATTGCTGCAGCTTGAAAAGTTGAACCAAACTCAGCTTTCCACAGCTAGCTACACTTGATGTCCATGTAAAATTCGCCAGTGCAAGACAACACTCCATGCAAATTAATGTGGAGCAATATTTATCACATTTCTTCTTTAGGTCTGTGGCCCAGGCGCTGAAAACAGGCAAGCCTGTGAAACCAGAGCATTTTAGTGAGGTCACGCTGTACTTCAGTGACATTGTTGGTTTCACCACCATCTCAGCTCTCAGCGATCCCATCGAGATAGTTGATTTACTTAATGATCTCTACTCACTCTTTGATGCTATCATTCCACTGCATGATGTCTACAAGGTGAGTGTTGGACAATTTAAAGTCTTTATGGAGTCCAGCTTATTTCTGTGTTATTAACTGTGCTGTGTGATCAAAGCATGCATGTTTATGCAGTGTGTGTTTGTTCAATTCTCCATTTTTCTGGTATTCAGGTGGAAACCATTGGAGATGCGTACATGGTAGCCTCGGGAGTTCCCAACAGGAATGACAATCGTCATGCTGCTGAAATGGCCAACATGTCCCTTGACATTCTCCACTGCATTGGGACCTTCAGGACAAGACACATGCCTGACCTGAAAATCAGGATCCGTATAGGCTTGCACACGGGTGAGTAGCACGCTCGTCCTTTTTGCTCAGTGGTAAACTCACCATTGTTGTAATGAAAACTCTTAATGTTTATTTACTAAAAGTTATTATTTTAAAGTCAAATACATGTGAAGTGAAATGATCCCAAACTCAGAATGAATGAAAGTTACAGTGTTTAAAAGTTAGAAGAATTAAAGTGCCCAAGCTGCTAAGTCAACGAGATATTTTTACCTTGTTCATCCTTGTCCGAAACGTATTCCTGGAACAGTGAAACACTATCCACTTACAGTGCTGTCATCCAATTAACACACCACACACTTCAGATTTTTACTTCTATCCAATGAGAGTTGGTAGTGTGCAGCTTTAATACCATATACTGACATTAGCAAATTAAGAAAATGAATGTTTGTGACAACACCAAGAAAGTCCACCAGAGTTGGAGTAGATTTTGAAATAATTTTAACTGCTACATATAGCAAAAGCTCACACAGAACAACTTGGGATATGTTAAGGGGTACTCTGTTCAAAGCTCCAAAGTGGTTGTGCTTACATGTCATGATTGCAGGCCCAGTGGTAGCAGGAGTAGTGGGCCTAACAATGCCTCGGTACTGTTTGTTTGGAGACACTGTCAACACCTCATCTCGAATGGAGTCCACATCGTTGCGTGAGTGTCTGTGTATCATAATATAAGCTACATACGATTTGTTATTTCTTTTATGGTAAAATACAAAGGGCAGAGATGTGTGAGGACAGTTGCATTGCAGTTGTAGTACATGCAGCTTGAGGTTAAATAGGGCTTTAAGAGTGCAGTACTCACTAATCCTTTAAGACTATCAGCAGAATTAAAGGCAAAGTTTAACTTTCGGAACAAATGTCCTCAAATGCTAAATTGGTCTTGATTGCCCTCTGCATAGTTCACAATATAAGTGTACATTTAAACATTAACTAAAAAGAACTCTGCTTATTCTTGAGATACAAACTCTTCTCAAACAACACTTTAACAAATTAAACTATTCTTATTAAAACTATCTATCTTAGTTCAGTTTATTCTACTGCCACCAGCTGGCTTAATACCAAACAGCAGTTTAGTTTATCAGCTGGAGCACACTTACTGTATGTCAAACCTTCCAAAGCCAGTATTGATTTTCATGTTGACTTGAGTGTCAAGTACTTTCTGTGTAGCAAAATTAAGATTTTCTTGTATTTGCAAAGCTTACAGAGTCCACGTCAACCAAAGTACGGTTAATTTGCTAAACAACTTGAACATGGGATACAAGCTACAAGTCAGAGGCTTGACAGAATTAAAGGTAAATATTATTTAAGCAAATTTCAAAGCACAATTATTGCATGGATTACATGTATACACACTTCTGTAATGTAACAAGCAAATACAAATAATTTATTTATAGGGAAAAGGTATTGAGACTACCTATTGGTTGGTGGGGAAAGAAGATTTCAAGAAGCCCCTGCCAGTTCCTCCAGACCTTGACGGGTAAGACAAAATGTGGTTATATGTTCACAAATATAAATGTAATTTGTCTGATTTCAACTTTACTGTGGAAACTGTGGAGTACTGTGGTAACCTTTGAGCAATCCCTCATTTCTTTATCTAAATTTTCTTATTTTCTTATAAAGTGGTTTGAACAAAAGTTCCCCATGCTTTCCTACGGTCAGTTTTTTTGGGACATTGGCTGCTTTTTCACTTTTCTTGACTCCAGTCCTTCTACCTGATCATTTTCAGAGGAGTGTGTTTTTTGTTGGTTTGCTGAGCCACTTAACAGTGCCACATGAATAGTTGTGACTAAAGACATAAGACTTGAGAGATGCATCTGGCTCTTAAGTTTATCCACGTACTGTTCACCAAAGTTATGTCAGAAATGCTCTCCATGGAAAAAGGGTTGCCAAGAAACCATTTTATGGAAAGGTAACAGGAATGCTGAATGACACAAGAACTTAAAGTAAACTGTAAAGTATTACAGTAATGAATCTTCTAAAGAGGTTAGACCCCAACATCATTGAAGCAGTTAGGGATAATTTTGACAGGAAATGGAGCAAAAGACATCCAAAAAACAGCTCTGGAGTGTCCTTCGGAAATCTGTAAAACTATTCTTGAAGACTAAATATAGAAATGACGACAAAGCTATTCAAAGAAGTTTGGGGTGTGTTATTGAATAAATGTGATTATACCACATATTAACTTTAAAGCTCGTTAAAATTATCTATTTTTCCGGCTATAATGTATTTCCATTCATGTTCGCACGTGTTTTTACAAATCAATGCTCCCATTTGTCATTTTCCTGGCAGTATAAAAAAATGAGTCCTGGGTCAAGACTTTGCACAGTACTATATTTAAACAGTTTTATTCTGGATTACTGGATTACTTGAACACAGCTAGATGTAATCAAATGGCTTATTTGAAGTATTGCCATTGAGTTCTTCTCTGTACCTATGATACATAAAAGCTGTCATTTCTTTTTCAGTGGAAAGAATCATAATATTGGTATTGATGAGATTCCTCCTGACAGAAGACAACAATTCCTGGATCGACAAAAGAAGCAGAACTAGCCTGTGGTTTGTCCTGATGACCAACAATTTGAAAATAAGGTTTTATGTGGAGACAGATGTGTGTGCTGTACAACTAAATAGAATTTGTGAAACACTTACAATGAAATCCACAAACTGGTAATCTGGAAATTCACGCTATTTGGATTTTGGGATTTTGAATTTTATAGTTCAAAGTAATATTACTTGCATATTATAGTTTCTTTATTAGTATTTGATCACAGCAGTGCCACAATATCTATCCACTGGACTGGATGCAAAAAATGGACCAGTAACAGGCAACAATGTATACTGTGTTTGCACATTAGTTGTTTTTATATCACAGTATCATGTCTACTGCTGCTGTGCTTCATGTATTGTATGTATTTGTACAGAACGCTTTTTGTTGAAGAGACTCGGGGGAGACTGAACGTGTCAATGCTTGACTTTTGCTGGACTCATTTTAAACCTTTTCACAACAATGCAGGGATTGCACAGTAATATGTTTTTGTAGTAATTTAAGCTGGATGGTTAGTGGTTAGGTCAGTCAGGATTTATTTTAGAGGGTAGGACAGCTCCTAATTTGTTTTAGTAGCAGCTGTACTGTCCACGCAGAACAAATCAAGCCACAGTATCAAAACAATACAAACTGTTTATTGAATTTAATTTATATGTGAAAATGGTTTTGAAAAACTAAAGTGAATTACATTTTGACCAGTGGGTCAAAACATTCGCAATACAGGAAAATGAAAAATTCCTGTTTAATGTGTACTGTGGGCTGCACGGTGGTGTGGTGGTTAGCACCACAGCCTCACAGCAAGAAGGTCGCTGGTTTGAGCCTCAGCTGGGGGAGGTTCGAACCTGGGGGGTGGTGGCCTTTCTGTGTGGAGTTTGCATGTTCTCCTCGTGTATGCATGGGTTCCCTCCAGGTGCTCTGGCTTCCTCCCACCATTCAAAGACATGCATGTTAGGTTAAGTAGTCACTCTAAATTCTCCCTAGGAGTGTGTGTGTGTGTGTGTGTGTGAATGGTTGTTTGTCACTATCTGTGTTGGCCCTGCGATGGACTGGTGACCTGTCCAGGGTGTACCCTGCCTCTCACCTGTTAAAATGTTGGGATGGGCTCCAGCTTACCCACGACCTGTAATGGAATAAGCAGTAGATAATGAATGATTGAATGTTTAATGTCAAGTAATTCTTAAACAATTGTCTTGTTACTATTCATATTGTTGAATTATTGACTCATCAGCTATGTGCTTCTCTCCCTGATCATGTTCATATACAAAATGAACTTGAAACTGCTTTTTGCATCTTTAAGAAAATACTGGACAACATATGCAAGCAAAGCTTCAATGGCAACAACAGCAATGTTACTTATCTATATGTATTTACCTATAGCGCATACGGCCTATTACTGAAACATGCTGCATGCATGGCTGAATTTACTGTGTTTAACACAGTCTTAGACCTTATTTGATGCAGTATGTTTGTTCTGCACTGATGCACAAAATATCTGAGTCAACTGACTGAAACGGCCATCTCCAATAATGTGCTTCAGCAGATTGAACCCTTTCATGTGCATCACCATCTTCTAGAGGGAAATGTCTGTCCGTGTCTGCGTTTTCCAACCATTAACTTCTGTTTGGATTCTCTGGAGCTTCAAACAGTGGTTGTATCTGAGAGTCCTCTGAGAATAAATGCTCACCTAGCATGCCCATTCCCAGAGGGATCCTAGTAATTTTACAGGGCTAAATTCCTTTGAATCACTTCTCTTTGGCTTGGGAATTTGTAAATACTGTAAATTTGCAAAGATAGGGACTTTAAAATTGAGATGTCAACAAAACAGGAATTTAATCATGGTGCATTCAAAAAGCAAGCGGCCATATTGTCGGGTTGCTAATTGTCTGCTACAGGACTGACAGTGAACTAACAATAGGCAGACAAAGTCAGGGTGTGATTTTCCTCTGAAAACAAGCGGCAGATATTTCTTTTTCTTGGCAGCTTGCTTCTGATCACTTTTAAGCAACTCTGACTTGTCACAATAGTTCAGTGTGTAGATGAGAAAACTGGACATCTGATGACTTGATTATCAGGTTGCTTGTGGTGTATTCTTTTACACCATTAAGTGTAGCAGCACTGGCTTTTCAAGCATGATTGAACCCATGACAAAAAAGATATGCACAGTGTTGAATTAAGATGAGCAACATGGAAGAAGCAGTGTGCATTTTGATCTCTTTCATGGGTATCTTAAGTACAAAATGAGTACTTGTATTTTAAAGGCAAGACCTAACTTCTCTAGATTTATGATCAATTTGCCAAACAGATAGATCACATTACAACTGACTGGACTGTAATGCTAATTTTGAAAGTGATCTCAGTTTGTTTCTGTAAATAAATTATTGTTTTAGTGAAGGTTGTGTGGTCTTTTTGTTTTATCACCTACCCTTAACAATGTTGAGGATAATCTCCAAAGTGACAGCTTAACAGTACACTGTATTATTATTCACAAGTGGATTCATTCAGCGGCACAAGTTTAAAAAACAAACAAAAAAGAAAATGATGCTTTCCAGCTTTGGTATGCTTATACACTTTAAGCTGGTGCTATTCAGCTTCATACTGTAGTAGAACTTTTTATTGAAATGTAAGGATGTTGTTTTACATAAAAACAACCTCCCACACATTGCAAATTTGAGCATTTATTCCTTTAGTATTTAGGCACTCACGCTGCATAGTGTGAAGTGACTGAAATCTAAATAAGAATGGAACATCATGTCTGCACTTACTACAAGAACCATCTCTAAGGACCATGCCAGCTCAAAAGCATTTCTTATTTCTGCTGCTAATGGGTTACTGAGAATAATTCGATTACTTTGACAGGATGCTATGTTAAACCATTTTTAGCACTTGTCCAGTCACATCCTCAATCCCCCAGATTTAACCACTCACAGTTTTGATTACAACTCTCCTGAACTATGATGCTTTGGAATTTTGTTGCTTAGGTAATAACCATGTTTAGACAATCCAGACTGTGGATGTATGTGATGAGATGTGATGTATATGACTGTTTTTTCAGTCAATTTTCTGTTTGTATGCATGGGTCATAATCTAAATAAAATAATAAAAAAAAACTAATAGCAAAGAAAGAAATAAGAAAAAACAAAACAAAAGAACCTAGCTTAGTTCACGAGTCATTGCCATATTATGATATTTGGTGAATCTTAGATTTGAGTCCTTATTTACAGTATATGAAACTCTGATAGTAAGATCATTAAAGAAAAACAGATAGGCTAGATATAGTCTAAGTATAGGAGTAAATTTGATTTGTATTTAAATAAATTTAGCTGACTTTACATTTTTATTATCAGTTCAACCTTAGAATTCTTGCAAATGATTGTGAAGATGATGGATGTTTGGCTGTCCAGATGTTTTTATCATTTTTTTTTTTTTTTTTTTTTTCTATCAAGTCAAATATTAGGTGCTGTTTTGATTATCTTGTAAAATATGCTCATATG
>JBAMHW010000017.1:7515334-7550362 GCA_037177495.1 Rhadinocentrus ornatus
ATTATTATTATTATTATTATTATTATTATTATTATTATTATTATTATTATTATTATTATTATTATTATTATTATCTACTTTTATTATTATTATTATTGTTGTTTATAACTGAGAAGCAGGTTCATCTGACCGAGCGGGGTAGACCATCACGCTCATGGGCGGCATGTGCTGTGTGTTTGGGCAGCACAATCTCAAAAAGCCTTGGTTAATTATTACGGTTAGACCGTGCGGATTGTTTTGGCTTTTTTTTGTTTCTTTTTTTTTGCGTCTGGGCAAAATGTGATTTGATACATTTAAATTACCCACACGCGTAATATTAGAAGATTGTCGCCTATTCTGGCTGAAATGCGGCGCTTTTCACGCGACGTTGTATTTTTGCATGGCGCAGTGGGCATATAGCAACCATCCGAGGGACGCATCATATAGTAGCAGCCTATCGCAGTGCACTCCGCTGCAGCTTGTGTTTTTGTTTTTCTGCACGGCTCTGACTGCCGTTCGCCTAACCTACATCTCTGATACACGGGGCTGCTGGTTGGGAGGATGGCATCGTCAGTGCGTTCTCACTGGAAATTGTGTTTCTGTTGGTTCTCCTCGTGTTTACGTTGTTATCCTTATGATGGAGCAAAGCACCGTCACCCACCCTCCCAGTTATCCTTTACATTTCAGTTAGTTGAGGCTGATGGGCTTGCCCAGCTCTAATGTGTTGTTGTGGAACCCTAAACAGAAACGCATAAGCGTACAGACCCCATTTTGTTGAGGATACATCTCAGGGAAAGCCACAATAAAACACCGTTCATAATTTAATTCAATTTTATCATATACACTGAAATGTCATGATTAAAGCAGTGCTTAAAGCCCATATATATGTTATTAGCCATAATGATTTTTCAGAATGAAGGCAGGGATAATTTTCTACTGTTTGGTGATAGTGATGACTGTGAGGCAATAAATAAAACATCTACAATTCGTCATTAGACTGATATTGCACTGAATTACAATGCACGTGAGTGTGTGTGTGTGTGTGCGTGTGATTCTGTGTGACTTAATTATAAGCTGTTTCCTAAAAGTAATGGTGATGAATTGGCTGCTTGATGAATGCCCTAAAGATTATTTCATGGCTTTTATATAAAAACAAAGTCTTACTATTCCAGTTTGAAGTTAGCATTAATGCATTTAAATATTTAATCCCTCATTCTTTTTTTCTCTGTTGTTTTCTTAGGTAAAACTCCTGAAGACTATGGTAGTAGTGGAGAGTGCAGCTCTCCCTCTCCTGTTCCAACCTTCAAGGAAGTTTGGCAAGTTAAGGTTTGGCCTAAAGGTCTTGGACACGCTAGGAATTTAGTGGGCATTTACCGGCTGTGCCTAACTGATAAGACAGTAAACTTTGTCAAACTCAACTCTGATGTGGCTGCTGTGGTGTTACAGCTGATGAATGTTCGCAGATGTGGCCATTCAGAGAACTTCTTCTTCATTGAGGTGGGACGCTCAGCGATTACTGGCCCTGGAGAGTTCTGGATGCAAGTGGATGACTCGGTGGTGGCTCAAAACATGCATGAGACCCTGTTGGAGGCCATGAAGGCCTTAAGTGAGGAATTCCGTCAGCGCAGTAAGTCTCAGTCTGTAGGAACATCATGTGGTGGTGGCACTGCTTCAAATCCCATCAGTGTTCCAAGTCGACGTCATCACCCAAATCTGCCACCAAGCCAGGTGGGCCTTTCCAGGCGGGCACGCACAGAGACCCCTGGCACAGGAGGTAGCAGTACAAGCACTTCACCTACATCGCGTCACGGGTTCCCAAGGGCGCGAACAGCCAGCATCGGAGCCAGGTCGGAAGAAGGGGGAGCAAGTGCCCGAGGAACATGGGCCAGCTCCAGCCCAAGTTTGAATGGATCCTGCTCAACTACGCCAACGCTGAGACCCAAGCCCACTAGAGCCCCAACCCCTGCTAAGATTACCCTCAGCCTTGCTCGTTACACACCCAACCCTGCTCCCTCCCCTGCTCCAAGTCTGTCCTCCAGTTCCGGTCATGGATCAGAGTGTGGCCTGGTGGGGGCAGCTGTGGGAGGCATGATGATCTGCTCTTATCCCCGAGTTTCTCAAAGAGTTTCTGTTTCAGGTTCACCGAGCGACTATGGATCCTCAGACGAATATGGATCCAGTCCTGGTGAACACTCTCTGCTCATACCCAGTCTGTCTGGACATCATGCACATGGAGAGGGATCCTCCAGCTACATAGTGATGGGACAGAGAGAGGGTCTACTTGGCTCCCATCATCGCTCCAAAGGCAGGCGGATTCTGCGGCGCTCATCCAGTCGAGAATATGAGGCAGAACGCAGGCTACTAAGTAAGAGGTCTTCTCTGCCTTTGGCTTCCCATGAACGACTGACTCCCCATAGAAAAGATGAAGACGATGAGGATGATGAAGAGTATGCCATCATGTCACAGAGTACAAACAGAGATAGAGCTGATTTGCACCATGGCTCAGGGAATCTAGCAATTAGAGGTGGTCACATTGATATAGTAGGTGAGAATAGGAGGAGGGCTGACAAAAACAGGGGAGAAGAGAACACAGGAGCAGCTGTGGATAGTGGCTATATGTCCATGTTGCCTGGAGTTACATCTCCTCCTGTTACACTCTCTCTGTCAATAGGTATGTCAGATGCTAGTGGTAAACCAGGAGCAGATGACGAGTATATGGCCATGACGCCCAACAACAGTGTGTCTCCCCCACAGCACATCCGTCAGCCCAGCTCAGAGGGCTATATGGTCATGTCTCCTAATAGCAGCAGCTCCACAGACCTGCATGGACTTGGAATGTGGGACAGCAGGGTCAGCATGGAGAGCCGCACTGCCAGTGACTACATGAACATCTCACCTGTCAGTTGCCGCTCTGCCTGCAGCACACCGCCTTCCCACCCTGAGCAGCACCAGCTGCAACCAAAAATGTTCAATTCCTACTTCTCTCTGCCACGCGCGTATCAGCATACTCTCTACTCTCGCTTTGAGGAGGACTTAAAGAAAGGAGAGGAAAAAAAAGACATGAGTGGGCATGAAAGTGCTGGAAGAGGAGGGGGAGTGGGGTACAGCAAGAGAAACAAAATTGCAGTGGGCTCAGCAGGAGGCTGCCAACTCTCTATGTCTTCCTCTTCCTTCTCTTCCAGCTCTGCCAGCAGTGAAAGCCTCGAAGACAAGTCTATATCAGCAGGGAGGGGGTTAAGTTTATTAAGAACTGGAACAGAATACAAGAGTGCAGGAACAAGCACAAAAGAGGGACATCATAACCAAAAGCGTGCATCAAGTAGTAAAAGCCCAAAGCAACAAAGGAGGGGTCGCCCCCTTAGTGTGTCTTCAGACATTGCTAAAGCAAACACTCTGCCCAGGGTTAAGGAGAATTTACCACCATCAGTGTCGCAGAATGTTGGTGAGTATGTGAGTATTGTTTTCAAGGAAGACAATAATAATGACAGGAGACAATGTGCGGGCTCTAAACATGGGCAACCTGTAATTCATGGAACTCTGCGGCCTGTGAATCAACCACTTCTCTGTCACGATAGTTCGGCTAACCTTCCCCGCAGTTTCTCTGCACCACTTTCCACCTCTGCTGAGTACGTCAGCATGGGTTTAGGGAAATCCTCAACACCCCTGGCTCATGTTAGATCCACATTCAGCACCCTACAGGGCCCACCAACTGTTGCCACCAAGGCCCGACATGAACATAGCATGTCCTCTCCTCTGGGAGCAGAGGGCAAGGCAGGGTATAGAACAAAAACAAAGATGGCTGCAGTGCCCTCAGATGTTCCCACACAGTTTATGGACAGAAAAGGTTCAGATCCCAGCTTTTCAGCAAGGCCTGCCAAACACTCTGGTCAACCCTTATCTATAGAGCAGGAGACAAGTTTAAGTTTTTCCCCTGTCAAGACCTTCCAGTCACCTGACCGGAGTGGTAGACTGGTCCGAGGTGAGCAACAGGGACACCTGAGTCACCGCTCAGAGACATTTAACTCATCTCCTTTACCACGCCAAGCATCCTCTTCTACCTCCCTCTTCCCGGAGGACAGCCAGGTAGCAAGCCACCGGCAGGGTTTGGACTGCTCTCTGTGGGACAATGGGCAGGTTGCTGCTTTGTCTGCCACACATCCGCCTCAAAGCTCCACCTCATCTAATGAGCAAGGCCTTAACTATATTGACCTGGACTTGGCCATTAAGGAGAGCCCTCAAACTGGAGTGGAGCGCACCTCTCCTGCCTACAACATTGGAGCAAGTGCTATGGGTAGTAATACTGGCTCTGGCATCAACACTTATGCCAGTATTGATTTCTGTAAGTCAGAGGAACTGAGAACGAACCAGAGCAGCAGAAAGGATGGCCAAGGTGAGTGCTGTGGTCTTACACACAGCTAAAATACCCCATGCCGGTTACACTTTGATTCAAACACCTGGCTTTGGTACATTCTATAAGCCTAAGTTAAAATCAGAGTTTGATGATCAAAATAAGCAGTATTTGCAGCCTTAATTTTTTTTAAGGACCAATAATAGTTCAGGAGATATTTCAAAATAGGTACAAAAGATACAATATAATTCCTATTCATATTTTTCCTAATCGATCCAAATTTTGACAGTCATCTCATACTGATGCATGCTTTGGCTTCAAGCTAGTGACCAGCTCTGTGTTTCCAGTCGGTGGAAAACACAGTCTTGAAGTCTGTTTCCAGTTTGTGTCTGCAGAGTCTCTTATTATCACAAGTGGGTGTTCAGAGAGCAGAGGCAATTGATTTGTCTGCTGGTAATGAGCCTTTTCACATGAATGGAGGAAGAAGGGACAGAATGCGGGCCAGGTGTTTATGTTTATGTGTGGGTGTGCTGTTGGCTGCAGGATAGCAGCTCTGAGGTTTCCCTCATACTGCAGAGATGGCGGCTCTTCAGCGGTTAATGTTAGTGGCTGTATTTAATTTTTGATTGATGTACTCTAAAGGGCATCCCAGACTACATGTCAAGAAGTAAAGGCAGTGGGAGGCTCTGTGTTTATTTATCAAATGACATTCAGTTTGTAAATGTGCATATTTAATAATATTTGTCTTATTATGTAAATGCAGGAAAGTGTAGCTGTGTATTTATCATTCATGGTAAAGAAAACAAGGACTTGTTAATACGTTGTTAAAATGTCCATCCATTCATTAAGGCGGATTTCTGCTTGCGCGGCGTCTAATAAAGACACTGAACCATACTGGACGCCATTGTTGCTTTAAAACAGAAATACCTACCAAACTGAAGTTAATCATCAAAATAACTCAGACCTGATGAGTTTACTGGCCGATATCACCCCTGCTGCCACCTTCAGATTAGGAGGAGAAACTGCAACACACACCGAAACAACGCGCACCCCATACTTTCGAGTGCGAAAGCAAACTCATCAGCGTCTGCTATGCCGTAGCCAGCTGCACGCGCAAGCATTAATCTGCCTTTACCTATACCGCTTTGCATGTTTGAGGGTCAAAGGGAAGCTGGAGCCTAACCCAGATTTTAGCAGCTGAGAGGCAGGGTACACCCAGAACAGGTCACCAGTACATCACAGGACAGAGAGAGATAGACAACCACTCAAAGTCACTCCTAGGGAGAATTTAGAGTGAGACCTCACTCTAAATTCCTCCTTCCAGCTGAGGCTCAAATCTGCGACCTTCTTGTTGTGAGGCTATAGTGCTAACCACCACACCACTGTGCAGCCCACACTATCGAAACTGCTTTCTTATAATTTTTCACACCACAGTCAATGATAAACTATGCCTTTCCTTGTATAAGCCTCAAGCCCACTTGTTCTCTTTTCATTGATTGCAAGCCCATTCTAACTAAACTCAATATGCAAAGCCTGGATAGTAAAGTTGGTGGCGGGTTCAGTAAAACCTCAAATAAACATGCTTCATCCTCAAATGTCCAATCAACACATAAATAATTTCCTGTTCTCATTATTAAAAATCCCATCACAAGCTGCCAGCAGGAGTTCTAGATTAAACAAAAGCAATATGCTTATGTGAATATATTATCTAGTCAGAACTGCTCTATCTTGTGTAACGTTCTCTGTGGAGGGACTTCTATTAGATAAACTAGAATTTATTCTGTAAAATACACTTTCAACAGCATGATTTACAGCAAAGGGAAAAACAGTTCTCATTTTTTTTTTTTTTTCGTTCCTTCCAGACTGTTGATCTCCGTCATCATCATCTTAGATGGGAGCGTGACACCCATGTGAAAACTTTGCGGCCTGCTGGCGAAGGGGATGTCAGGCAGCTCGATCTGTTGCCACAATAGAACTCACTGGAGTCTGAACACCGAAACCCTGGAAATCTCATCGCCATCCTGTCTGCTGTTTTCTGTCAACCAAATGTGTGCCAAACACACACACACACACACACATTAACACACAAACACAAAGTTAGGAAAAGATTAGTTTATTTGCCTTGTTTTCAATAAAAATTACATTTGATCATCGTTTAACTTTGTGCAAATGAAGGATGGGAGCTTGCTAAGTGATGCTGTGAGTGTTAGCGTCATCATCTCAGACATTGTACTTCGATCAAACTTTCAGGGAATCACACAAATGGCAAGAATTCCATCAGTGAATCTTGTTTTCAAAGCCATTTGCCTGCAACTGGTGAGTGAACCAGTATATAAATGTTTGATCATTTAAGCCTCAAAGCATCAGTTGCTATTTTAACAGAATTTTGGCTGAATTTGGAGCATTATTAAGGTCTGTGAATTCCATTCTAGCATTGCCTTTAATGTCTCATCCTCCTTTGTAAATATAAACTGAACGATCATCAGGTGTCATTTTGTACACATACACACCCTTTCATTGCAAACCCATTATATATATATATATATATATATATATGAATATGAATATGTATATACATATACATATATATATGTAAATGGGAAATGCATAAATATTTGTTTTTACAGTTGGCCAAAAAAAGCATTTACACTTCTTAATGGCTGTTCTTGTGCTACTGTAGGACTTCAAAATTGGCTGTATTTTGGGCATCTATTGCAGTAAGGTGCTGTTTCTGGAGCTAGCAGTGAATATGTGTAATTTAAATTAAATTTAGATGTTTTCTGTTTGTTTTTTCAGATAGTTCGATGCGGTTTGCACAGAAATTCTGTTTTTTTTTTTTTCTTTTACAAAAAATCTTAAAGATGCCAGGAGGAGGATTCCTCCTTTTTTTTTTCTTTCAAAAGGTTTAAGATTATCAAATTCTGTACATTGTTTGTGAGCTTCTGAATGGTAGTTTTTCAGATCAAATTTGTAGTATTGAGTGATTTGACACGGCATCCTCCTCGCACAACTTCAACTTCGCAAATATTGCATACTGTTTTTCGAGTATCTTCTTTTGACACAGTGAAAAATTACCACGCAGCTGACATTGCTTCTAGCTTCAGTTACATCCCACACTGTAGTGCTGCATCGCTGTCAGATGTCCAAACATGGCTGCATGGCCAAAACCTCCTCCTCCTCCTGACACACGTACACAAACAGCAATTAGAGGAAAATAAATATCAGCTGTTAATATCGGCCTGGTTTTCCTCATCGGACGGATACCGATATATTAAAAAACATCGGCCAGTACCGATATTAATGCTGACATATCGTGCATTCCTTGGAAGGACAATAATTAGCTCATATCTATGTAAAGTGCTCACTAAGATATGCTGAAGGGGCTTAATAATAAATATGCTGCTGAGGGAGACAGAAAAGCTGTTCAGATCTTGTTCCAGCTGCTTTTGATATTGAAACAGATCCACAGAATAAAATGAGCAAATCAAGCACACGCTTTACAGCATCAAATAGACTGAGTGCTGCAATTTCCCCCCCCTCTCCACCCCCAGATTCCACTTAATAGCAGTGTTCAGATGAAGCTGACACATGACTGTCAAACCAATTACACGATGCCTGAGTCATGTAGCCATCTTTATAACTAATGTATAGAAGTAAAGAAATTAACCAGTCTCTCGTGAGAAGAATAAATCAAAGATGGGGGAAAAGTTCATCTATCTTCTGGTAATACAGAAAAAGAAAACAAATGTACACAGTATTTTGCATGTGCTGCATATTTTTATCATTCTGTTCAATCAATGCCAAAAGAAATCTGCATAATCAACAAGATCATTTCTTTAAGAACATTTTGAAGCAATGCATAGCACAAAATCATTTTTAAAAAAAGTGTAAATATTTCTTTGGCAACTGAGTTTTTCTATTACAACTGTATATTACACTATGGTATATACTATAGTAATGCAAGTAGAATGACAGAAACTATAGTACATACAGTAGTTAGTTTTCCTCATTTGCATAACACGATTCTAATATAAAGTGACACATTACAATGGTATATAAAATATACAGTATACATATAATGATTAATATTATATAGCCTAGATATCTATATACTCTTTTATAAAGTGCCTCATTTTTGATTGTAGCTGATTTTATGATCATAAAGTGGGTTGTGAAACTTGGGTTGGGGGGGTTCTCTCCTGAGTCAAAATTTGTGCAAGTGTGGAACCACAGAGGACAGAGCAGAAACTTAATGTTGCTGCCATTCAACTGGAATCAGAATGCCTTATTGTGTTTATCAGAAACATGAGAGTGATCTACTTCATAGGTGTTTTTTTTTTTTTTCGTTTTTTTGCAGTGCCTAACACTTTAGCAACAATATATGCACACACACCCTCACTCTTTCAGTTGCTGTGGTTTAGCTTTTGAAAACAACAACAACAAAAAATGAGAACATCTCTTGATTTTTCTAACTCATGGAGGTTTCACACCCTGAGATGTGTCTGGCCCTGCCCTCCGTTTATCTCTCATACTTAACCTCTCATCCACTACCAAACAGCTCCTTGTTGACCATGACTGACAGTGAATTGTGATGCAACAGATTGCTCAAATGGATTCTACATTGTGTAGGTTTAAATGTCAAATCTTAACTCAACTGTGTTCTCTGTGTTAACTTCCCCAGTTTCATAAGCAAGAAGACATTAGCAAAGTCTTGTATATAAAATTATTTTACTCAGTATTTTAACTAATTTATTTTTGCATTCATTTTGCAGAACACTTTGAACCCAGTTGTAAAAAGGAGCCTGAGCGCTGCTTGTTGACAGCTCATCTAAACTAAAAACTGAATGAGCACGCTCATGCTTTTACCTAGAAGTGGTGCATAGCACCACTTTCTCCCCACACTCAGACATTGGACTTGGAACCGGGTCTTAACACTCATTACCTCTTGTTTTGTTCCATTTTATAGCATTTTATTGCTATCATGCAAATTGCCAAAAACAATTCAAAGTGGGAATCAATCATTAATCTGATTAAGGATTTTGGAAAAACTCTCTTGACAGCCACTTGGCCAAAACAAATAATTAGTTAAAACTGAAATGGAGTCAAATTCTTTTGTTATGGTTGTGTGATGACTTTGATGGGGAGTTTATCCTTTTTTGTGGTATTACTGAGACTGTAAAAGATTATGGTTGCAAATATATATTTAAAAATCTCTGTTTTCCTGTATATCAGGTAAAAATGTCAAACCAAACTATCTTGAGTCCAGGGCTCTGGGTGTGAGTATACAGGGTACAAACAAATAAGGCTTCTGACATTGGTAGCTTTTCCCACATTTAGATTTAATTTTTAATTTTTCATGACGCTCAGGCTCACTTACCAAATCATTGTGACCCTGCTGCATAGGTACACTCGCATACTGTTACACATAAAAATAAATGTGCATTAGAAAACATCCAGATATTTTACATCGCTGACATTGGAGCAAAAGTTTCTTCCAGCCCTTAACTCACATCTGAAGGGACACAAGTGCCTGGCTGTGACTGCTGGTGTCTGGTTACTCATCAATTATGATACAAATTGCAGAAACTTCATTTGAAGGCGTCCTCACTTTTCTTTACTGTTAAGGTGGAGATTGCCTATAATGTCTACTGCAAGGAACGTGCATCTGGTGCCAAAGTTTGATTTGTGAGTGATGATTTCTAAGCTTTACACTTGATACCTGTGTGATTAAGGCCCTTTGTCACCAAATTAATACAAAGTTAAACTAAAATTATTTTTCTTCCCAGATTAGTAAGGCATTTTCCTCTATCTAGTCTTTTAATTAAAACTAAGGATACTGACTCAAAATAACAACTTTTAACACTCTGTGCTCAATACTAACCTCAGCAAACCCATATAATCATTGGACTTTTTTAAGTTTATCTAGTTGATATAGTCTTTTATAAACTCTTTGTTATTTGTACAGTGCAACTCTTCTAATTGGGAATTAGCGCAATTCTCTAACTGTACCTCATAATCTCAAATCCGAGCAGACGCAACAGTTGGTGTTACTGTAAAGCCCTTTGAAGAGTCTGGTAATGATTCAGGAGGGGCACACATAAACAATGGATGTGGGTAAATATCATGTACAGCACTGTGTAGCCAAGACCACTTTAATGGCAAACAGCTCTCTGCTGTCTTCAGCCCTCATCCAGTGATTGTATGAAATGCTTCTTATCCACTGGTCATCAGGACTGTGCTGAGTGTTTTGGTTTGGTGGAAGATTGAGACATATTTAGTCTCTTCAGAAAATGTTATAACAGCACGTTGTTTAAATTGTGCAACAGACTCTAAGTGTGGGAAATGATACTGTATGTACAATCAAGGTAGCGATTAGAATTACAATGGGGAGAGCATTATATGTATTTTAAAGCTAATGATACTACTTTGATAATGATGTAATTGTACAAAGGCTGAACAGGAACTATAGGTATGTAAAGTTAACTGTGTATAGAGGAGTTTGCTCCAGGGGAGGGGCCGGCATGGGGATTATTCTCTTCATGGCAAAGTTGTTTAAAACAGAAAATTGATGATTCTTGTCTGTGATGTAGACAGCGTCAATGTTTTCTTTTCTTTTTGATAAAAGGCAAAGTGATATAAAAAGAGGAAATCTGTGTCTTTTTTTTTTTTACTGTGTATCTATTGTTAAAAGTTGAAATAGTTGACATGTCAAATGAGGCTAGACTGCTGTGAGGTAAGCCATCACAGGTCAGAGTTTTAAAGGATAAGCCTGTGGACAACGGGAACATTTATTTAATCCCAGGCTACTCTGTTAAAGCAGATGGTATTTTGGCAGTATTTCAGTTCAAATGTGATTAACAACAGAGTGACCATATTTGTTGTTCAGTTGTGGCCTTTTTATTATTTCTTCTTCATTCTGTCATGTGAGAACTAGCTCACTGCTGACTACTGTTAATGCTTAAATTAGGATTTTTCTATCAAAAAACATGTAAAACAAAAACCACAGGAAAACACATCAGTCAAAATTGTTATTAATCAAGTATATAGTTATAAAAGTATGATTGGAACAGTAAACAATCTGTTAGTTGACAGAAAATGAAGGTTTAGTATATTTGGAATACTGAAAAACAAACACTGGAAAGATGTCACATTTGATTCTTTGTAATTGTGACAGAAGTACAACCCATTTTCTGGATTTTTTTTAAAAGCCAAAAACAAAAATAAAATAAATAAAATATAAAAATCTCTGCTTTAAATGGTTATTAGTTACATTTGGATGCAAAATAGTTTAAAATTAGCTCCATTCAACTCTCTAAAAGGAAAATGTAGCTGTTGCTGAAATAGATAGAAATGATAATCTGTTTTTCTGCATTGAGAACCACTTTTAATACTTTAGTTACATTTTTCTGATTAAAGTTAGATTTCTTATTAGGAAGCATTTAAATCCAAGACAAACTAGTGTTAAAGATCTAAATGCTGCTCCAAAACTGGCTAAACTGCTATTAAATATTCGAAAAATTGCAATTAATAAATTAATTTTGCTTTAATTTAAAGTAGGAAAAACAGGACCTGTCCGACACTGCACAGCTTTTGGTGTAAAATATACAACTGGTTTTCTGAAATGTATTATTGTGTTTTTTCCGTACCCAGAGATAGCATTGTTTGGATATTCTCTGTCGCTACAAAATCACAGCCTCTCGGTTCAGAGCATGTAATCGCTAAGAGACTGGTTTTAAAACTCTGGAAGTCAGACATTGTGCTTCAATTCAAGGCATGGTTCATGGTACCAACAACTTTATTATAGTTGGAGAAAATCCAGTACAACATTGTGGACAAACTTAATAAATTTTACACCATATGGCAGCCATTGTTAGATTGCCTTGCCCAGCCTGGCAGACACACTCTCATACCTCACATCAACCTTGAAATCCTGATGGATTGTAAAGCCTTAGTGATGCAAGGTTGTATTTCACTGTCTTTAGCATTCCCAGTCCTGTTTTTGTATTTTCTGTTTATTTGTTGTTGTTGTTTTTTGGTTGTTATTTAAAAAAAAACTTAAACAAAAATATTGTATCTAAAAGTTGAAAAAATAGCCCTAACTCTTAATGTCCTACTTCTAACAGGAACACCGTAGAATCAGTTAGATTTAATCATTAAAAAGAAGAAGACATAATCTCAAAACAAACAATCATTTTTTTTAAATTAAAACAAAGAAAAACCCAGCTATCTCAGTTAAGTGTGATAAAAGCAATAACAAATCGGGAAAAGGCCATTCCTTTGTTGACTTATGCAAAGTAAAGTTTGAAACATAATAGTTAGAGATAAAAACTCAGTACTTTGTTGTAAATGTTAGCAGTATGACAGCATTTAGATAGTTTCACAGATGCTTATGAGATTATTGTCATATTAACAAAGCTTATTTAATTAATTCATCATATATTGTATTTAAAATAGCTGATTAACAACTATCAAAAAAGTATTTTCTGCCTCAGCAGAGGTTTGTGCAGTAGACTGATCAGCTGACTCGACTAAGCACACACAGGGTGGAGAGCTTTTTGTGCTGTTCTGCTAAGGTAAAGGAAGACGATGTTCCTTCATACACCCTGAATGATCAGGTAAGGTAATAATGCATAAAAACATTTTAAAGCTGGGAGCGCAGTGCTCCCAGGGTAGCTCTGAAGTTATTTGTTCAGACTTTGCACGCGTTGTTCCTTAATTCAGAAGTGTTTGTGCCTGATTTTTTATAATTTTTAACGAATAACTAAAAGAAATGTGTTAGAACTTTTCTTTCATTTTTTTCTATCTAAGAACAAGTACACAGTATGCTGAACAAACAGATCTGGAAGATTTATGGAAATTTTAAATGATGGCTTATCACACACCGTGCTGTAAATTCTCAGAAAGCTATGTGCTCTGATCTTATATGAATGTGTTGCATTCCTTATGATGTGACTTCTAGGAATCAGGTATACACTTCTAGAAACGAACACACGGGGGCGCTCTAACGTAGACTCGTTAATGCAATTTTATTATCTGCAAAGGAGTGTGAACCGGAAGCTTTACAGTTCGGGTCATGGCATGCTGTCTCATAGCAGAGATTTTAAGTTGAGATGATCACTCTGTGGAATTGTGCTATTTGATCTGGACGGACACTAGAATATTACTAAATCAAGTTGAATGAATAAAATGTATTATAAATGTAATATGTCTGAATTATTATGTAGTGTGATTGAATAGTTCTATTTAATAAGTATTATTAATAAGTACCATTTTGTGCGAAATACTCATTGTATCGTAAAGCGGCGGCAGATTTTATAGGTGAAATTTTGAGCAGAGTGAGCCTTCATAATTTTACTCCCTTCGCGTGTCATGAACGTTATAACAACCTCTACACTCTCCTCCACTCCATTTGCCATCCCTGGTGGCCGATTCATTCACTAGCTACAGTTAGACCAAAAAGACAGATGTTGGACACGAGATAGCAGTAAACTATGCATGTTTGTACTGACAGTGTTAGCTAGCATGCTGTCGGGCGTTGATGATGTTTACGTCGGTAAACACAGGGTCAATATTAGTCTTAATGTTTGACACACAGGCTTTAACCTTAGATATACTTTATGCTCCGAATTAAACTCGTCGCTGTCGTGTGAGGTTTGTATGTTGAAATGACTACTATCTGTGTTTTTATTTAGCGTACAAAGATGCCGTTTTCCCTTGTTTTAGAAAACAAAACCTCTTCCACTTTCGGCTTATTAGTTAGGTTAAGATTCGTGACGTAATTTACTCTTAAAATGAAACATTTCTTTAGGTCACTTGCTTTAATCTGTGGCTCAGAAACAGTGGCACCCACATCCCCTGAAGCCCATTGACTTTTGTTTAATTGCTGTATACAAAACGTCTTTTGTCGCCATCTAGTGGCCACAGTTAAACGTACATACCTTTGGTTTCATCTCTACATAATCTGATGGTAAAAGTACTAATATTGATCTTCTGTTTTTGAATGTTTTGTTGATTTTAATTAAAACTACATGTACAACATCAGAAATATTGCGTGAGTTCTCTGAGGTTTTTTTTGTTGTTGTGCGGAGGTATGATTTCATCACAGATTTTTGTTTGTTTTTAAACCAGATAGCTGAGACAAGGAGAAACCCCCCTCTGACAACAATGGCTCCACACCCAGTGGTCCAAGCTATCATTGATCTCTCTGCAGGAGCCATAGGTAATTAAGTCTGTATATATGGTAGAGCAGTAAACAAATAATAATGATAATTTTATATGATTTTTTTAAAGGCTTTGTAAAGAATCAAAGTTAAGGGAAGTTACTGGGAGAAATTTGTAAGAACTTAGGAAAGACAACTTTGGTGCAGTGAGAACCTGAGTAGGAACGCTACACATGTTTATTGAATCTTTGACCAAAACATTGTTTAATCTAATCTTATCAGGCTAGTACATAGGGGCTATATTATATATATCATCATAAGACAAATAATTATATAAAATATTGCATCGTTATCAAGCTGGGCAATTAGAAAAGGGAAAGAGAAAAGCACAGAAGTCACAGATATTATTGTCAATTTTCTCAATGTTATCCTTCAAGGGGGAGCTGCATGTGTATTCAGCGGACAGCCTCTGGACACTGCAAAGGTCAAGATGCAGACTTTTCCTACGCTGTACCGGGGGTTCATCCACTGCATTGTGTCCACCTATAGACAAGTAGGACTGCGAGGTCTCTACCAGGGTACCACTCCAGCACTGATGGCCAATATCGCAGAAAATTCTGTTCTGTTCATGAGCTACGGCTTCTGCCAGCAGGTTATCCGCTTCACTGCAGGATTGCACAGTGAAGCAGTGCTGAGGTAGGAGAACGTTAACCAGGCTGACTTTCTTGTTAAGCCAGCCCTCAGAAAACATGATTGTCCTTCCTTTGTTTCTTAGTGACGTACAGAAAGCCTGTGCTGGCTCAGTTGCATCCATCTTCTCCTCTTTGGTACTTTGCCCCACTGAGCTTGTCAAATGTCGACTGCAAGCTATGTATGAAATGGAGGCATCAGGCAAGATTTCTAAGAGCCAGAAGTAAGTGGAGATCATTAGGTTAATCAGCTTTAATATTTCTCCCCTTTTCTGATTGTATATTCTCTTATACTGAGTAGAAGACGGCCCTTGTTCAGGCTGTCGGGCCAAATCATGGACAGGCAAGTTTGGTCCTCGAGAGCTGTAGTCCTGCAAGTTATAAATGTTTACCTTTTATCAACACACGTGTTTCAAATGAGTCACTGAGCAGAACTTCATAAGCTGTTGGATCGACTTAATATGAATCAGGTGTGTTAGAGCAGGGAAATGGCTCTCTAGGACCAAATTTGCCTGCACCTGCCCTAATAGATTGTTGGCATGTCCAAATTATTAAATTTTTTTTTTTTTTAATTTAAGTTTTTTTCAAATGCAATCCTGATAAGATTGTTTTACTGTTTGATCTCAGTTTCAGATTTTTTGAACACTCAAAACTGATTTAAAAAACTCTCCTGAATTGAATGCATGGTATGTTTTTAACTGTGATAGACAAGAAGTATTCAAATTCATGCACGAGGTTGTAGCAATAAAGCCAGAATAGTCTTAGAAATGCTCTGAAGCAGATGAAACTAAATATGGTAAAAAATTTTGATGATTATTTTTTTTTTTATGTGCACTTGCATGTGCTGGTTTGGTGTTTGTGTGTCTGACCAACCACTCGTAAAGCACAGTGTGGTCAGTGACGAAATCCATTATGAGGAACGAGGGACCGCTGGGCTTCTTCCAGGGCCTGACTACCACCATAGCCAGAGAGGTGCCCGGATACTTTTGTTTCTTTGGTGCCTACGAACTCTGCCGGACTGCCTTTGCAGACTACATGAAATGTGGCAAGGATGACATAGGTAAGGCTAGAATGGTCTATCTGAGTACCACACAAATGTCCATAAATGATGTCTTCACAAACTTTTTGGGAGACAGTTAACTTGAGATACAAGATAAGTAGATATGGATGCCGCTTGTGAATTTTCTTTTATTATTTTGTCATCTGAATGATATACAATCATTTAAGTGTAACTACACCCCCTCACTTTTTTTCAACGTGTCTCCAGCCATTGGCAAATTTTGAAAAATGTCTTGCTGTCTCTTGTCAGATGAGGATCAGTAGTTAAAGAATAAAGCACAATATTACTTTTACACACCTCAAAAGCACTTTTGTTTTCCATTGCAGAAATATTTTCTCAAAAATTCTGTAAAAGTCTGAAACTAATTAATCTATGTCAGAGTTTACAATCCGTACATATGCATATACATCAGTGGATGCTGTTTCTATGCCTGCAAGGCGAGGACCTGCCTTTTTTGCATCTGGAGGGAAGGAGCTGTGAGGTTTTTTATTTATTTTATTTTTTCCACAACAGGGCTCTACATCCTGTTTAAATGTAAAAAGCAAAAGCTGGTTTTACCCTGTAGGGGGCATTTTGAGGAATTTTTTTGCCCCATATGACCCTGATTTTTAAAGAAATAAAAAAAACGTGTTCAAAATTTAACAACCGTGTAGTTATTAACGTAATATTACGGTGTTTTACTGTGTTTTTTAAGGTGCCTTACCTTAACATTCGTATGCACCTTCTTTTAGTCCTTAATATAAGGATGGAATAAAAACTAGAAAAAATAATCTGCTCTTTACTGAATCTTAAAACTAGGTGAACACAACCTCAGATAAACAACAGCACGACATATCAGTGTCATTATTTAACAGAAATAAGGCTAAAATTCATAAGTGGCATGTTAACAACCCTGTATACCCTTACCACTAAAAAAATTTGCTTGATTAATTAATCACCACTAAGTGATTTTTTTATTTATTTTTATCATGTCTTGATACAGAAAACAGAAGGGAAGCTGTTTGGTCTTCTTCATCTGGCTGCATGTCTGCCTAAACTCTCACACATTAAACATATAGTGACACTTAGTTTTCACGTGTTTCTGGTTTCTGTGTGTTGAAGGTGTGGCTCCGATCGTGTTCAGCGGGGGATTTGGAGGGGCGTGTCTGTGGCTGGTGGTCTATCCCATGGACTGCGTCAAATCTCGGATCCAGGTTATGTCTATGACCGACAAACAGGCAGGGTTTTTCAAAACCTTCATGACCATCTCTCGCACTGAAGGTAAGCGGATGCAGGGAGGGAGTTTGCATTTACATGGATAAATGTCCAATTACCAATCACTGTCCATTTCCCATACTTAGGTGTGAGGGCGCTTTACTCTGGTCTCACCCCGACTATGGTTCGCACCTTCCCAGCTAACGGAGCTTTGTTCCTGGGTTACGAGGCCAGCCGGAAGTTCATGATGCAGCAGTTTGACAGCTGAACCGGTTCATATGCATGAACATAGAGGAAGAAGTGGCAAACCAGATGACAGATCTAGTTTTTGCTCTTTCCTTAAACTGCGTCACTCCTTTTTAAAACTACAGAACAAAAAAAAAAAAAAATCAATTATCTTTTCATAGTGTTTACATATATTTAAACCCTGATGGTAATTATCTGTTTATTTCTTGTTTTTATCACTCCAGAAGTGCTATCCTACCTACCCTGAGTAAGAGGAAAAACATCCAGAATCTTGTTTTATATCTACCTCAACAAAGTAGTGTCTGCACAAACATTTCTTAAACTGCCAAAAGGCTTACAAATCAGAGGAAACACTCTGTTGGTTAGTGAGACTATCTGTAACACACAAACTATTAAACCAGAATTCTAAACTTTTTGTGTGGAGATTGAATAGATAAGGAATATGAAGTGCTTATTCATAAAAGTTGCCTAACGTGTTGTGATTGTGATGTTTTGAACTATGGAATTATTTGCAGCTATGTAGTTTTAAATCATATTACAGTTTTGGATGGGATGAGTAACAAGATTTGCTTCTTAATATGCTATAAACCTATTTTTAACATTGAGTCTGACTGACTTTCTGAAGTCTAACTGGTTATAAAGAAAAGTCGAACACAGCCAGCAAATGTTTTAAATATGAGCCAGATCATTCTTAAGCTTGTTTTTATTCTGCCATGTTATATTCCACTCCTGTTCTTATGGGACCCACCATTTTGCCTTTTGTGTGTAATCATTAATCTCTATGAACAAATCAATAAACATCAGCTGCCTCATCATGTGCCATTTACATCCTGGATTCCATGTGCAGATTTTTTTTTTTTTTTTCTCAATGCATGTTCATTTGAAAATCAAAATATTTAGTAGCTTTTCCTAAAATTTTATCAAGACAAATATGTATTTTGTTCAACCATTGCAAATAAGTGAAATCAATTAATACTAATTCTTTTTAGTGATACAAGCTACAAATAAAGATGTCAATTAAGGTCTTTCATATGTCCTGTTTTTAATTGTTCTTTGGAGACAATCTATTATATTAAATACATAAGAAGATAAAAGGTTTTCATAAAGTTATGAAAGCAATCGCATTGCAAAACTAGCGTGCATTTAAAAGCTGATTAGGATACGTTGTTCTTTTTCCATAAGATTATTATTAATGTGCATGTAAAAGAAAAGAAAAAAGAAAGAAGTCCATGCTGAAGAGAATATTGATCTCTACCACATGAGACTGCTCCAGAATAGTCTGGCTTTTCCTCATTAACGCACTGCATCGGTATGAAATATGTTTGCATGATATCCATGCGAAAGCTATTCTACACAGTTAAAAGAATAATCAGCTGCCTGGCAAGGCACCATTTTTGATTACTCACCTAAGCAATCAAGAGTGAACTGGGCCTTTAAGCAGGTGGGTGTTTTAGTGGTTTCACACAAGCTGCTTGTTTGTGTTGCATATTACACGATAATGCATTCAATAAAGTTTGCACAGTTTTGCTAAAGCACAATTTGAAATCAGCTGGATGCAACTGCAGGAACTTAAAGAAATTCTCATTACAGGTAAGCTGTGTATTTCATGGCTTTAACAAGTTGCCTACATACTGAAAGTGAAGTTAAAGTTGTGTAATTAAGCATGACCAACAAATGTAGCTTGTTTTTTGCTGAGAAGGACTTCACCGAAGTTTTCCTGACTGTTAAAATTTTGTCCTTGACAGAAACTGATTGCTGAGACATATGCATGTAATCAAGTGACATGGAAGCCCAGTTAATGACAACATTGTAAACACACACACAGCTGATGTGAAGCCGACCTTTAAGAGACAAATTGCAAAAAAGATTGTTTCAGATAATTGCATACATAGTGTAAAAATAAACATACGTACAGTATAATATATATATATATAAAAACATTTGAACTTGCATATCACTATAATTTGAGCTTCATAAACCTTGCAGCAGACCAACTTGATTTTTTACAGCCAACCACTTAACAGCAGAGTATTTCAGATTACTTTGTTAGATAAAACAATAAGATAAGAAGCACACAATGCACACAAAAATATGCTAATTTGAAAAAAGAAAATCCTTAAAGTTAAGATTTCCTGCACATGTCTTCCAGCAGGAGGCACCAGACAGCTGTCAGGACCTCACAGTGGCTGAAAAAAAGACACAAAAAATCAGTGAAAGAATCTAAAATCAGGATATGCTCCTAACTAATCTGATAAGTGTGATCATTCAGATACCCCTTTGTTGTTGCAGGTTCCGCACAGACAGCCAAAGAGCCCGTTAATCATCTGAGAAGCGCAGAGAATCAGCTGCAGGCAGCTTGTGACCAGCAGGGTGCTGAACAGTCCAAGATGAAACTGCACAATGTTCTCAGGCGCTGTGCACTTCCACCACAGAGAGCTGTCAGTCAGGTAGCTCTTTTCACTGAGAAGAACAGGAGATTCATGAACAATCAAAAAATGTGTAAACTTATCATCATAAAGTTACTCCAGTGCGTCACCTGTCTTTAAAAGGCGTTGTCCAAAGTATCAAAACTTTACACAGGGGCCCATTGTTTAAAGCAAGTACTGCCACAATGAAGCTGTAGAGGGCACCGGCCACACCCACTGCAGCGAATGCAACTGATAAGAACATCTGCAGAGATCATTAAAAAGTCAGAAACATTTCATTGACAATTTCCAGACAGCACAAAAATGCTATTTAGAACTGAAACACTTAAGTGTTTAAGGAGGAGCAGGCGCTCAGTTGTCCACTGACATTTGTTTCATTCTTCACATTCCTCACAATTTCTTCCCTGTTTCCACCCTAAAGAACATGGCAAGCTACATGCCAAGCCAAACAAGTGGGAACAAGTTTGTTTGACCCTGAGGGTTTTCTAAGCAGGTTCACACTTCAAGTTATTCGTATCTTAATAATATCTGAAATTTAAAAAATGACTTGTTATAGTGAGCATGCGTATTGAACGTCGTAGACCTTCTCTTTATATTCACGTGCTTTGAAGATGAGACACGTTTATCATATAGTTAGAAACAGAACAAATAAGACATGTTCCAGCCATTTCATAATTCTTTACATATCTAATAAGACATAATATAAGTGTAATAGTTCAGCAATGCAAGATGCAGTATGTTTTCTTTTTTGCACAAAATGGTTAACTCATAGAACAAATTGTCATTTTAAAGTAATAATTTAGTGTGTTTTCAACTTTGAGCAAATTTCTGTGACATTTCCATCATATTGTAATATATGATATGTGTGAGCCTAATTGGCTAGCTTTATTTCTAACTATTTCCTGCTTTTAGAGTTTGTTTACGCAAAGCATACACAC
The DNA here is from genome assembly GCA_037177495.1 of Rhadinocentrus ornatus. Classification (NCBI taxonomy): domain Eukaryota; kingdom Metazoa; phylum Chordata; class Actinopteri; order Atheriniformes; family Melanotaeniidae; genus Rhadinocentrus; species Rhadinocentrus ornatus. Next base: position 7,536,375 of record JBAMHW010000017.1, read on the forward strand.
TATAGTTAATCAATTGCACGGAACCAAATAAGTTTCACTGTAACATCTTCATGTGTTCATGACTCACCCCACAGCGATTTCCACAGCAACCCTGTTTTCCAGTCAAATGAATGTAAAGTGCAGGGATCAGCACCTGTAGCAGGACACTTGAATTTCATTATTTAATCAATCTGCATCTTTAAAGAAAAATAAATAAATATGGGGAACTGGGAAAAGGTTTAAAGCAATTTTAGGAAACATTATAGAGCCCAGCTTTTGCTCAGAGTGCATAAAAACAGATTTTTATTCAATCAGATACAAGCTTGTCTCATGACAGTATCATTCAGAACAAATTAGATCTTAAAACACAACAGTAGCACCTAAAAAAAGAGACCTCTGTACACCATTTAGAATACAAAGTTGTTGTTTTTTTCAGGTTTACACGTCACTCTTCTGTAACAGACTGGAGAGAAGACCACTCACCATTACGCCCCCTCCGATGAGCCCACCCATGTATTTCACCTCTTCTGTAATGTGTCCATCTTTGGCATACTGGACATCTCCAGCAGGAAAAAACAGCACAATATTACAGATAATGGATATGACTGCCAGTGGGTACAGAGTAACGGCAATGCAACGGGAGCATTTTCCAGTACACATGTTGACCAGCTGCTGTAAAACTTCTTGCTCAGTTAAGGTTTAGCTTAGGTTGTTTCTGTTCTCACAGAGAGATTTCACTTGAAACTGACCACAAGAGATAGACTGACTTATAATGGGAAGTGTGCATGATGTTAGGAAGTGGGAGGCGTAAGGACCAGCAGATAACATGAACAAACAGTCTGGGATAGGCTACGGAAGTATATGTGACTCACTCCATGGTTTTAATGGAGATACAATGGTTGTTTTGTACTTGACATAACATGTACATGCAGTTTCTCTTCTATTTTTCTCTCTTTTTTATTTGGTTGGGAATGTGACTAGATCTAGGTAATCAGAGACGGACACGTCACTGCCACATACTTTATATTTAGTAAAGTGATTCGACTTCCAAAAAGCAATTTTTTTAAAATCAAGGTTATTGTATTTGTTGTAATATATAAGTTGCTACTACATTGTCTTGCGTGTGACAGACAAGGTTTAATTTCCCTGTTACTTGTAGTATTTTTATGTTATTGTGAATACAGGAAAGTAGAGCAGTTGAACTTTTGATCTGTGGTGGGAGGGAAGGTGCAATGGTGCAATAACAGTGTGTCACTGACACAAGCAAAACTGTGATAAATGTATACACGGTGGATGGTTAAACACTAACTGGATATTATGCGTTCTCTCTGTTTCTTTAGTGAGCAATCGACTGCAGTTAACTTATCAGCGATGAAAGGAAATGAAAAATCTGAGAAAAAAGGAGGAGGTTTTGTTACTAAAACATGTGGGTTTTTGGATGCAACTTGACAAGGATGCATTATTTATTGAAATTTGTTCTCTCTTTTTCTTTTTACATAACTGTCTGAACTTGCCTGAATTTACAATAATCAAGGCAGAAAAGACTGGATTTAAGTTGGTTTGTTTGTGCTCCAAAGCTGTCTGATGTTTAGAATTACCAGGAGAATTAACAAAAATCTGTACAGGCAACTATTAAACTGTGTGTGGAGAGATGAAACAAAGATGTTTGATTTCTCATCATTCACTATTATCATTCACTTAAACTGAATGGCTAACGTTATATTTTCCTTTAATATCTATATTTAGCACATTAAGTAAGGAAATGTGTTTGGAAAATTATGTATTTACTACCAACAGGAGAATATTATAGCGGCTTATGGTACATTTTTTGCAGGGGAGTGCTACCCATGTGTAGTTGTTTTGCTCATTGCACTGAAGTATGATCCTTACAAGTTGTACCTTGATGGCTAATCAGGCTTTCCAGTGATGTATAATATAACCACAGTTTGTGTTATTTAAGGTCCCATATTATACATTTTTTCAACAGTTTCATATGGGTATCAAAAGTCCAACAACATTGTTTTGAAGTGTATTACCTCGAATTCAACCTTGGTCCTTAGTTTCAGCCATTCCAGAAGTGGCTCTAGTGAGTTCTACTGAGAACGAGCTTTTTCTGTGTCTAAACCTTTAAATGTTCATTAGTGGTGCCATTCCTCACCCCTCAATGGGAAAGGATCCGGCTTTCGCTGGCGCCCACTCTGATTTTAGAGGGTAGGGTCAGCTAGCCGGGGAGACGGTCAATGTCAGTATCCACTGCAGGGGGGAATGTTTTTGTCCCTTTGTGATGTCACAAGGGGAATGATATCAGATTCTCCCGTTTGAGCACACATTTGCTAAAAAGTGGAGCAAGCAAGGCTACACAGGCTATGAGGACACATACAACTGTTGGAAAACCTTTAGAAAGTAAATTTTGCCTAACATGGGACCTTTAAAGTGTAGAAATAATCAAACACAAAATTCCTTACTTTTTCTGCTAAATTCATTCAACAGTGAAATCAAAGTCTTTATTTGTGTAGTACGTTTTAAAACAAATGTTAAAAGTGCCTCACAAAATAAAAACAACAGTAAAAATCAATCAATAAAACATCATAAAAGCGATATTACAATATGCTAGTAAAATAAAATTTGCTCAGCTTATTCTGGGCAGAAGCCAAGATGTGTTGAGATAAAAGATATCAGCTGCTAAAGCAAAAAAAAAAAAAAGACAGAGCAAGCATTTCACAAACCTCTTCTGCAATCCCTTCAAAAAGGAAATGCAAGCAAATTTTAAACCTCATATTTATTACAGAATTTGCTTGCAGGATTTGCACTGTTTTGTAACGTGACTTAATACACGGTAACAATGTGAAGCATAAGGAAAATAAAAGCATGTAGGAGACCATACACACTAAAAGTAAACATTTCCGGAATTATGCTTCCTGAAAGTTAACCCACACACACACACACACACACAAAACAATGAAATAAAAGAGGAAGAAGGGAAAGTTAAGCTGCTTTGTTTAAATTGTTCTGTGGCTTGTTGCAGGTTCCACACAAGCAGCCAAAGAGGCCGTTGATCATCTGACTGGCGCAGAGCAGACAGCTGATCACCATCAGAGCGAGGAACAGCCTCATGTTGAACTGTACCACGTCCTTTGGCTCTTCACAGTGAGCCCACATCTTATAATTATTCAGGTAGCTCTGGTGGCTGTGTGAAAGAACATACTTAGAAATTAACCGAACTTCATATACAAGCACCTATAGAAAGTTACTTCAAAGTATCACCTGTCTTTAAAAGGAGTTTGCCATGTCCCAGTTTTGTCTTTACAGAAGGGCCCATTTGATAAGCCGAGCAGTGCCACGATGAAGCTGTACACTGTTCCAGCCACACCCACTGCGGCAAAAACAATCGAAAAGAACATCTGCCAAAGTTAAATGAGAGCCACAGGTCATAAATCTTTTATTGGAGTATAAAACAAAAAATATTTCTACATAATAACTTTGTCATTGATGAATTAAAGTTTCCCAACAACATGACATATCCAAAGATTTAGCTAAAATATTTTGCCAATATTCAATGCAATTCCAGCTTCTATTCAGGCCAAAAAGAGGAGTAAAAGCTACAGTAAATGCATACAGAAAACATCATTTAACATTATGAATGATAGTTCTCCTAATGACCTTGTATTGATTGTATTCAGGCATTGCAAACACATTTCTCCAGCCTAAATATAGCTGTATGCTTCTTATATTAAAATACCCTGCATTTTAAGTATCTATTCCAATTAAAACTCAGTTTAAAAAATCATTTGCACAGTCCTTAAACCTGAAAACAATGTGCAGTACTGTGGGAAACTGTGGTTTTGTGCTTCCTATATCAAAAAGGACCAACATGCGATGCAACGATGATACAGCATCACACAGCACATTTCTTTCCCCTCTTTTTTTGTCTATACAACACCATTATTTTCCTTTTTATGCTTGATTTCTGAACTTGGAAGCAAATTTATGTTTCCTCACCCCCAAAGGACCTCTACAGCAGCCTTGCTTTCCAATCAAGTGAATGTAAAGTACTGGGATCAGCACCTGTGGTGGCACATCCATTTACAATGAGATGCAGCATCAGCGTGAAACATGAGCAAAACCATCCATGAAGTTAAAAGATTCATCAACTCAGAAACCTTGCAGTCTGTATTTGAGGATATTCTTTTGAAATAGCTTCTAATTTTTTAGAAATAAAATATGTTTCATTTGACAGGAATCTGAGTCCTAAAAGTAGATCCATAGAGATCAGTGATCATATCTAGCTCTATCCAAGACTGTGCTAAATCTTACATAAAGTTTACAGAAACTTTGTAATTACAACATATTGTACCAACTAATAAAGAGACAACTCACCAACACACCCCCTCCGATGAATCCCCCCATGTATTTCACCTCCTTAGTAATGCGTCCTTCTTTGGCATAATTGATGTCCCAGTCAGGGAAGAACAACAAAATGTTGCAGATGATAGATAGAAGTACTAATGGGTACAGAGTGATTGCAATGCAGAGGGCACATTTTCTAGTGCACATGTTGTTAGAGTCTTTCTGCTGTAAGAACTCCTGTCTGCAAAGTTTTACCTCAGATAGTTCCTGTTTTTACAAAGAGACATCCCAAATGAATTTGCAGAAAAATGAGAATGGTATTGTTACTAACGACTCAATATTTGCATGTATTGCAATAATTTCCATTAAGTATAAATCATATTTGTTATTATGGAAAGTGTACTCGTCTAAATCTTTATTTCAAAACACACAAATCTATGACACTGGTAGAAAATCAAGTAGGCTACTTAAGTCACTCAAACTCAAACTTCGTCATAATTGGGAAAATGTTTACAATTTTATAATTACAGTCTTTTTTTAAAAAATGGTTCACTCTGAATACACATCAGCTTCTTTTTCTACTGTTAAGGACTTCTTGTGACTGTGTTTACTGCCTGAAAAATGTAGGGAAATAGAAACACAAGGGGAGTCTTGTTTTAAATCTTTCAAAATGTGTAGGAGTTTCTTTTTTCTTTCTCTTTTTTTTTACCCTTTTACATTTTTTTAATCTTCATTTTATTTTGTTATGACAATTCAGTTTGATGTCAGATGTGTAACAACAGTTACTCATTATAATAATAACTAAAAAAGTGTCCGAACGGAACCTGGTTTAGTACAGTCTTGCAGAGAAATGCAAGGCCTTCACATATAGAAACGCTGTCTGGATGGGAGCAGATGTTGCTCTAAAACCTCTTTGTACTATTTAGCATTGATGATGGTGTCACAGTGCTTCAGCCCATACAAGATAGTGGCATTTCTGGATTGTACTCACATGGCCTCTTCTTTGCATTGCATGATAGTGAACTGCAGAGCAAACTCCTGTTATAGTGGTTTTCTGAAAATGTTCCTTAACCCAAGCAGTAATTTCTAGTAGTAAACCATGCCCGTTTTTAATGCAATGCTTCCTGATTGCCTGATGATCATGAGCATCCAGTAATGACCTCCAGCTTTGTCCTGACGCACAGAGATTCTTCCTAATTCTCTGAATCTTTTAATATTGCAGAATGTAGGTGGTGGAACTTTCAAAGTTATGTTTCCTTGCTGTTTCTTAACTTGGAAGTTTGACTTTCAGCACGATTGTTTTAAGTCTTCTTTTACACATTGTTTAACCTTCCCCCTAAATTTAGATTTAATGTTTGTACTTAAACTACAAATAGGGATTTTATTATATTCCATTTCATATATATAATAACAATAATATTTTATTATTGTTTTATTGGAGATGGGGGAGACCTGAATTTCAGTAACAAGTAATAGGTTGTTTTACCAATATGCTTTTATGTTTGAAGAACACGACAAGCAAACTCTTTAAAGGTATGATTTCCAACTAGAGGCTCTTTGTGGCCCCCGTTGTGAATATCGGGGAACTTTTGGGCCACTCCCCCTGTTACTGCGGTCATTTCTGGCTCCAGCTGACCCACAATGGCCACGTCTCCCGTCAAAGACTTCCTAGTTGGCTATTTAATGCCAGAAAAATGCTACGAGGAGATTTTTGTCAACTTTCATGTGCACGGTGAGACTCGCAGTTGTGACATTTCGCATTCGTGCGGGTGAAATGCGCCAGATGTTTTTTCTAGATGTGCAGGACGTAGTAGTGGGAGGTGTTGAAGATGTTTTTCTCCCAATTGAAAACTCACATGGCGATCTGAAACAGTGAAAAGTTGGGCCATCGCGCTCATACGTGCATGTCCAAAGTTGCGCTTTATTCGGCTTGTTTTTAAAAACTGTCTCTGTAATGTTACAGTGCCCTGCCTAAAGTTTGTACTCAACAAAATAGTCGGATTTTGGATCATACTGGACACATTATTCGGTAAGGACTTTAAATCTGCCTGATTTAATCAGAACGTAACAACATAGTAAATCCTGTTCACCAGTGATGAGAAAGAAAATTAACCTCCTCGTATAATTCACTGATGTCTCCTCATGTTTTTCTAAATATAATGAGATTGTGATTAGATCATAATGCACAATCAAATCAGCTAATTACAATCATACACTGTATCAGTGCAGATAACAAAGACAGCATCAGGCGTGGTGATAAATCCACTGGATTATCATCTTGTCTGCATGCACGAGTAAGTGTTCAAGGGAAATGATAATAAACCATGTCTGTTACACAACTTAATTCAAATTTACATAAGTGTTGCCATGCATTTTGACTTATATAGTAACTTACTGTCTGTTTAATACCTGCAGAGTCAGTCATTTCGGTTTCTAATACTCTCCCTTGACACTGACTACATCTCTGTTGTTTCTCTGCAGCACAGCTGCCTCAGCTGCTGTTGATACTGTGGAGAGGGAGCGCAGAGGGCCTCAGTGTGACATCTGGCCTGCTTCAGCTTTATGCTTTCTCATGTCCTGTTGTCTTTGCAAAAGCCAACAACTTCCCATTTTTGTAAGTAATTACCAACCACACAGAAACTATTAAGTCAAAGATGATACTTTTTGCGATCTCACATGCATACCTGACTTGTTTACTGTGGGAGGAAACTGTTTGCATAAGCCTTTTGGTGGTCATTCATTCTGTAAATATATAAAATATCAATCCTGCATTCCTTATCACAGGCCCTACCTACAAAGACTTTGGGTTTATATACCGGAATGCTCAAAAGAGGAAAAAAGGTTTCTGTTTTTCATCTAACAGACTTTATTTATATCCATGTCTCTCACATGTGTTTTACTGAAATTTCTCCACAGTGCCTGGGCTGAGAGGCTCATCACATTGGCTCAGACATCAGCAATCATCTTCCTCATCTTACATTATCGTAGCGAGACCCTTAAAGGTTAGCATCCACAAATTTCCAAACACTCCAAATAACGTTTAATCTTCATGGATGAGTAAAAAAAAAAAATCCCATAATGTATTTTTAATTGTCATCACATCCAAATAAAACTTTTCTGGTTTTGACTTATGTTTGAGGCTTTCTGCTCATTAATTTTCAATAAGAATGTAGAAATAATTAATAAATATACAGTTTTGTCTAATGGGGCCTAACAATGTCCAAAAATGGCTTTCTTATCAAAGAAAGCCATTTGTTGTCTGTAGTGTATTTTTTTAAGAACTAGATTGATATATATTTGACGTTCTGTAGAATTTACCGCATACAAGGGGCAAGAGCACCAAATGCAAAGCATGTTGGACACATTTCAACAAGACTGTTCACCACAAAGGCAGGGAAAACACACTTTAATAAAACAAAAAACGGCAGCGATTTACAAATATTATATGTACATGTACACTAATGAAAAGTTAAGGATGCTCAACTTTAGAGTAATATTTATAAAATGTTGATGCTACACTGATATTACATAATTAATGCAGGATTTTTAAGTAGAATCAAGCTAAAGTAATTCCTTCATCTTGGTGAGCATACCAAAACATGAAATGTCCACATCTCAATAACTTGTCATGTGTTAGGTATCCTCTTTGATGATGTCAAAATGTGAACAGTATGATGAAAAGGACTGTTTAAATACAAGCTGTCACTGAACCAGAACATTTATTGGTGGATAAAACAAAGTGTCTGAACCATGAATCGACTAAATGTTCTGGCCAGTTCCTGTTTGCAGCACCACCTTGTGGTGTTTTAGTGTTTTAGTTTAGTAACTCATGTTTCTAAGTAACCATGTGTACTAAAGTAATTAGAGACTCATTTTTTCAACTGTTTGTCACTGAGGATCCAAGTTTCTGATTGATTATAAATCTAACATGATCTTATTCCGGGTTTATGTGTCAGGATTGCTGCTCCTATCCGGTTTTGGTGGTGGAATGTTCCTCCTGGCCTCCTACGCAGCTGCTGCAGTCATCTCAGTGATGCACGCTTCCAGTTGCGTAGCTTTAATAGCAAGCAAGGTAGCAGCTCAGTATTTAAACCTTGTGTTTGAATTTCTGATCAGTTCTATGATTAATGTGGCTTGTCAAGTAAATACAGTATATCCAAGGGTACATTGATTTGCTTGTTTTGTTGCTTTCAGGCTGTCCAGGCAGCAACCAACTACTGCAATGGTCACACGGGTCAGCTGTCCACACTGTCAATGTTACTGACATGGACAGGATCTCTGGGTGTTGCCATTGTTTCTCTACAGGTATGCAGTCAAGGACTACATACAAACATAGCTGCACGTTTTCCAATGATCCGTTTTGGTTGCTTTGATTAACTGAGACCTTGTGAAACTTTCTTGAAGGAGACTGGAGGCTCTCTTACTAGTGTGCCACACATACTGTCTGCATGTCTCAGCTTTGTCCTGCTGGTCCAGGTCCTCTGCTACACGAGCAGCACTGCTGTTGCTGCAAAGAAGAGAGATTAATAGTGGAAGACAGGGATCATTGTTATTCGGTGCCAGGCTTGTCAAGTACAGCATCTAAGTAGCATGAAATATTTACATTGTTTTATTATGCTAACATGTCGGAATGCTGCTCCATCATATTTTCAACTAAACCATGTACTTTGTTTATCTGTAAATGAGAACTTTTCTCGGGCTGATTTGTAGCTTGTATGCCTGCAGTTAGTTTACCACTGTTGTAAGGAAATAAAAATGTGTTTGGTGCCCTCTAGTGATTCAAGTAAAACTTGTTTTTATAAATTTCCTCTGCATCTGCAAGTAACTGCCAGTTCCTTAGTATATTCAATCTCCTGTTCACTGCATTACTGTTTATCCAGATGTTTCTAATTTGAGCCCACTAAAATGTTCAGAACTGACTGCAATTAAATGGTCATTGTGAAGAACTTGACGACAGCTCTCTTGTGCTGCAGAGACCAAACATGTAGTTGTTCTGCACTTAACTATCTCTAAATCTGTGATCTGTTTTAGAGAATGTATTGCAAGTTTCTTATTTGATAAAACAGAAATTGCGTGCATAGGCTGGTTAATACAATAAGCATGAGCATAGACTAGTGTCCTCTTTAGGCTGAATTTAAAACAAACCAATCACAGATCGGCAGTCAGAACTGCACTAAGATACTTATGTAAAACACTTTCTTGTCCTTATTAAAACCCACACAATACCATATAATACGAATAGTTAACGATTTACCTTTTAATGTTAGTCGCTGCAACAAGCAGTGAAACAAAACTTTACAAGAACTGCACTTGCAATGTAAAAACGATAAAGCCATAACATGGAGCTATAATGTAGCCTAGCAATAGCAGATGTACAAATTTAATCAGAAAGATCATTTTACATAGGGCCCCTTGTGTGGATGAAGGAATGCCCTGCTACTGATGCATTAAAGTGTTTGTGTTGCATCAGAATTACTGCAATCACCCTGCACACTTGAAGGCTGACCTTTCAATTAAGTTTTTTTTTTATCCTATGGTAAATGGACTGTACTTTTATAGTACCTTTCTAGTCTTTCTGACCACTTGAAGCATTTTTAAACATTACAAGCTGCATTCACTTATTTGAGCACACAATCATTCAGTACTTCTTATGAGATATCCATGCAGTGCTACCTACACACAAATTTGCACACCAATGAGCACATTCAAGGCAACGTGGGGTTCAGTGTCCTGCTTAACGACACTTTGACATGTAATCTGAGAAAGCCGAGATTGAACCACCAAACTGACATGACCATTTCCGCTGAGCTTCAGCAGCCCCAATTTATGAGCCTCCAGTCTTGACATCTTTTATTACACCACCTTTCACTGTTTTAGTATGGCAACCTGGTGTTCTTTACTTTGTCAACTAGGGCTAAGCTCTAAAAATGATTTACCCAAGATGACTGATCATGACCATGCCTTTCGAGCTTGGGAACTCCATAGCAGTGGCACAGCTTTTGATGCTTGAGGGCATTTCAACATGAGGGACAGTAACAGACTCACATGAACTGAACAGTTAGGTGAAAGCCTCACAAAAAACATTATATGGGAACATTTACTGTGACCTGTTGATTTTGTAAATTAACTACTGGGTGCAGAACCCATTTATTTATTTCCATGTTTTTTTAGCTGGGACAAATGCATAAAACATTGCTTCATAAAATTGTTCAAAGTAAATGGCAAGCATACAGGTTTCTAGCCAAGGCCAATGATGAGCAGCCTGGATCACTGCGAATCTTCATGTCTTGAAATTAGATTCAAGCTACATTAATTTGCAGGAGGTCTGCTGATGAGCCATTATCCTTCTTGGTAATGCCTGTAGACCTGTGCTGTTAAATGCAACTGACTGCATTTTAGTGTTCAATACTAAACTAAGCTGTTGCCATAAACTGCAAGGATTATTATCCTTTATTTTCCTCTCAGTCAGTTTCCCGCAGCTTAGTGTCAGAACAACCACATAAATTTCTCCAACCACAGAATTGGCATATCTAACAGTTTATTACAGGTCATTAATACTGTATAAACAGATAATCCAAAGAGTAAAATGTAATGGAAAAGTAAGTAATCTCTGCAGCTATAACTTTTAGGCTATGCTTTGATTAAGTACTTTGATCCACATTGAAAATATATGCCATTTCCATCTGCATCAGATGCATTTTTGGTGCGGATGAAGACTTGACTAACAAATATATGACGTTTAGTAGATATATCTGCCACAAATCTGTTGTTTTAATGTGCAACTGTTAGTGTCAGCAAAGTCTCACAGCAACATATTTTCTTAACCTTCATATTCTTTATTATACATTACCTACAGTTACAAACTTATAACCGTAGGAAATGTCGGTAACAATATGTCAACCAAAATTATGCAATTATGTGAAGCAATTTGCTTGCTATTCTCCATTAGTTGGTGTTGAAATAAATCAATTGGCCCACTCAGATTCTAGTAAAGGAAGAAACTTAAGGAGATTAACTTTAAAGCTTCAATACAGATAATAATTTTTGGTGTTAGTTGAGTTTAATTTGATAAAAAAAAATTGTTTATTTATTTCTTAGTTATGGATATCTGTACATACAGCCCCATAGAATATCAGATAAGAAACAACAAAGAATTATGTCAATAAAACCTCTGATCATTTATTTGCTCCTTCTGTCCATTGCACAAAAATAATCAATGGCCATTACAGAAAGTGCATTTTGTAACACATTCATGGAGAGCTTCTGCATGTAACATTCACTAATACTCCTGAGATGGTTTATTTTATCTGGTGTTATTTTAACAAAGGAAAAAAATTGGCAAATCAGCTCATCTATTTGCAACCAAAATGTCATTTGTTCATCAATGCAACAGTAGCGCCCCTCCTTCCCAAATTTTTAAAAATGAAATAATACAAAATTGTAACATTTCAGTTTGTGACTAGCAAAAAAACCCAAAAACCTAATGTGTAACAAGCATGGCACAATGCAGCATTGTAACAAGCAGGTGGAACTGTTAAGCTTTAATGGTAGACAGTTTGGTATAATGTTTGTTTGATAAAAGTCCTTTTAACTTTCACTTCAAAGACAGCCTCTCATCATTTCATAAGGTGGTCTGTCGCAGGCTGATCTTCCTCAAAACTGTTCCATCAGTGTATGAAATATACAGCAAAACTTCTACTGCTTCTACAGTGACCTCATCTACTTGTGGTAACTTTACCAAGGTTTAAAAAAATTATGCTAAAGTGCATAAAGCTTTTTTTTTCCCCATTACTACCTATCTGGCTCTACTTGACTCGACTCAACCCAACTTGACTCAGTTTAGGTTGATTTCCATTACAATTGAGTAGCACCTTAATATGGGTTGGGCTGTTATAGCAAGGTGGCCTGAAAGTCCAGTGATGTCATTTGTATGCAGGGTTTGCCCTCATGACTCATCCAGTGATGCCACTCCCAGGCCAATCAGTGGCGCGCAGTCTGTAGATGTCAAAGTTTGGGCTCAACTCAGGTAGCTTGGAACCCCAGAGTACCCAACCCAACCGAAGTAGGTACTAAAAAAGTACATGGTTACTACCTAATAGAAAACTACAAACTAAGTCAAGTTAGAGAAAGTATTGGAAAAGGGTCATAAGATACCACTATGAGTAACAATTTACAGCATTTAGAGTACAAGTGAGAATTATTACACAAAAGAGGCAAAACAACTTTGAAAGTAGAAAAATGACCAGCCTTTCTGGAGGTATATGCCACTTATAATAACAAAACTTTAACTTAAGAATTATTAGTCTAATTTCTCTTGTAATGGAAACGTGTTCTTGGAGTTACAGCAAGTATGTCACAATTTTCATGGCAAACACAGGATGTTCAGTAAAAAACAATAATGAACCAATAAGCTTTTGACACTTTGAGGAAGAAACTACACGTCATGAAGAAAGCACCAAATCTGGCTGACGGGTCAGAGAGCAGATCTTTATAACGTTCAAAGCCCAAAGGAAGCTGCTTAAGTTAATTTCATGTTAATCTATATAAACTGTTGAGCTAAATTGCACACAGTCCTCAGTGAATGCTGGCAAAGTCTTGTGATGAAGCTAAACAGTTGGAGTCAGTGAAAAACAGTGTCCAACCTAAATAATGTGCCAATAGGTACTAGACAAAAAACTCAGAGGAACTGCTCCTTAAAGGATTAGCGCACTGAGACATAGCCAAAAATGGGTGGAGTGTGGTAAAAGATAAATAGTTAAAAGTCATGTTATTACAGCTACAGAAACTTTTATAGGCTTTTAACTTAGCAATTAATGATTTAATTATCTTTAAATTGATTGGTAATAAATAAATAAATATCTAATTCTAAAATTTGATTAATGCACAATTGCTGAAAGCGCACCTGGCACAAAATCCTCCCAGTTAAAATTTTTGATCCTTGGTGGATTGTTAAGGCATATCGTTAAGTAAGAAGATTTTTATATCACATCATATGTATTTTTGGTAAATTCTTTACAGATACACTGTAATAAAGTTCAGTATCAGGATAGTCTCACTACTCTGTGCTACTGTGAATTAAGGTTAAAACAAAAATTGTAAACATTAGAAATTTGATACTATACAGGAAGCATTTAATTAAATCTACACAGAGATTTCACACATGCTGACCAAAATAAATTCAGAAAACTCACGACTATTCTCTCAGATTTTCTGCTACACAATAAACCTTTTTATTGTTTTTTATTGTGAATGAACACATACACCAAGTGCCTACTTATCTTGTTCTTTTATTGTTTGGAAGTATCACTGTGTACTTTTAATTCTCTGCAGTACAAATAAGCTTAAGTTGGAGTTTATCTCTGCATGGCATTACTTACAAGACTGAGGTAATTTTTCTCTGAAATAAGTTACAACAGTGAAAATACCCTAAAATGTACACATCAGTAGGATGTTGACAAGAACAGTCATCATCAGTCATTATGCAACATGCAAACTCCAACAGAAACGGCATCAGCCCCCCCACATCCGAACCTCCCCCACCGAGGCTCGAACCAGCGACCTTCTTGCTGTGAGGCTAACCACCACACCACCGTGCAGCCCGCAAGAATATTTATTAATACATACTATAATGTACAAATATGGGATTATTGCCACTGTGCAGA
>JBAMHW010000017.1:7550372-7573354 GCA_037177495.1 Rhadinocentrus ornatus
GGTTGGGGGGCTACGGAAAGGGGGAGAGATGGGGGGAGGGGGGGGGGAGGGGGGGGAGGGGGGAGAAGGGAAGGAAAGAAGGAAGAAAAAAAAAAAAAAAAAAAAAACCCCCCCCTGGGGGGGGGGGGGGGGTACGGCAATATGCCCTCAGTAAATCATCATATTTTATTACCATTTTCTATACTCTGATAGAAGTAGACACTTGCATAATGGGTCCTTATAGTGTGTAACAAATCACCCTTGGGGTAAAAATAGAAAACAAATTTGATTTGCTTTCACGTCCTGATTTGGGAATTTACTTGATCTGCTACAGGCTCGGTTTCAAATATTTGTGCTGAGCACAGATTTTATTTCTCCTGCTGTGGGTGCTGGAGGAGAAATTTTACATGGATTCATTCCTACTACAATAAATGTTCTTTATAAAAGAAGTCTTTAGCCAAGTTAATTTATTTTATGAGATTCATGACTTTACCTTACATTCACTTCACCCAAACATATTGCCATTTTCACTCGAACCAGCGACCTTCTTGCTGTGAGGCTGTGGTGCTAACCACTTTAGTTTAAAATAAACTTAAATGCCTTCACCTGAAACACTGCTGGGATAGGCTCCAGCTCACCCCGCGACCCCTAATGGGAACAAGCGGTACAGAAAATGACTGACTGACTAAACTTAAACACATTTTGACTTTCCAAACTAGGCTAATGCAAGTTCAGCATTGAAGATCTGCTCTCTCTCCAGACCTCATTTTGTGGTGTTTGGACTTTTAATCCTTTTAAACCTCATCACCTCAGTATTCCCATGATGTCAGTCTTATTCCTGTTTTTCTTTAACTCTCTCCTGTCATTCTTTCTTAAAGCTGATTTTTTATAGGACCTGCATCTCCTCATCTTCACTGCATCCTAAAGTCTAAGGAGCCCCATAAGAAGTCTTTATCACATTTTATCTCTGCCCATATAACATCATGTCCCATCTACCAGCCTGGCTGCTTTCTCCATAAGGTACAAAGAGCAGATCCCTTTATGTGTTTTGGAATTATATAATTAAGGAGTTTTGGTGCTATAAAAGATTTGTGATGTTGATGCATTTACCCCAGATGACATCCTACATTCTGTATGATTATTCTGGTGTCTACTTGCCACCATTATAAATCTAAGTGCTTTTACTTTATCTGGTATAAAGATTATTGAGCCTCTCAATACAGTATTGCCATCTCTGTCTTTGCTTTCGATTAATTTAACTTGCTTTCTTAATGGAGTGTAAAACATTACCTTTGTTCTAAGAAGGTCAGTATTTCCTCTTTTTTCTTTCATCTCATTATCGTAAACTCTCTAAATAAGGATTCGTATAACCTCTGCACTCAGAACTTAATGAGTTATCCATTTTCCAATTTCCTTGTCCCAAGTGTTACCTGTACTTCTGGTACAATTTGCGTAGTTCATCCCAGAAGAACAAAGATAGAATGGTGTGCGGGCCGAGTCGGAAATAAGAGGCTCCTAAGCCTTTGTAGAGTCCCATCAAACCCTCTTTCTTAAGTGTCTTGGAAAAGCAGTCAGTGAATCCTTTATATAGTTCCCCCTAAATGACAAGAAAATAACATTATGTTGACAGAATACAAGCTTTTTCACTGCTTCAGATAGATTGAATGTCTGTATGAGAATTCCTCCGTGGGCGCAAACATTACAGCAATAACAGAAAATCATTTTTTTTTTAAAGTACCCACAATGATGTTGCAGAGATCGTGTTGTTTCATGCCACATATTTATATCTCTATGTGAATCCTAGTGCATTCATTACTCACAATGCAACACAACCTTCAGGCTATCTATCTAGGCTTGTCATATTTAGGTAATTTCACCATTCTGATCTCTGTTCTCCTCCATCCTTCTGCCCAGGAATTGGAAATCATTCAAAGCCAAAACTTTTAATGGATTTCTCCTTGTTAAAATCCAGGTGAAGAGAAACTTGCTGGAGAAACTGCAGGTGCTGACAGATCAGTTTATCCTTTGAAGTTGTTTTTTTTAGCTTTCGTGATATCTGAAGAGGCCGTTGCTTTTTAATCCTACACTGTAAACTGAATAAAAAATTCTCATCTATTTCGTCACAAACATTTAATGCTCAGAGATATGAAAATAAAGTGGTGTGTTTGTTTCCTCCTCCTACTGCATTCTCCTTTGCAATTTAGGAAATGGGATAGGGGCTCTGATTCATGTGTGTCCATGTGTTCCTCCGCTCCACTCAGTAAATAGTTAACTGGTGTACAAGTAGACTAGAGCTTAAAATTGGAGGAAGTGCAGTGCTGACATGTCAAAATCTCTACTGTGAATAAGGTCCTAACAGATCCTCATTTTTTTCTGACCAAAGGGCTCAAACACCACATACGTTTCTGACTTATTATTTTTATAGCTTGGTAACATGGCCATAATATTTAAATGCAAAGCTAATGACCTAGACAGCTAATTGTGCAGGTATTTTGTATTCTGGCCTTATTGCTACCACAGTTTTCATAAGTACAAATAGAATAAAATTTAAGCAGCTAGAGTTTGTTTTGATAGGTCACCAATCAAAATTATCAGCACAGAACGGCTAATACAAACTAAGTTTCTGTTGACTGGCTAGCATCGGCTCTGCTCTACAGGCTGTGCTTCTTTAGTTTTGTGCTTGCTAGAAATTAAACACATGCTGTTTACATGTACTTCATTTGTCTTTTTAAAACACTAATATGTTTGTCTATTATGCAACCAACTTCCTTCATGTGGAGCATTTAGGGTACATCAGCTAAATGTAGCATCTTCATATATATAAATGCAGTGTATATCTTCTAGCTGGAAAAAATAAGTAGGGTTACTCTTTCTGAATGGGAACTGCAGTAGAAGCATATAACTAAGATATATATTCAATCTTGAGAAGCGTAACTTCAACACTGCCTACTCACTTTCCCCAAATGATCAACAGGCTGGTTGTAGAGTCGTGTGCTAACCACGTCAAAAGGTGTCATAGCCAGCACCACCACCACGCTGCTGATCATACCAGCAGTCAGGGCCACCAACCAGCTGTGCTCTGGGAACACCTTTGGGGGGAAAAAATAACAAATTTGTTAGGAAACAACCTAAAAGAGATTGTGTAATTGAAGAGCATGGCAGTCAGGGTCTCAGAATGACAGTGGTGAGCAGACACAGGTTGTAGCATGCAGTGACAATAGTTGTAAAACCATCATTAAGGTACCACCATGTCTGAAGTCACTTCTAATTTTAACTGCAGTGAAACAGAGTAATGGATCTATTATTAATGCCAGTGTTTCATACATGCTCCTGTAGTTACACTCCAACTCATTATCTATTCTTGCTCAGTTAATATAAAGCAATAAAAGCAATGCAGCAACTACCATAATCTGTGAATGTCTTTAACTTGTGCATAGTAGTGCATACTATTGTGCAACAGGTGACATCAAATTAACACAGCTGTTCATGTAAAACATTAAACTGTTCATTTGAGTTTTCCATGAGGCAGTGTTGACTGAGAGGTTGAGAGGATGTGTTAGTCCTGACTCCACCCTCGCTCACCCACTGAGCATTTACATCAACCTACAGGAATTCTGGAAAATGAAGGACAAGGAAACTATTCATGAAGGTCTAAAATCCTTTCTGAGCATTTTAAGGCTCTTTCAAGCAAATACAACAGTCTTAAACAAATATCATGCTTCTTGGGTATCAAATTGTTTTTTAAACTATAGCTGGACAAGAAATGTTCCCCCAGTAAACTAATGCAGTGGTTGTGTAAGCTGCATGTTTTTAGCCAGGGGGCCAGTGGAAGGTGTAGCTTTCTATTCCAGAGGAGTGCAATACAGACAGCTTTGTCAGAGCCACAATTACTTGTTTTCATTATCTGTGCACAGCTCATGAACACAAATTACCTCTTCTAAAGCTTGTATTTCTGTAACTATGAATCTTCTCATGATTAGTGGATCTGCTTTTTATTTTTCTTGGGAGTCGACATAATAAGCTAATTACAAGATGTCAGAGCTAAAAATCCAAAGATATTTAGATTAGTATCGTGTAATAAAGAGAAATAACAGCATTTCACAGCAATTCTATCAAGCCAGATGACTTTCCAATCATCAGCAAGACATTTTCTAACCTGTAGGTCAATGACAAGCTCCTTAGAGGACGAGAAGGTGGAAAGCTGAGCAGCTGATCCCACGCTGACCCTCGGTACAGCAGCACTGGAACCCCTCCACAGCCCTAGAATGCCGTACTCTCTGTAGATGGCGCTCAGAGCATGGAACATCCCCTGTCAGGAGGAGGGCCACATCAAGAAACTACAGATGCCTTAAATTTTTTTATTTTGGGTTAGCTACCTCATGTTTGTACTGATGCCCAACAGCAATAGAGGAAGCAGCCTGGCTCTGCAGATGAGTTTTCACCTATTAAGAGAGATAGTTTGGGGTAGTATTGTTCACAAGTCACAGATCACCTTGGCTTACTGCTACAACTTTAGAAACAGTATAAGGAAAGTGAAGACGAGCTTCATCAGGTGAAACTAAACCCTGTTACTGACCAAGTATATGGGACTGCCCATGACGGCTCCCACCACTCCAGCCAGAGCCCCTGCTACCGTGGTTTTGACCGCGCTGACCCTTCCATTGGTGTGGATGTAACCAGAGGTCTCGATGATGGCATAAGAGCCCAGCCTGACTCCATTCATAAAAAACTGATAGAACAGCCCGGGGACCAGTCCTTTCTGCAAGCCGGCCAGTCCATCCACTTTTCCGATGGTGTAAAAAGCATGGAAAACGTTGCGATAGTAAACCTGATAAGTGCCTCGGTTCTTGAGCTCTCCTTGCAGTTGCATCCGCGTTTTGACGACCTCCAGTGGATTGGTGAACAAACACGCTCCACACGCCGCTATTCCGCTCAAAACAAAATCCATCGCGAGTGTCCGTCCGGAGAGAGGACAGATGCGGAGCTCAGGCCTGCTGACAGTCCGTCCTGTCCTTCATACTCATAGAGTTCTTCTCAGCAGAGATTCCCCGCCTACAAGCTGTGCACCCGCACACATCTCCGTTATTGTATCTGAATCCGGTGTTGTGTCATAAAGTGATCGTCTGCCAGAAACTGGTTAAACGGCCGCGGGAGCGCAGCCTCTTAATTCCGTCTCACTAGTTTCTCTGGTGTCTCTGGTCTGCAGCGGTTCCTCACGGCACAAAACCGATGTAACACGGAAATTATGTTTTTGCGACACGTTAGTGCTTTAACCGATTAATTACAAGTGCAGAAGAAGAAATGTCTCGTAATTAGAAACTATATTCAGGCAGCTTTAACTGTTCTGGCTAGTTCGCCTTATATTTGGGTTTGGGATGTGAAGACCAGATAACATGATTTGTGTTTAAATTTGCTATACAAAGTCTCATTTCAATTGATTTTCATCACTTGGAATTATTAAAAAAATATTACTGTACGTTTATTGTCAATCAAATGTTAAGTCTACCTTAAATTACCTAATAATAATAATACATTTTATTTTCTGGCGCCTTTCACGTCACCCAAGGACACATTACAGCTAATAAATACATATAATAACATCTGCCTTTCTGCTACTTCCAGAGCTGATGTCTCCCACAGAGAATTCACCGGGAAAACCCTGCTCCCGACCTCAACTGCCAGGTCTGCCATCTCTTGTCCTGGTAAGTCACATGCTGATCAGAACTGTTGGGCCCATGACAAGTACACAATTTACCACATAACAGAAACGAGCTTTCAAAACACAAGATGTAAAACAAAACACGTAAAACAAAGGCAGCTCGGCCAACATTAAGTAAATTAAATGCAGCGTGGGTTGAATAATACAAGAAGGTTTAAAAACAGTAACATTAACCAAGAGATTGTCTTCTCGAGCCCTTAGAATCGAGTTAAACTCCCCAGAGAGATCAGTTTAGTTAATTTTAAATAAATTTAAAAGTTATTCCAAGTGAAAGGAGCAGCATTTAGCGCATGAAGTGCAGGGATATATGTGCAATTTCTACAGCCAGTATGAAGCCCAGAGCACAATGGTACACATGATCTAGTTTCTTAAGATATTAACTAGGGGCATTAAAAATAACAGATCACCATAACAAGAAGATTATACTTTTATTAACCCTAAACTGGGAAATTCTTCTCTGCATTTTAACCCATCCCAGTTGCTAAGAGCAGTGGGCTGCCAGATTCCATTGCCTGGGGAGCATTTGGGGGTTAAGGGCCTTGCTCAGGGACACACAGTGGCTTTTTACACTAGTTGCCAGCACCGGGACTTGACCCAGGTTATCCAGACCTAAGTCCACCTTCTTTAACCACTAAGCCACCACTCCCAATCCAGTCGAGGTAAAAAATAAATAAAAAATTATAAAAATGGAGCTATGTCAATTTTGTTTTGAATGAGAAATTGGATCTAAAAAAGAAACCTAACTTTACTTCAAAGCGATAAACATCAATGGAAGGAGACTTGTTTAGTAAATGAACACATAAATCATATTTGGACTTTACATTCTAAACAAAAACAAGCATAAGACAAACACCTATAGCCAGAACAGCAGCAACGTGTATGATCACAGCATATATCTCGTCTGCTGCTCTAATTATTCCGTTAAAGCACTAACACATACTTTCTCGGTTAACAAGGGCATAATGTCACGTGTATTTGCGTGTTACAGTTTGTTTGCCTAGAGGAACGGCAGAGCGGAGACACCAAGAGAAACAGAGCAACACTACTTAAACAGGCTGCACGCGCTCCCGCGGACGTTTAATCAGTTTCTGGCAGACTATCACTTTATGGCACAACACCCGGCCGCGCACAGACATGGCTGCTTCAAGGGCCTATCGTAGATTCCAACAACAAATAGCAAGCAATACTTGTGTATCGATGTCAACACTGATAAAAGCCTATTTTTCCACAAAAGTTTATTATTTTAGCTTATTCTAGCATAAAAGTTTGGCACGTGAATTAATTTGATAAATTTATCTAGCCTGTAATGTAATCTTTCATTAGTCTGTAACAGGCTGTTGAGAGATATACGTGAACGCTCAAATAACCTCACGAAGAGCGGACGCATGTCTTTTAAAACTTACATTAAACGTAAACAAAATCCTTAAACAAAGGCAAGTGTCAGAATGATCGACATGTTAAGTTTTGTAACCTTTTGAGTTTGGGGTGTCCAATCTATCCGTACCATAAATACCTCCTTGGAGAGAATGGCGATTGGGCCTACGTCTTACGTCACTACGCTCTCTTCATGCTTCTCTCCCGAGCCTATGAAGACCGGTTGTTAGTAGAGACAAGCTTATGTTAATTGTGATATTACTGAAGAAAACCGAGGTGATGACACATGGTTTGGATTAGTGGGACTATGTTTTAACAAAGCTTTATTTATGGAGGTATGAAGTGTGATTGCTTGATTTACAAGCTCAAAATATGAGTCTAATTTGAGCTAATATGCATGTATTTTATTTGTACAAGCTCTTACTGACCACCTATACGGACATAAACTACCCAGATTTTACATATGTTCTGCCTAGACGCTAGCTCATTTGTCCAGCTTGTGTAAACAGGGTTTCCCCTGATGTATCAAAACCTAACACTAAGCTAGCTTTGACCTCTTAACCCATCCCAAACTAATCCAAAATAATCTATTGCAGAGTCAAATGGAACAGAAGAAGAGAAAGACAATGAAAAGGGAAAAGCAAGGAAGATAGCCAGTGGCACTAGGAAAGGGTGAAGGGAGTGATGCCAAATCACAGAGAGGTTGGAAGAAGAGAACACTTTTAAGTTATGCTTCTTGGTTTAAAACGTGAAAAAATCAACTCCACAAAACAAAGTAAGGGGACTTGTAACAGGCTTGAAGCTCTGTTAAAGGACTAAGAACTGTATGTCACAATATTAATAAATTGTGATAGAAATTTGCTTCACTTGCCTAAACCAGTTATTGGTTTAGCTGTTCAAATCATCTAAATGTTAAAATAATAAACGTTTTGTGTCAGCCTATATCATGGGATATGTCATCCATTCACTGAGTTTTGGCCTTGAATAAATAGGTAGTATTTGTAGTGTTAGATGATCGTAAAAAAAAGTCTCAAATTTAATGTCAAGAAGACTATTTACTGAGATGGACTGGTGGCCTGTCCAGGGCGTCTCCTGCCTCTCACCTGTTAAAATGCTTAAATAGGCTCCAGCTTACCCGCAACCCGTAATGGACTAAGCGGTAGATTATTATATGATGACTATTTAAGTATCCCTATATATAAATACAAAAATAATAACTAAAATCTGATTTTTTCATTTAAAAAACAAATCAAGAGTAGTTAATGAAAGCTATACTTTCATAGAGATAATGCTACAAGACAATAAGTTTGTGCACAAGAATTTAATGAAGAATGTCCAGTGCCTTTGGAAAAAGTACATTGTTGTCTGATATTTTTCAGCAATAATGGATCAACATGTCCTGTAAAATGAAGTTGGAACATCTTATAAATTCTTTGTTTAGTCCTTCAAAATGAACAAATACAATAGAGCAACAATAATGGTAATAGTAATTTACATGCCCTTTGATTAAATCCTGACATGTTTAATCATAGTGTATGGGGGCAGAAAGGATCAAATATAATTTGATTTTTTTAGGCCATTTCCTAGGAGTTATGGAAGCTTAAAGGTAAAGTGTGTGAGAATAACTGACCTCTAATGTTAATAATGGGCATAGAAATGACTTAAAATGTCAAGCACAGCTGTGAATGGACAGTGGTCGCCAGTGGCCGAAATTCTTCCAACATAAACATGTTTTCATCTGCAAGTAGACCTAGTGGCCTATACTACTATACTGCTTTAGAATTATGAACACATGTACTGTCTCCTTCTCTATGACTTTTAAGACGATTCTTGTTCCAAACAGTGCTCTAGCATCTATCAAACAAAGTAAGTATGGCAGTTTTAAAGCTCAGATGGTTCCCACTTCACACACAGAGTTGTTTGTCCATTCAAAGACATCATAGTAAAAATGGTGGCACAAACATGGCAGCTGACATGTATGTGGACCCACGGCAAGTTGATAAAAATGGTTCATTCTAAGAGAATAAAATCATAACATTTATTTTATAAATTGATTAGTTACCAATAGAAACACAGTTATTGACCTTTAATATTGTTACACACTGCACCTTTAAGAAACTCTGAATATTTCAGATTTCCATTGATTTTCAAGGATTAGTGACTTTAAACTGACACACATTCTGTATTATTTTTATCTAAACTATAGTGAGGTTACCAGGGCAGCCCAATCAATCTCAATTAGAGATGATCATCTGGGGTAGAACAGCAACTTCCACTAACATTTTTAATGATCTCTTTAATTAGCTGAAGAGCTCTTATACACATACTTTAACAACTCCAATATGTCTCCACATGGAGTATTTTTACTTAATACTGAGATAACTAAATAGGAAAATAATAAATAGACTGTTATAATGACAGTAAAAACATCAACACATGACATTTATTAAAACCAATAGGACATGATGTCATTGTTAAAGTTAAAAAGAAAAAAAATAATAGGAATAATTTATGTTTAATTCTCATGTCTCTCCAGATTGTTGCCGATTGTTCTCTTCCTGTAACCTGACTTTTGATTTCACAGATGAACATGAAGTGGTTGCATACACATTGGTACTTTGTAACCTCCATGTCTGGGTTGGTGGGTTTTTTTCATCGTCACTGAGCTGGATTAGACTTGAAAGCAAAGTCTGTTTTACCTCAACCCCTCGCAAATAGGATTTGTGCTTACAGTCTTTTGAACATCCTGAGCCTCGTGCAGACAACATTAAATGGGACTCCATTTTATGTTTTTGCATAGTTGAATCATCTATTCACTTTCCTTCCTTCCCAGATCCACAGTAGAACTACAGCAACAACACAAACTTTATTGTAAAACTTGGCATCAGTCAGTGAGTGAAGGTCAGATAATCAGCTGTTTTTCAGCAGTTTCTGGCTAAATCTGAGCGTCCTTGTAATGCATAACAGATTAAAAAACATATTATCGAGATAAATGCTTATTGAATTGCACACACATTAATGACTTATTGCAAAAGCTGTATTGTTTTCTTAAAATATTGTCATAATCAGTGTTTTAACACAGCTTTTCCAACATTCTTAAAATTGAAAATCAATATCTTTCCCTCGGTCACAGTCTTACAATGTGATAAATATCTTTTACTTTAACATGAGGTCAGTACAAACAAAAGGTAAAATGTTTCACAGTCATCTAGTTAAAATGATATTTATGCATAGAAAGAATTAAACTTATAAAATTGTACTACTTAGCTGCAAATTACTAGGTACACTGACTTCTCCCTATTTCGCTCATAAATAGCCGATATCGAATAGCTTAATTAATGTGAACAACTGTGTTCTGTAGCAGCACCATCTCTGTCCTCTTTGGCTACATGATGTAAATCCACCTTCTCTGTTTCCTCAACCACCCACTAAATCCATTGACCTAAAATGTACCCACAAAATTTTGTTCTCCTCTGTTCACTGACACATATATGCTGTTAAAGATCAGAATTAACATGCAGGTATGTTCAAAATGAAGTGTTTTTTTAAAATGTTGATGGACATCTAGACCAAAAGTAGTTAAAAGATTATGTTGTGTTGCACCTTGGTGCGCTTAACTGCACCTCCAGGAGATAATCCTCTTGTGATCCGTAGCCTGCCACTGAGCCGGACTGTCACTCAATCATCATATTGTGCAGCAAAATGAAAATGAAATCAACTTTGTGGTGATTATATTTCTATATTTGTCATTGCTGTCCTTCACATATCAAACTACTGTAGTTTAGACAACAAAACAATAAATATTCGTCAAGAAGTGTATAAAACAAAGGCAAACATAATTTTTTTTTAGTGTTTAAAAGAAAAAAAATCAAATTTTTCCCTATTATTAATACAAAATATTTTTCCTTGTTGAGCATATATTGTCTGTTGGGATTTCTCATCATCTGTTATTGCTGTTTCTGAGCTACATCAACAGCTCTTGCCAAGCCGCTCCCCTTTTTAATGTGAGGGTGTAATCCTCACCAGCTAATAAACTGCCAAGTAGGATTTCAGGTGCAGACCTCAACCTGAAGCCCAAACGTTTCCATCACATTGTGTAGTAAGACAAGCAGGAGAGAGGAAGTGTGTTCAACACCCTGACTGGACAGAGATAATAACTAATAGATCTGGTCGATGGAAGAAGAGGGAACAAATAAGGAGGGTTGTATATACCGAACACTTTGCAGACTGAATTAATTCATAGCGTTCGAGTCATCTTTTGACCCCCAAGAGATAACGGTGAGTGCTACTATAAAACCAATTATGAGTTTAAAGGCTGCCTTAATAAAATCAATATTTGTATTTCTCTAAATTGTAGTCATATCATTTGTGTGTAATTAACCATGAATTTTATACACTGACAAATAGTCACTTTGTCAATGTGTCTGAAATTTTTTATTAAAATTTTTATTAAAAATAGTTAATTGAATATGTAAACATTTAGAATTAAAACGTAAAAGGAAAATGCAGAGTTAAAAGCAACATAACATGGATCATTAATTACAGTACTATCTTAAACACAATTAAACAAGTAATTAGATGTAGGTTAATTAACAATGAGGCCAGTCGTTTATAAATCTCTGGCATCAACAGTCAGTGTAAAATGGATTATCTAAAGTAAGGAAAGTACTTGGAGCGTCAATAGTATCGCTGTCTGTACTTAACATGTGCCAGATCAGGAACGGAGCAGCTTACACGTGACATATATATCCGGAAAGACTTAATTATCCAGTGAGCCACTTCTTATTTCCTGTCCTAATTTGTGTGAGAGAGAATATTTTTCTATCTTTCTACAGGGCCCGCAAAGCAGTTTTATGTCACCTGGAGATATTCTGATTGAAATTAAATGTTTAATATTAGTAGTTTAGTGATATTCAGTCAGTAGTTCAGTACTTGTTAAATTATTTTGGCTTCACTCTGTCAGAATTAACAGGGTTCTATATTCAAACATTCAATAATAGAAGAAGATGCCAGAATGTAGGTAATTCCTCAAGCTGTAGTGTAAATAAATCTTATTACATTTAAGCAAAACTTTTGATAAGAACCCAAAAAACAGTAGAGCATACTTTCTGCATGGAAAAAACACAATCTGTAAAATGAAAATCAGAATCATGTATTTGTCATTATTTATACATACAGCAAAAATATCAAAACTCTGGTGCAGACAAGATAAGAGATTAAAACCGATAAACACAAAAAGGAAGCAACTTGAAGAAGCAGTGACTGGGCAACCTGATGCGAGCTAACAGCTGGGCCTGATTTAACAGCGTGCACACAGAAAGGCAAGCAAACCTCATCTGTAGTCATGTTCATTCACTTTTGGCTTTTGAACAGCAGAGTGCAGCCTATCACAACATCCTTCATCAGAGTTTCATTCCTGGAAAAGGTCAAAATGAACTTTTCTCAACATGATATGTAGGACACTGCTGTCGGTCTGAAACCCAATAAGGTGTAAGTACTGAGGCTCAGTTAAGACGTTAGACGTAGGTTTTTTTGGGTGATCACCAATAAAGAAGACAAATAAAAAAATATGTGCTGTACATTTATGTGAATCTTGAAGTCCAAATTCAAACGTATTTTTCTCAGTGCATGACCAGATTATAAAATGCAATCTGATCTTCACATTAGTCACATGATTTATAATCCTTCCTTAAAAAACACATCTGAAACATTCACATTGCTTAGTAGGAAAAAGTTAATATTTTGGTTTCATGATTATATCACAGTCATTGACAGGATTAACCTCTATCAAACATTGGCATGTCAGATCTGGAAAACTTTTAAAAGGAATTTATACATTTATTAATCTTATATACCATTCTTCCTTACTGAACTAGTCTGCCATAATCTCATATATCAAGTGTTTTAAACCTTGTTCATGATAGAAAACTGGAATGGATTTTTGCAGAAGTTGCTTCACTATTCACTGAGTTTCTGCAGGTGGAATTACTTTAGCTGGTATCATCAGCATTTAGGTCACTTTTTCAAGTTGACTTTGAAAATTGAATTAAATATTTATTATGGACCAAAGTAAAAGAGCATTACATAGTTGTAAGATAAAGATCTGGATACATTTTTAAGATTAATTTGAATGAGCATCAATCCTAAATGACTCGTTCGCTTTTATTGCAACAGATCACAGAAGACCTAAATTATTTTAGTCACAACTACGCAAGAAAAAGGTTGGTTAGAAAATAAGACAAAAAAAAAAAAAAAATAATGGCAGAGAAAATCAAAGCCAGAGGAGAGTTCATCAAAGGCTAGTGAGTGGGGTAGAAGAGGTAACATGCATCTGAGTGAGCAGAGAACTGTAGTCTGAGTGAAAGATTATGTTGCATTATCTGTGAACAGAGCAGCCTATGTGCACAGGAATGATTCTGGACTTTGTCTCTGAACTATATTCACCCATTTATGTCCATTTGGTTAAACTACTAAGCCCCATGTAGAAAATAAATCATTCTTAAGCTCACAGAGAAGCCCCAAACAAAGCAATCACAGGCTAACAATAATTCACCAAGTCTGACATGTTAAAACTTGTTCAAACATGCGTCTGTTGCTATTTAGAGGGATGTATGTACATACTTTTAGTGTCAATTTTGACATAATTCTTTTAGTTGAAATAATAAAAAATGTGCTGAATGTCTTCTACCATTTTAAATACCATTTCATGTAAAATTAATAATTACCTTACCTTGTAGAGCTTACATCTATTTCCTTATTTAGTTTAATTGGCACATACACTGCATGGTACTTTGTTGTAAGACTTTAAGTAGGGTAGTATCCTCCTAATTTGTAAGATGTAAAATATAAACAATCTCATAGTCTGTACACTGAGTGTGATTTGATTCCCCATACTGCTGTTATGGACAATAAATGTTTTTTACATTTTAAAAGTTGCACATTTACAAGATTTTTAAAAATGTTTCTACACCCATTAAAATGGGCTAATCAAATCATTTACCTTCACTAGCAGTAGTGTGCTTATTCTGAGTATCTGAGGGCTACAACCTAGTCTAGCATGCACCCAAGGGGGTAGGTATAATACCTCACCTTGCGCTGTATAGGATATATTTCTGATCACTGCGACTCTAGAATAATTAGGTTAGCTAACTAGCTCGATTGGACTGTGGATGTCTGCTCCAAAGTCAGTAAAAAGCTGCCTGCTGATTGAACAGCTTAAAATCATTTTCATTCCTGTAAAGAAAATTTGAGCTGTGCCCACTTTTGTAGCCTTTAAGCAACACCTTTTGTGGAAATGTCTGCATCTGGAGGTAGTGTTTCCATCAATGGCAGAGTTGATAAATACCAATAACCACTGTCATCCTACATGGGATGAAATGCTGATTAAGCAATTTCCTATTGTATTCAAATGTCAGATGTTCACAACTGTCAGTGGATATATTTTACCAGTATAAAGGGGTTCTATAGAGCTAATTATTTAGCTTTGTAAAGTGGCAATAGTAGGCAATTAGAAGTTATGTTAGCCCAGCATATGCAATGCTTTAAAATCAGTGCAAAATCAAGAAATTTATATCACTATTTTTTATATTCTTGTTTTGTTCAGGTAAAGGTGTAGCCATGGATATTGGTGGTTTGGAGACTGTTGTGGCAAACTCTGCCTATGTGTCGGCCCGTGGCAGCGTGGATGGATGTGCTACAGCTGCAATGCGTGACAAGAAGATGCGTGCCAGGTTGAAACTCCCACATATCAGAGACTGCCAACACATGAAGACAACTACAGACACAACCTTTGACTACATGTGTGTCAAACAACCCATCGGAAAGCGCCTTTTCCAGCAGTTTTTGGAGAATGATACAGCCCATAAAAATGCTGGAGAGCTGTGGAAAGACATGGAAGAATACATTACATGTCAGGAGAACGACAGGTTGCAGAAGGCCCGGAGAATGGTCAACAATTATTATGAATCAGCATCGAAGAATTTTTGTAGTTTCCTTGAGGAGAAAGCCATTATTAGAGTTAAAGAAGACCTAAAGAATATCCGTGTAGACTTGTTCAAAGAGAGTGAGCAGCAGCTGCTTCAGCACCTGGAGAAGAAAGCTCTAGATGGTTTCAAGAACAGCATGTACTTCCTGCGTTTTGTTCAGTTTAAATGGTTGGAGAGCCAACCTGTTGATGAAGAGTGGTTTATGGACTTCAGGGTCCTGGGAAAAGGAGGTTTTGGGGAAGTATTTGCTTGTCAGGCAAAAGCAACAGGCAAAATGTATGCCAACAAAAAGCTGGAGAAGAAGAGGCTTAAAAAACGCAAAGGCTATGAGGTAAAGCACAGATGTTGCATCTTGTGTCCCAGCATGAGCCATTCATGGTAAAAGTTGTTACAGCTAAATTTAGTTTTAAGTTTAAATTAAGTTTAGTTCTTGCCAAAACAACAAACATGACTGAAGTGCCTCTAAGAGCATCAGTGAAAATGTTTTTTAAAGTTTGCAGGAAGCACAAAATAGGTTGATTTACTAGTATAGTTGCTATACCAAAATGTTAACATTTCACATGTTTGTAAACCATGCGATTCAAACTTAGTGGCTGTAGGTTAAAGAGTAGTTTGTATAAAGACTAGAGTAGTTTGTATAAAGACTAGAGTAGTTTGTATAAAGACTAGAGTAGTTTGATATTATTGTGAAATGTTCTTTTCCTTCACAGTGATTTGTCAGCAAAAGTGATTTAACATATAGACAGAGACTATACATGTTGCTTAATTTGGACACTCAATACAGTGTCAACATGACCAGACACTGCTTGTTCTGAAGGATTTGTTTGCCTCATCATTTTGGGGAATAGTTTAACCCTTTTTTGGAAGAAAACTAACATTTTATTATTGTTTTTTAAATAATATAAAGCCTAAGGTTGTTTAGCAGAATAAAATGTCTGTGGTCATTGTGTTGCACTCAATGTTTGATTGACATATGTGGTTTAGTTGATTTTATGCTTATGTTTGATTGGTGTTTAGGGAGCAATTGTGGAGAAGCGTATCCTTGCAAAGGTTCACAGCCGCTTCATTGTGACACTGGCTTATGCCTTCCAGACCAAGACTGACCTCTGCCTTGTGATGACCATCATGAATGGTGGAGATCTCAGGTGCTCAACATGCAATATGGAAATGGTATTCATAGAAACATGGTATTCTAGATGCAAGTTTATTTAGGTAACAACACGGGAGTTGTGTCCGTTCCTCTTGTGTCTGCTAATCAGCCTAAGGTATAATCCTCACATAAAAAAAGGAGATCTCATAAACACCATGTTATAAGTCACAAAAAAACCTTGGACTCTTAAATTACCCACAGAATCTATTTAAGACTCATCTAAAATAAATACTAAACACCTTTCTTTCTCACAGGTATCATATGTACAATGTGGATGAAAAAAATCCTGGGTTTGATGAGAAACGAGCACGTTTCTACACGGCACAGATCATCTGTGGGCTGGAGCACCTTCATCAGCACAGGATCATCTACAGAGATCTGAAGCCAGAAAATGTACTGTTGGATGATGCAGGTGAGTATTTCAATTGATGCTTTGATATTTCAGCCCTGAAATCTCTGTCTAAATCCTACCTCATCCACCTTTGATTTTTCTGTTATGATTAATGAGTAATTTCCGGGTTGGGTTTGCAGATCTACATAAGCTCCACATAATACTGGCAGGTTATAAGCAGTGTTTCAGATTTCATGGTGCTCTGTCAAAATTTTAATGAAAATATATGAGAACCAAAATTCAGTTTTTACATCAGAATTAGACATTTAACAGCAGCAGAACAATCATGTTAATTTAAAAGGACACTATACAAAGTGTCTGATTGATTATTCACACAGGACATGTCCGCCTGTCGGACTTGGGTCTGGCTGTTGAACTTCCACCGGGTAAAGACAAAACTACAGGCTATGCTGGGACTCCAGGTGAGTAATCAAAATTTAAAGTTGTGAAAAACTAGATGGCAGAAAATGCTATTATCTAAGTTGGTCTGTTAAAGATCTACATAGTCATGTAGAATATGTTCTAGTCTGCTGTGAGCACATTTGGTGCTAATGAATACAGGTTTTATGGCTCCGGAGCTGCTTCAGAAAAAAGAGTATGACTACACAGTGGACTACTTCACTCTGGGTGTCACCCTGTATGAGATGATTGCTGCCAAAGGGCCTTTTAGAGTGCGGGGAGAAAAGGTAAGATATTTATATTATCACTTTGTCTGTTTGGTATTGTTTAGGTGTCAGTTTTCTGTGTTACTTTTCACCTACAGACAGTAATTACCTCTTCCTTCAGGTGGAGAATGATGAGGTTGCTAAAAGAATCCTGAACAATCCAGTTTCCTACACACCAAACTTTAGCAACGAATGCAAGGACCTTTGTGAGGGTCTAATGGAGAAGGATCCAGTTAAACGACTGGGGTTCAATAACAATGAATGCACAGAGCTCAAGAATCAGCTTTTCTTTAAAGAGATTAACTGGGGTCGTCTGGAAGCAGGTGATGAACGAAACTACTGGCATGTCCTATTAGCTATCCAAAGCCACAGTATTTTAACTTGTTATTCTCCCCTGCATTTCATCTAAAGGTATGCTTCCTCCACCATTTGTCCCTGATCCTAAAATGGTCTATGCCAAAGATATCGATGATGTCGGCATCTTCAGCACAATCAAAGGTGTGGTCCTGGATGACAAAGATACAGAATTCTACAATGATTTTGCCTCTGGCAACATCCCAATCCCCTGGCAGATGGAAATGATCGAGACAGGTGTGTTTGGAGAAATGAACATTTGGGGAGAGAACGGAAAGTTGCCCAGTGACCTTGATCCAAACTATGTGGAAGCCAAAGGAGGAGCATGTGTGTTGCTGTGAGTTGAAGATGGAAACAGACCAAAAGAAACAACAAATATATATAATCCAATATTGTATTATCATGCTTACCATGTTTATTAGGGTACTTAATGACTTACAGCATTGAATGTAAATTATATAATGAAAATGTAAAGGTAATCCAGAGTAATGTTTTAGTAATTACATGAAAAAAGTATCTTGTAATCCTATGTAATTTTCTTTATACTGTAAATGGAATATATTTAAGATGTTATAGTAAATCTTTTAGATTAAGTAGTTAAAAGCATTTAATAAAATCTTGCAAAGCAGCTACGTGTGTTGGTTATTTTATCTGTTGCCTTGTTGTCTATTTTCTGTGTTAAATTTAGTGTTGAAAATGAACTTGTGACACAGGCTTAAATGACAGCTCCAATAAAAAAATTCTCTAATTCCTGTTAATACACTATGACCCAACAAGCATTTTATTGCTTGAGGTGTGATTAAACAATTGCACTAGCCATTAACTTTTGAATATACTGTGTTTGATCAAATGTGCACAACTGAGCACAGCAGATTAGAAACTATCAAGTGTTTTATTTAGGAACGGCCAGACACATATCAAGCAGTGTGCTAAGTGTAATGAGCATTTAAAAGCAGAATAGAACAGAAAATGCCAAAATTAGTTATTTTTGCAAATACAAATAACTTGTTTGTATCATTTAGGTAGGACAAAGTACATAAAAGTACTAATTTTAGAATGTCAATTTGAATAAAATGGCCGATCCTTTCCAAATATCCTTTTCAACTTAGAAAATGGTTTTACATTTTCCGCATTCTTCTACCAATAACTTTTTCATGGCATTTTCTATTCTTTAACGAGAAACTAAAAATGAATGGCTTTGGTAAATTACATTGTGAAAATGGAATCTTTCTTCTTGATTTTGTGTATTTAACTGGTTAAAGATAGTCCACTATGTCTCAACAGGAAGTAAAGTAATATTGGTAACGAAATAACTATACTGGACTACAGTAACGCGTTTTTCTGCGTTACTCAAGCAGTGTTTGCCTATGTGTGAAGTTCTCATCTGTTTTAAGTGGTGCGCGCATGCTGCTGCCTCTGTGTGTGCTTGCCTGGGCACGTAGCCATAGAGATCGATTTGCGTGACGTAGCTGATTGTGCGCCAACTAAGGAAAAAGAAAAATGCAGCTGGAGTCGGAGATAAGGGCTTTTGATCAGTGGCGATATTCACATTTTCAGTTCAGTCCAGTTTCAGTCCAAACTTGTGATGAAAGATCCTGCTCGCCGGTCAGCGGAAGTAGTCCTTCAGCAGCCGACCAGCCGATTACTTTTCAAATACAGTAACAAGTAAAGTAACTTCATTACAATTTACAGAAGTAATGAGTAACTAGTAACAAATTACTCTTTTAGAGTAACTACCCCAACACTGTCCAGCAATAATTAAAACCACAGCCGTTTAGGTAAACTGGCTCAGTTTTCATTTAAAACAAAATAAGATTTTAAACCACAGCTATACTGTAGACATCTCACAGGCAAATAAAGTAGTGAAATTAAAAGTGTTTAGGGTTTTTACTGTCACCCATCTCAATGTTTTTGCCAATTTACAGAGGCAGATGTATTTGGGAAGTTTGACTTTCACATCAGAGGCAGTGGGCACTGTGCACATATCAAATCCACCAAGATTCGATCTGTATTTGCAATACAATGTTTCATGACAATCCAGTCAATAATAAAATTATGGACCAACAATTGACAAATTTACAATTCTGACCACCTTATCAGACCCAGAGCATGAACTAACAACTCACCAAATCAGCAATGATGTTTTTTCAAAAACGTAGCCTTATCACCCAAATGAAAAAATAAATAAATAAATAAATAAATTGGGACCGTAACACATAACATAATAGTTTTATTGTAAAAACGTGAAACATATTACGTTTTAACATGATAAATTTAATTGTGAGAACATGAAACACGAAGTAGCTACTGTATGCAATATAAAAAGATTGAAGCAAAATAAATTTTTGGGAGATTATTCACATCAAACAGAAAATTCTCAGTTCTTTTAGTCAAGGATTAATTGTTCTGCTCTGATTTACAGAGGAACGTTGGACAGTTATGGGCAAAAGGATGCGTCACCTTCCTGCACGCAGTGAGACGGTGCATGTATGTGTCTGGGTGTGTGTTGCTTTTGGTTAACATGTACCAGGTCTATGGCCTTGCTATCTTCTGAAAACTAAAATTAAAATTATATAGTATATTTGCTCCACTGGGATAATTAAGTTGTCGACACAAATACGTAGTCCTGTCTGCTATAACGGTGCAACATCTATGGCGAGTGGAAGGTGCCACAGTGTCCCCCAAGCTTCACCGTTGCCCCATCTCTCCTTGTCTCAACCTAGTATGAAGGCTAGTATGAATCCCATTTGGTAAATGAGACATTTCTCTGATCTACTACATTCACAGTTCCCTCATTAAAAGATGAACACCACAAAACGTATTGCATAATAATGTAATAAATTTCAAGTTTTTACAATAAAACTTATCACGTTATAATGTGGTACGTTTCACTTTTTATAATAAAACTAGTACATTATAACGTGATAAGGTCCCAACTTTTTTTTGGGTGACAGCTTTACGCTTCTGTACTGTATGGCTCACCATCCACATAATTTTTATTTTTTATTTTTTTTAGTATCTCTATCATAGTAGTGTATTTTTGTTATCTTTTTAGTAGTAGTAGTTTTTTAGTGTCTTAGTATCTGCACTGTATTATGTGAGACAAAGAGGAGAACACAGGGGTATTCTTCAAAAGGTCCTTTTTTGTTTTAGCCAGGTATTTAATTATCAACTCTACTGATACTCTATTACATCTGTTTAACAAATACTGACCCTTCGAAAACAAAGATTATAGCTAAACCCACCTTCCTGAACCCACGACTGATCTCTTTTTAACTCATAGTTACATCTTCTTCCTCCAATTTTTTTTAAGTCAGCCTAATAAACTGTAGAAGAAACCTATTTATTTATTATAGTGCATGTTTCTTGGATGTTTTACTGGAAATTAGAAAAAAATAGAAATTTGGGCTAAATGTTGTTTATTTATCTTTGTCTTTCTGGAAGGAAAGGACTCAGGCAGAATACATTATTCATGGTAAGAAGCTCACTTTTGAAAGCATTAAAATAGTTGAAGTACAGGGTGGGGCAGGGGGTCCATGTTTTTTTTAGTTTTTGCATGAAATGGGTTCTCAAGGAAAATAGTATAGGCTGGGAATCACTGCTTTAAGGAATCCATTGATGCTGCCATAGCATTAACGCAAAAATGAAGTCATGTGAAAAATAAATTATAGCTTCTGTTGACACACCAACATATGGGTAATGACTGTGTATCGTAAAAGATATCCTACCAATGCTAAACCCTACTTACAAGCTGAAAATAAGAAAATTTTTCAAAAGACAGAAACAAATGATTATCATATAAAACAAGAAAAGGTCACAATCAATTTAGATTTTTGAAAATCTCATTCCCACAGGCTTTGTAGTTCATGTTGTCTTTTTTGTTTGTTATATCTATTTATTGTACATTTTTTTACTATGTTTAGTATAGAATATTAATAAAATTTATGAATATACAGTTTATATGTTTGCACTCAAATAAAATAAAAAGAATAAAAAATCTTTATGGTCGTTTGTTTTGGGTTTTTTTAAAAATCACCCATAAAGTTGGAATAAAACTGTTTTGTTTTGGGATTTTTACCTCTTTTGATTATGATTGAGACAATGTAATTTATTCTTGATAAAGTGTATATCTTCTTAACTGCATCTGGTCAAATGATGTGTAGCCTATAAATATGAATAAAAAGATAGATGCTTCTAT
This sequence comes from Rhadinocentrus ornatus, assembly GCA_037177495.1. Lineage (NCBI taxonomy): Eukaryota > Metazoa > Chordata > Actinopteri > Atheriniformes > Melanotaeniidae > Rhadinocentrus > Rhadinocentrus ornatus. The sequence goes on from JBAMHW010000017.1 coordinate 7,572,188, forward strand.
AAACAAATCTATTCCAACGTTATGGGCAAGAGTGTTGTTAAATGCAATTACGAACAACATGCATCAGTGATGTCTGCTCAGAGGGGGTAAATCAAAGACCCCTTCAGGTTGGTTTTAAGAGCCCTTTCCCTTTAAGCAGAGAGTCGGGTAAGGACACAGATGAATAAATATTTCAGCTAACCGAGAGAAAGGAAAAGAAATTAAACATTAACAGACACAAGATTGTAACTTAAGGACTCAATGCCTCTTGAATACTGCAAACACTGTAAATGATAGCACCTTGAACTGTGCTTCTGAAGACAGACCGACAAATAAAAAAAAATTACATGTGATAAGATATAGGCTGTAAACGGTGAGTTGGGAGTTTGCTAACAAAAAAGAAATAACTTTTTAAAGTAATTCTCACATTAACACTGCACTTTTGTCAACATTTATTTAAAAAAATCTAAAACACAGTAAAGTATTCACAAAGAGCAACGATTTCAGCCCTTCTTTTGTCCCATGGCAACCTTGTTAATGTTTAAACCATTTTGAAAAAAATCTTTCTGCTTTCAATAAATCACCTTAATCCTTCCCTTCATTCAGCTTTAAGTGTTTACTCTACCCTCATTTAAGTATTTCCACACAAGTATTTCTTTATGGAGCTTGAAATAGCCTCCCATAAATGACGAGCTATCATTTTATTTATCAAAAGGGGATATAGGCTAAATAAATAAATAAAATTAAAAAAAAAAGCTCATAAGTGTAAACCTACAACTTAAAACAGCAACATCCATATCTAAGATGTTTCCAAAGTACATTGCAGTTAAATGTTTGCCCAGTTTTCAAATTTCAACCTTTAAATAAACACAAATTTGAGCTGAGTTTGACATGAGAATGGCAGTGATTCCGAGTTGCTTCTTAAAACACAATCTTTGTGTAATTTAAAGTAATTATAAGGTGAAGTTTTTTTTTTTTTTGTTTGTTTTTTTTTTTTTGTTTTGTTTATCATTATTTGAAAGAAAAATCTGTTTAAAGATTTGGCATTATATCTAGTATTTTAAACCCTTGTCTCTTATTTGAATTCGTACAGTTATTTATTTATTAATTATAATAAAAAGAAAGAAAGAAAGAAAGAAAGAAAGAAAGAAAGAAAGAAAGAAAGAAAGAAAGAAAGAAAGAAAGAAA
>JBAMHW010000017.1:7577556-7590795 GCA_037177495.1 Rhadinocentrus ornatus
TCTGGAGTCCCACAGGCCAAAAAGGCCTGATAGGACACCTTCTTCAGCTTGACGGCATCCCTTACTGCTGGTGTCCACCAACAAGTTCGGGGGTCACCGCCAAGACAGGCACCGAGGACTTGACGGCCACAGACGGTTATCCCTAATCTAACAAACCTTGGGGGGCCTGTTATTAAAAAGGGTCAACAAACTGGCAATCTCATTGACCATCGTAATTATTTTATCTAACATTTTCTTTTTGTTTTTATTATATGCCTGTAGTCTATTAAATCAGAGTTAGCTTTGCTGCATGTTATTGAAACAAGTCATCTCGTTGCATAAAAAGGTTTAAGCTTAATTATATATATTCATGTAATCTTTCTTTTATTTTAAATTTTATACAAACCTTGTTGAACTTCTAAACTCACAATTGACTAATGGTTACTTTCTCGTTTCCTATTTAAGGGATTTGCACCATAATTGCAGTGTCTTGGTATGCTGCCAACATCACACGGCAATTCTTTGACCAGCTTTATGAAGGAATAAAGTAAGCCAGAATTAAGTGCAAAGAAAAAAAAGGTAATAATTTGTTTTTAAAAACATAATAGAATCTAAGACAAAAATGTTTGTACCACAGGTATGAGATTGGACAAGGCCTGTACATCGGCTGGTCCTCAGCAGTGCTTGCCATCTGTGGAGGCTCGTGCCTGTTGTGCGCTTGCAGATTCAAGTCACCCAATGAAAAAATGTAGGTATCTGTTTAAAACCTCAAGTTTACTGTAAAATGTAATAATATGGTCATAATTAAATCACATCTTCTGTGTTTTAGCTTATATCCGTACCAATCCACCTCCAGAGGACATGTGCTGTCAACTGTGGCAACGTCTCACAATGCATCGAGCGCATATGAAAGAAATGCATATGTCTGAGGGGTTACTGCGACGGAGGGAGAACAGGCTGAGCTGGACACTTTTCATTAATTCTGTGCTTTACAAATCAATGAAAACCTAATATACTAAATGCTTTGAGATGGCAGCTTTAATAGCAAAACAAAATGTTTTGATTTTTGTTCATCTTATTGTTACAGTATCAGATTTTTAATTACATCAAGGTCCTCCTAATAGATTTGTAATGTGCAAACTTAACATTTCCTTTCCTTTATTTGAATGATTGTTAAAACCCTATTGTCACAAATTTTATATTTATATATATATATATATATATTATTTTTGCCCCACTGTGCGTGTGTATATACATTTATATATATATATATAAATATATATATAAATGTGAAGTTGTTGTTACTATCAAAAGGGTTTCATTTGTTGTGCCCTTGTGTGCTTCAGTCTGCATCAGATTTTGTTGAGAAAGTTAAAAATTGCTTCTCTTCTTTGACACAGTCGTTAGAATATCCCGTCAAAATTTAACATGGATTTAATTTGCTCTTAAGTACTTTTATATAATGTATGTTCTCATGATTTTGTACTGTAAAGGTAAAGGAAACTGAGTGTACCTGAATTTGATAGCAATGTTTTTAAGGATGACAGTGTGTTAAATTTAACCACATTTATATTTAATGTACCCTAACAATCAGTTCCTTTTCTAATAATTATTAAATTATGTTGCTAACATTCACATTCCACTTAACTCATTACAAACAGATTTATCTCAAGACAGTGAAATACAGCCAACTACCTTTTGAGACATTCCTTTTAAAGAGCATGATGTCTAATGTAGGTTGTTGGTTGCTGTCACCTACTGGATAGGTATGGTGCTGCATCTGGGATGGGATAAATTCAGGTGTATTTTTATTCTTCGCCAGCATCACCAGATCACTCACGAAAAAATACAATTGCCCTTAAATTAATGAAAATGGCTGACTCACGGGAAAGACATAACAGATAAAAACCAAGTCCATTATTCAATCATTATGGCATTGTAAAAAGTTAAAGACAAAAATAATTAAACAGAATAAAGTAAATTTTTCCTGGCAAGTTTCTAATCTTTAGGAGCTTCTTCTGCCAAATCATCCAGTTTTTGTCCATCAAAGCGTATGAAGTGCCAGCCTTCAGTGACGGTGAGGTCCTGAGCTCCTTTAACAGCATAGAAATCTCGAGCTGGAGAATTCCAGTTGAGCACTGACAGCTGCAGCCGTACGCACTGCTTCTTTTTTCCCACCTGCGAAAGCAAAACAGTCCTGAGCTTAATCATGCACTTTGTCAAACAAAACCAGTCACATTCATCACTTTCAAAATGATTAAATGTGCTTCCATCTATTTTCCGCCACTTATCCGGAGTCGGGTCACGGGGGCAGCTGCCTAAGCAGGGAAACCCAGACTTCCCTCTCCTTGACCACATTTACCAGCTCATCCAGGGGGATCCCGAGGTGTTCCCTTTTGGCTCAGCTCCTTCTTCACCACAACAGACCGATGACAGACCAAGACAGCATCCAGAGCCCTAAGGAACACTGGGCGGACTTCATCCACCCCCAGGGCCCTGCCACTGAGGAGCCCACTGAGGAGCTTTTTGGCCCGTGGCGTGTATTTTTATATAGCGCTTTTATCCAAAGCACTTTACAATATACATCACATTCACCCATTCACACATACTTTCACGCACTGATGGTGGAAGCTGCCATGCAAGGTGCTCACCACAACCCATCAGGAGCAATTAGGTGTTCGGTGTCTTGCCCAAGGACACCTCGACATGAACTCGACTTGGCTGAGGATCGAACCGGCAACCCTCGGGTTACAAGACGACCGCTCTACCTTGCCGATCTGCCAGAGTTGGGAGTTGAAACTTTTTCTGACAGGGGACTCCGCCAGACGTCTGCCAGGCCTGACCGGCATCCTCCCTATCATCTAAGCCAACTCACCACCAGGTGGAGATCAGCTGACATCTCCGCCTCTCTCTTTACCCGAGTGTCCAAAACATGCGGCCGCAAGTCCGACAATACGACTATGAAGTCGATCATCAAACTGCAGCCTGTGTCCTGATGCCAAGTGCACATGTGGAAACTCTTATGCCTGGGCAAGGTGTTCGTTATGGACAATCCATGACGAGCACAGAAGTCCAATTATAAAACACCGCTTGGATTTAGATCGGGGGGCCGTTCCTCCCAATCATGCCCCTCCAGGTCTCGCTGTCATTGCCCACATGAGCATTGAAGTCACCCAGCAGAACGAGAGAGTCCCCAGAAGGAGTACTCTCCAACGCCCCTTCCAAGGACTCCGAAAAGGGTGGGTACTCCGAACTGCTGTTTGGTGCAAAAGCACAAACAACAATCAGGACCTGTTCCTTCACCTCCCAGAGAGGTGGCATTCCACGTCCCTAGAGCTAGCTTCTGCAGCCAAGGATCAGACCTCCTTTGGCCACCGCCCAGCTCACACTGCACCTGACCCCTAAGGCCCCTCCTCCTTCCTACAGATGGTGGCCCCCGTCTGGAGCCAGATAGCCTGGCTCCAGAGGGGGGCCCCAGTGACCTTCGTCCAGGCAAGGGAAACCTGAGTCCATGGTTTATTGTCATCATAGGGGTGCTTTGAGCCGAGCTTCGTCTGGTCCCTCTCCTAGACACCTGTTTGCCATGGGTGACCCTACAAGGGGCATAACGCCCCCGTCAACATAGCTACTAGGATTGGACGCGCAAACTCCACCACAGTAAGGTGGCAGCTCAGGGATGAGGGAGGAGGATTAAATGTACACTCAGAGTAAATGTATTGTCTATCCACTCATAAGACAATTTACTTCAACTGCAGTCAAGTCATATCAATTACAAGAAGTACAAACAGGGAAGTAAAACATGCTTACCTCTGCAACTTTGGACAGTAAACCCTTGCCAATTCCATTTCCTATTGAAGAAAAATCATGAAGCATCAACATAAAGGAGGAAGCCATTCTAAAATGATATTGAGAAAACACACTGGTTTAGAACATTCAGTGTGAAAATGGAGAATTTTTATGCAGCATTGTACCTCTAAACTCTGGCATCACATAGAGGTCCTCTAAATAAACTGATCTTCCCTTCCACGTGCTGTATGTGTAAAAGTAGAGGGCGTACCCGACAACTGTAAATCCTATAAAGAGAAAATTAAATACACATTAGAAAAGGTAAGCTGAGAAACAGACACTCAAATCCTTTTAAAAAATTGTGACTACTTTTTTGATGTTTAAGGTTTTCTTGGACGATAAAAACTTTAAAACTTCAAATATGTGACAAGTATCAACAGTTTGGGAAAAAAAAGCAATTTCCCTGACATCTAAAAAAATGCTGAGGACTTTTGGGGAAATCCATTTTTGGTGCTGTTTTTGTCATTATGAATGAATTTATCTATTAAAATTAGTCATTCAGTAGTGAATCATCAGGTAACAGATGTGATTAAAATGTTTTCCCTCTCCGTCATCCAACAGGCTAAGACAAGCAGACAATCAGAAGTAAATAATAACAAAGAGAAAATACTTGTATATGAATAAATAACTCTTTAATAGAAATTGAAACACAACCTCTGACACCTTTAGTGGTATATTTTTTAACATAATTTTAAAATCTACTACTACTACTAAAAAGTTTTCGCAGATTCATTAGTGAATAAAATAATTTAATGGTATTATCGCCATGCTGCAACAGAAAAGGACATTTCTATTGCTGACATGTGACAGGATCTAAACTTACTGCTGAGGAAGAAAGAGAACAATACTATCAGTTTTTTTTTAATTACCTTGCTTAGATTTTTGCTCTTCAGGAACTTCTGCAACAAGACATTCAAAGAAGGGATTCTGGCAGAAACCATCACGATCCAGTTCTAAACATGCACAAAAAACGTACATTAAAATACATCAGCATCAAAGTGAAGACGTATTAAAAAAAAGTACCTATGGTTCTTTTATGTTGAAATCTTAACTTATTTCTTTATCTTTATTTTTTATGTAATCAACTTTATTGTTTTTAATCTTTCTTTTTTTTTCTAATACAGTGGTCCCTCGCCATTTCGCGGTTCATCTTCTGTGGTCTCGCTGTTCCGCGGATTGTTTTTGAATGCAGCACTGCATATTTAAGTATGTGTAAATCCTCTTTCTACCATTCGATGTCCAAATTTACTCGTAGGAATCAGCCCACTGTGCTTTTTTTTGATTGAACGACGTTACAGACGAGGGTGGGGATGCAGCTCCAGCAGAGAAGCTGTAATATATTCTACGGGGTGAGTAATTATTAAGAAATTCATGTTAAATATATGTAGGCTTTTGAGATCATATAAAGTGTGTAAGAATGTTGAAAATGTTCATTATGGTTTGGGAAATGTCTATAAACACCCCAAGGAGGGATAATTAGGCCTTAACATGCATTTGAATTGTGAAAAATTAATGGTCGTCATTTTGCAGATTTAATTTATCGCGGGATGTTTTCAGACCTCCGCAATAAACGAGGGACCACTGTACACTTGTATTTTATTCTGCACCTTGTTGTTGTCTTTTTATGTTTTGTGTAAAGCACTTTGAATTGTCTTGTACATGAAATGTGCTATACAAATAAATTTGCCTTGCCTTGCGACACCATTGATAATTCAATTCTTTAAAGTTTGTTTTTTAAGAGCAACGGGTTAGATAAATGTAAATAATGAAGTTTATGTAAATTAGTCCATTGGAATCTGAAGAACCTACATTGCATCCGTTATGAATCCTCTGCTGCACATTTCAGAGACCCATTTTCTGCAGTTTAATAAATTGTCATATTGTAAGCAAGTTTATTTATTTATTATTACTATTATTTATTTCACCTTTATTTAAGCGCTAAAATTTACACATTGGGACTAAATATCTCTTTTACAAGAGTGTCCTAGCCAAGGAAGCAACAGCACAAGAGAAATTAAAATAATTCTCAACATACTTAAAAGATGCACATAAAATTCTAAGGAAAACACACATGGACTAAAACTTTATCAAGGCTAAAAAAAAAAAGGTACTAAGAGATCTAAAACAGCATTTTAAACAATGATTTTCCATTTGACCATAAATTTAAGATATCTGTAAAAGCATGTAGAAAGACCAGCTCCTTCAGTACATGGTCCTTTTCCGGGTCAGTCCAGACAGAAGGAGCAGCATATTTAAAAGCTTTTCTCGCCCCAGTGTTCTGACCCTGGGAACAGCTAACAGTAAGAAGTCTTCAGACTGAAGATTATACCTGGTTGAGTTATTCCATGATAAATACATTTGAAGATATGAAGGAAGCAGAGCCAGGAGACACTTATAAATTAGAAAACAAACCAATGCTTTGTCTTTCTATGAACATGTCAAACCAACCAACACAAGCATACACAAAACCGTCAGTTTTCCCATGTCATTGCAGCATTACTAACTGCATGTGATATAATTGTGCATCCAGCTCTTGACTCCTGTCACCTTTACTAAATAGGAGCATGATTTTAGTTTATAGATTACTTTCACTGCTTGAGCTCAAGGTACTGGATATCAAAACAATATCTTTGTGCCACTGTATAGGTTTCACCAGTTCTAAATGCTCTTAGAAGAAAAACAAAATTTTCAAGCACTTGAAAATGGTTAATAGGATCTGCTGAAGTTTAACTTGGTTTTATTTTTACAGTGTCAGCATGCAGTGAGCTGTGGTTCTCTGGGCTAAAAGGTCTATTGACACCAATGAAAAGTGTGGTTCAAGCTTATAGAAAGGCAACAATAACTCAAATAGCAACTTGTTACTACCAGGTTAGTATGCAGAAGATCCTTTGAAGTGTGCACTATATCATCAATTAAAACCCTCTAAACTGTAAATACAAATGTGCTACAATCACAATCCATGCAAAAAACAAAAACAAAAAACAACTGTATGTGAAACTGTGGAGTGGAGTGCTTTCATATGTGCACTCCATATGAAGTACCAGTTCTAATGTACTTTTAGGTTTATCATTTTGACATGTAGTTGCAGAAAAATAGCAGGTGCATTTCCTTACATGAAGGGGACATCTAGTGAGCTTTTAAGGTAAGTCATTTATTTTCAATAATATTAGGTAAATATTTTGTTTTATTTTCTAGCGCAGGTCAAAATTACTTTAAAATGTCCAAAAAATATTTTTATGCAGAAGCCTCTATGTTGCCCTCTAGGCATTTCCATTATTACATTTTTCTAGATTTAGTTATAGTTTAATTACCTTCATGGGTTATCTTCACTTGGTCGGGCATTTTTTCAAAAACCGCCAGTTCCTGTAAATTGATCTGATATTATTATGAGTGAAACCCCGTTGTGAATTGATTGATAAACTTAATAATTAATCGGAACATACCGCTACAATAACTGACCCCTGGACTGGAAGTACTGTGAAGTAAAGAACCGTGTTACAGAGCAGTTAGCTAGCCCTGCCACCGACTCACCATTATCATCCGGGATATTTCTTTACAGTCTTCCTTCGTTGCAGCTCGGATTCTGGCGTTCATGTCTGCAGCAGAAGAAAGGGCAGCTCTTTCTTTCGCTGATCTTCGGCAGCGAAAGTCCAACAGGTTCCCTTTGGAGGGGCGGATGCATGCGGTTTTTAACACCGGAAACGGAATAAATGAAGTGTCCTTTCATAATAACATAGAACATTTTGGACTTGGATACAAAAAAATATATTTAAAACTTGTTTTATTACTGGAGCAATGAAGCACGGTGACATTAGTTTTAGGTCATTCACTCCGTTTACTAATAGAAGTAAGCTGTAGTTATTGGCTGCCTTCACAATACCCAGTTATTTACATGTTTTAGATTTCACTTAAGAGTGTATAAAACGGTGTTACACCAAAATCTGTGACCCATCAGAATCTCTGACTGCAAGGGGCGATAGTGGGTTTATCCTGTATTACTGTTTAAAAGACGATAGATTAGCACTTACGTAAACTATGGAAGGATGAAGTAGCCGCCTACCTCTGACTTCGTTAAATATTTAAATGTTATCTAACTGATTGTGTTTCAGGAGTAATACTCAACAGAAAGAGGCGCTTGGCAGAGCATCCTATAGGAAGCTGTACGGTATCTATAAAACGTAGAACATGGATTTATTTATGTTTGAAGCTGAGCAGTATTTGGTAGACTGGCACATTGTATGCCAATGTGCTGTCTCAAAATATGTATAACTCGCAATAAAAAAGAAAGAAAGAAAAAGTTAAATACTTTACAAATTTTTCCAGATGCATGGGAATTTAACATTAGCCGTTTAACAGATATGTGTGATCTTTCTGTCTATGCATCATAATAAATCCAGACTTTTATAAATGTGTTTTCAGGGACTCCTCCTTATACCCACTACAGTCTGGACCCATCTATAAAGCAATATAGCTGTAACCTTAAAAACACACACAAATTTTGTACAAAATCAGATTTATTTTTAGGGTAAAAAAAGAACATGAAATCAGTTAGAATATAACCAGAAACACTGAGTATCTCAAAGAATGATCGGTTTCAATGGACTTTTACGGTATTTACAGAGTCTGGTCACACTTGCTCTTTATCAGTAAAGAGTTCACATCTTCTTCAAACCATTGCAAAGGTTACCTTTTTAGGTTCATCCCAGACAAATCCTGTTGTGTGTACAGCTGCTCCAACATCATAAGAATCTTCACTACCTATGCAAGTATCAGTGTGGGGACTGTGTGCTCGCTCCAGGAGACTCGGACCTCTCTAGCTTCATCCCTGTGTCTAGTGGATTTGAAGAAATGGAGGTCGATAGAATGGAGCTCTTAGACTCCAAGGAGGAGGAGGAGGCAGATGAGGGTAGAGATACAACTATGTACTTTTGCAGAGGGCGTGAAGTTGTAAGTCCAGGACCACTGCCAGACTCCAGTTTCACCAAGGGTTGCAATGTTGAAGTTGCACTGGGAACAGTGCTAGTTACTGGTGAAGCTGACTGTGAAGAGCTAAGAGTGATTACCTAAAGCAAAGACCAAAATGCACAATTTAATGTTGTAGATTTTATAGATTTTTTAAAAAAAGTTTTTTTTAATCTGTGAAGTTAAATCTATGTCACTTGAAGGCGCATTACTTCTTACTTAAATTATCATCATGTGACTCACTGAAAATAAGCCTATAAATGCCTTGCAGATTTTCAGAAGTTGTGGCTTTGAATATATATAAAAAAGGAAAAAACAAAAAGGAAAAAAAAAAAAAATTAAAAAATTAAAAGAAAAAAGTACCTGCTGAGTTGAGGCAGCTCCTGCACTGGTTCCCATTACAATGTATTTTGTTGCGGGGGGAGACGGCTGCGATGGGGTACCAGGTCTTGGGGACATGAGGGTGAGGGAGCTTGGAACCTTAATGATGCTGGGAGTGCGAGGACCTCCTGACCCACTTAACCCACTTTGTGAGACTGAAAGCGTGGGGCGAGGCTGCAAGAAAGTGTCATCATTCATTATTCACCAATGACATGCTGGTTTTATTGCACATGCTACTTTGCTATGCTACTATGCTATTCCCAGTGAGAATCACTGGGCTGCAAGTGTGATGTACTTATATAATATATCCTTTATTTTTATTTATTTACTATTTTCTTATCATTGCTAAAATTATTGGCATTAACATTTACTTAAACAATACATCTCTCTATAAAGTATGACGTGTACCTGAGTGATTGTTAATGTGGTTCTGTTGACTTGCTGAGCTTGCAATGCTGCTTGAGTTCTAGCCTTCATCACATGAGAACACAGCATGGGTCCAAGGTAGCCATAGTCTGCACGATACTGCTCCACGTTGTCTGGCTGGGGTCGTATTTTGGCAATAACACTGGCACAGTGTTTCTTTAGAAAGGTATTAAAACAGTTACTACAGATATAAAACTAGGAAAAGCAACTGTGTGACTTGCTTTGATGGTTTTAGTTTACAAATGGATCAAGCTTAACCTGTGCAAGAGTGAGTCAACTTTATTTATTACCAGTAAAAGACTTTGAACATGTTCCGCTCCTATCTTGTCGATATTGGAGACCACAGGTCCTTCCATCACTGCTTTGATGCGAGCACCCTCTACAGTAAGCCGAGGAAGGATCAGTGTCTTTATCACCTACAGAGGACAAAAGACGTAGATTAGTGCCATGGACTCAGAAAGAACAGGGAAAAAAACGGAGACTATCCCACTCACATCAGATCCCAGTTCAGCAAGCCCTGCGATGCAGCCGTACCGTGTCGTCCACTGAGTTTTGTCATCCAACCAACTCTGAAAAAAAAAGTACAAGTCTGGTTTACAAAATGCTGTTTTAAATAGTGAAAAAACAAACAAAAAAACTAACAAACACACACAAACAATTGCAAAAATATGTCATATCTGAACTTGAATGGCTACAAAAACGCTACCATGCACATAACTTTTTTTTTTCCACATAACCACATAACTTTGGTTTCTTTGGTAACTTAGATTAAACTAAAACTGGAAGTAGAAAATCTAAAAGACTGGATTGATAAGCTTAAAAATTTTTTTTTTAATAAAATACATTATGATAAACAAGCCCAAGTGTCCCATTTTTGTCACAACAAAAATATGTATTTATATTTCTCTTTTATTTAGACAACTGCAGAAAAACAAATGGTTTCTGGCAAAACACTGTGTAGTCTAAAAGCACACCTTAGTAAAAGTCTTGGTGATTCGAGACTGGATGTTGTTGGTTGTAGTACTGAAGGTTTTACAGCTTTGGGCCATCAGACGAGCAGCAAAGTCTCGTAAAGCCCAGTGGTTGTCAACATCTGGTCGTAAACAGAGCTGCTTACTCACAATACAGGTGACCACTGCTGGGATGAGCTCATGCAGCTAGATTTAAAGCAAAAACATTGAATTATTAGAATAAGAAACATATATTTTTAAGATTGTAAAATTTCATAGGGAAAATAGAACACGTAATTACTTTACTTACATATTTTTCCAAATACAGTGTGGGGTTGTCCATAAGAGCTTTGACCATCCGCATGAGATATATCAGCAAAGCCAAGTTGTTTTGCACCACATTAACACGAACCTTTGAGGAAAGTACTAAGTCAGAACTAAAAGCTGAGATATGTTTAGGTATTTATTGTAATATAAGTGATGTTTCAGAACATAAAAAAATGCTGGAAGCATGCTTACTCCTTCAGAAATGAATGTGCTGAATCTGGGAAGCATCTGATAAAGTCCTGGATCAGTAGCAATACTCTGTAGGGCTTCCTGTATGATACAAAGATTGCAGTTAGTAAATCAAAAATCACACGACAAACAGGGTAAACATAACTTATTGATAATATCGGAGATTTATATCGGCACTGAAAATTACTTTCATCTGCAAAGTGTAGCCTTTTCCGTAATGTAAAGCTATTTAATGAAAAGGCAAATAATAAACTCTTTAGAAAACAATTATTTAGTTGTTCAACATAAAATCAGCAGAGACAAGAGGGACTTACTGCTCTCTTAGCTTCACAGGAGCCAACACATGCTTCTGTGATTTCCTTGTAGTAAAGTTGCTGTTCTACAGAGAGCTCATGAGTGCTGCGCGGTTTTAACCTGATGAGACCCTTCTCCTTTCCTAAAAGAGACAGACACAAATATGTTGTTAAATTACTATATATGGCTAGAAAAGAAAGAAGCTGGGTAGGGATTGAAATTTGCAAACAACATACTGACCTTTGCCATCAGGAGCTGCTGCACCCTGACCCTTGCCATGAATTGTACCCTCTTCCTCCTGACCAGGTTTGACAACTTTAAGAGGCTCTGTGGATTCAGTCTTTTGTTGCTCTTTTGTTGCTGCAAAGCAGTAGAAAGACTTAAGTCAAGGCTTTTTTTCCAACAGATATATAACTTTTTATGTTTTAAAAGAACATTTAAGCCAGACTAACCTGGTGGTGGATTTTCTGGAATTGAAGGCTGAACCCCTTCAATACTTAACCAATGGGCTATAGAATGTCAAATAAGGATGGTGCAGAAGCTTAATAATAGGTATCCTAAACAAGACATTACAATTTGTGGTGTAGAACAGCATGTAATACTAATAATTTTAGTACCTTTAAGAGAGACATCTAGTGGTACTCTGGGGAGTGGTGTGTTAATAATGTCACTAAGGTCAACCTCCTTTTCCTCATAGAAATGAAGCTCTCTTCCACCACCACTTGCAAAGCGAAAAGGGATAAACTCTTGGGACTGGAACCCATACAAAGGCTATAGAACATACAAAAGAAAAAAAAAAGGGAATTTACTTAAAAACAGCCATGTCAAACAGCATTGATACAGTGACATTAAAAAAAAATAAAATAAAATTTTTAAAAAAGGAGGGGAAAAGGGGGGTGTTGTTTACCTCCACATTTTTCAGTTTTAAAGCATTGTCTATGTCACTGGTGGTCAATTTACATCTCTTCCCATGATGCATGAATTTCAGAGCATCCTATGTAAAAAGAAAAAAACACCAATTTAAAAAAATGCAACATTAAAAAATGCATTTATTACATATGACACAAGCTAAGATATTCAATCCATTTCAGAGCAATTGGAAATCACACAAACACACCCATTAAAATTTTCTCCAAACATGTATGCGATACCTGTGCAATTTCTTTTATTCTGTAGCTGACTTCCTCACTTAGGGCAACACAGCTTTCCTCCTGTAACTGTCCAACTCCCACAGACTCTGCCATGGCCTTCATCGACTCAGTAGGCAGGACGACGGAGAACTGCTTATGCCGACGTTCCTCTGCCATGGCTGTTAAAAGAATGCATTCAGGTTTATGTGTGAAATCCTGTACTTTTAGCACAAACAAACATAGGGTCCCACTCAGAGGAAACACTCAAAGGATTTTTAATAATAGAGCTATGCTATATAGTTGTATTCCGTGTTGTTGTATTTTTATTGGCAAAGTCAGTTAAAAACATATTTCTAACCATTTTTTAATCCATTACTTCCAAAGTTAGTATGTGAAGGAGCATTTAGAATTCCATTTCATCATTAATTATTTGCCAAAAATATGGAACAGTTATATAGCGATTAAGGCCCTAGTAAAACACTGTCAGAAATCTCATCTTGTGCTTTCAGAAGAGTGCTAGCTACTTTATTAGAAACTAATAAATAAATCAACAAACGGTTTGAAGCACACAACTAACTTTTATGGCCATTAGGAATTATTTTTGGATTGGTCAAAATGCAAAAAACACACTCTAGCAAATCACAACATTCTCACTTTAAAGTTGTGTGGTAATAACTTCACGCTGTTAAATAATGACAACAAGATCCATAATGCATTCACCCCTTCACCTACCCCCCCCCCCCCCCCACCCCCCC
>JBAMHW010000017.1:7590895-7616351 GCA_037177495.1 Rhadinocentrus ornatus
ATACATACATACATACATACATACATACATACATATATATATACACTTGTATTATTATTTAAAGGGATATTCTTCATGTCTTTGGAGGTTATATTTGCAAAGCAATTAGATAAGTAAAAGTTCTCATACAACTTAACAGAGTTAAGAGTGTCGAAATGAGCATAGTTGAGGCAATCTTATTCACAAGAACCAAAAGCAGGTATTATTAGTAACGTAAATGATCAGTTGTGTAAAATACACCCGAACTGTTTATCAAGTTGAAGCGACGCGTAAGTAACATTTCTAACAATAAACTGTACCGTTATCACTACCACAAATCCCTTTAATACCATATTAAATCAATCGTGATAGATGAAAAAGACAAACGGATTAAGGCTGATTCTTTATTATCTAAAATTACTTATTGTGTATAAACAAACACTGTGCTACATAGAGAGCGGGTTAACCACTCTGACGGAACTAGCCACTTGCAACACTTAAACTCTAGCAATCGCATATTCAGTCAAAGGCAGGATAAAATACTTTGGTAATTTTAAGCATAATTTTAAGTGCATATATATTTAATACTATCTTTCTCTTCAACGCAATTTAATGTATGTTAGCTTCCATGCTAATAACTTAGCTTCCGTTGACGTTTTACCTGTTTGAAGTTGTCCCCTTCCTTCTGTTTAATCAACTATTAAAACGACGACACAGTATCAATGTTGACAACAACAATGCTTTTTCAACGTTGCATCTTCTCTGTTCTTCTCCATTTTTTGATCTAAATAACTAACTTGTACCGACTGTAGCTGAGACATCAGTTCATGAATTAGCGCTTATGTTCTATCGCCATTTTGAGTCACGTTCCGGTTGTGATATCGCGAGACTATTTGTTACGAAAATGACAGATAGAACCACACTGTTTTCTAAAATGTAGAAAGACGTTAAAGCAACGTACTTGTAATTTAAAATGGCAAAAAATTAACAATAGCATAATAATAACATTCAATAATGTATTCCAGTAATTTATTCAGTGAAGATCATAGCCCTTTACACAAGAATCCTCCCGCCCGGAACTATTGTTATCCGTAAGTTTTTCTTCGGTGACCTTATATTGTAGCAGCGGGGGTTAACGTCAGGAGCGTGGAAGGTTATAGCAAGAAAAATGTACCGATTTTTATCCCGTACTGTGTATGCAGTACGAAACCCTTCACTTAGTGTCTACGAGTCATGTGTAATATCACTTAAACGTGATAAGGTTTTTAGGTGAGTTGAAATAATCTGCTAAATATTCTTGAACGACGCTCAGGACAAAGCAAAACAACTAATGAACGTCATAAACAGTTTGAGTTGTTTTTTTTTTTGTTTTTTTTTTTTTATAAGAACAAATTAACACAGTTAGACATAAGCTTACGTAATCTGCACTGGTGGGGTAGGGCGGTTTGATTTGCATTTCTCCAAAAACCATGGCTTTGTATTGACTTGTAAATGAAGTTAGAAAAATGACTCAAGAACGTCTCTTATGGTTTACAGACTTAAATGGAGAGTGATGCATTTCTTTCACCAAACTGGCATTGTTTACTGAGTGAGCAAAGTTGGAGAATTTGGCAACAAAGTCGTGTGCAGTGAACGTGGAATTTGTGCCATATATTCCTGTTGCACATTGCTGCCTACTCCAATTAATTCCAACTGCCTTATCATATTGATTATTATGATTCAACCCTTTGATGAGTAAACCTGCTTTATACGTATTTCAGGACTGTAAATGGAGGGAGAGAAAATGCTCTCAGCACGTGTCCAGTCAAACTCTGTGAAAAGAAAGATGATGTCATCGCCTCTAATCAAGGTGAGACAACCAAAAAGGACAGTCCAATGAAGACAGATGAGCCAGTGGTTTTAAACATAGACGATGAAGGTCCCAAACAGCAAGAGGCAGATGTTACAGTTGAACAAGTTGCAACACAAGTCAAGACTGGTGCAGCAAAGAGTGGGAAGGAAGGTCTCCTACACCTTCTTGGAGAGATGAAAGTGGAAGTTACGAGTAAAAGGAAGCTCAAAAACCTGAAGACAAAACAGAGTTTTGAGTCAGCAATGCAATATAAGCCTAAGCCAGCAGCCATGGAGAGCACCTTCAGTATGTTTCAAAAGGCAACAGTGGAGGCTTCATCACAGGGGTGAGAGAACTAGCAGAAGTTGTTGTAAATAGGTTGCATTGTTCAAATAAGGCTCAGTTTTTTTTTGTTTTTTTTTATTTCACTTTATTTTACATCCATATTGTGCCTCAGCATTGCAAGTTTGTTTAATCTGTGATAATTTACCTCTGGTCTTGGAATGAAATCTAAAATTCTCTACTATGTATTGTTTTTTTGTTAGTGAAACATTGGATCCTGATCTGGTTGCAGCTGCATCTGCTGCTGCCTCTACTCTTCCTAACCAAAGACGGGCTGAGTCTGAGCTCCTGAGGCAGCTGAGGCAGCGCAAAGCCCTCACAGAGGCTCAGAAAAAAGGCAACTTGGACAATCTTGGGTATGTTTAAATGGAATGAAGGAGAATTAATATGTTTAATCACATTGTAAAAATCAACCAAATATTATTTCCTCAGAGTAATAATTGCAGACATGAAAGTAGGAAAGAATCCCAGCCTGCAAAATGCTTACCCAGCTAATCAGATCCGGTTTGATGATGATGATGGGAAAGAAAACATAAAACACAGAGGAATCACTGCTGAGCTGGCCAGTCTTTGGAGAAGGTGAACACTTTTATTTATATCTTTAGTCAGATAATTTTTGAGAAGCATGTTTAACGTGTCTTTTATTTTTAGGAGGAGTTTATTTCCAGCAAAAAGACTTAACATCTTTTCTCCCTCTACTGATGAAGATGGAGTTGAACCCACACTTGGTAATATGGTCTTATTTTGGAGCTTTAACCTGTTTTTTTCTCACTTTATTCATGATTCTGGTATATAACTGATCTCTTCAGAATTTGGCCACTCAAATATATTAAATGAGAAAACTGTCATAGAGAAACATTGTTTCATTAATGTCTAACAAATGTTATGACCCTCTGCAATATCTACTGATTTTGTCTTTACTGTTGAACTGCTTATAACACTGGTGTTATATACTCTCAGCAAAGCCAACTTTGTGGGATGTGGATTTTGCAAATCAGTTGTCTCTGTCAGCCAATCAAATGCCTCGGAATGGGTTTGAGCAAATGATCCAGTGGACCAAAGAGGGGAAACTGTGGCAGTATCCAATCAACAATGAAGTTGGTGAGTGATAAATACTGTCAGGGCTGGATTGAGACAAAAAGTCAGGCTGGGAATCATGCACCCACCCAGGCCATGGCAATTCATATACTTCACGCATATGCTCGCACTTGCGCAAGTGTGCACAAGTGGGCTAAGTAATCACCAAATGTCATTTTTCAATGTAGACCAATAATCACACCAAACTATTAGCCACTAGTCTAGCTCTTTTTTTCTCCCCTACCTGGACCAAAAGGCTCAGCAACAACAGTCACAATAGGACTCCTACATTCTGAGGCATTCCTAAACTTTTTCAGCAACCCACCTGTGGAGACATATTTGGTCCTGCGGGACCAGCCAGATATTTTATACAGTAAAATAATCAATGTTGTTAAAATGTAAAAACAGGGGGGGGGGGGGAGAAAGAAAAGACCAACAACCCCAAACACACACTCCATATGAAGTTGTGAACAAAAACTTCAGACATCTCCATTTAACCAACAAGCATTTAAAAAACTGCAATCACATAATTTACAACCAGATGGACACACAGACAAACTGTTTTAAGTTCCTTTATCAGCATTTATCAGCATGTAACCTGGGCTAAGGAAATGTTTCTAATTGGCACATTTTTTTGTTTGACAAGGACAGTTGTGCCAAGTATATGTGTACAAACTAGTATAGTTAGGCAGCTTGTGTATTACGATAGCTGCCCATCAGTTTAACACAGCACATAATTAATATTTTATCTAGGTTATACCAGGACATTTCAACATAAGACCTACTATAAATCCAAGGTCGGAATATTCAGTAGCCTTTCTGTTTGGGGGAGATGAGAGATGTAACGGTAGTACTAAAACAAACCACATATATATATTTACAATAGAATTTTATTTATTTTTTTTACGGCAAGTGATGCCAGGGTTATTTTTACAGGTGAACAAAAGAGGCATGGAGAAGCTCAACTAGTGATGATTGTGTTATTTTCAGATAAAAGTTTGCAACTTGTAACAAGTCAGCCGTCTCACTTATATCACTCATTTATTAAACAGTGAACTCACTTGTTGTCGTCCTTCTGGAGGGGACTTTGAAAATTTCCAACATTTGCTGCCTTGTCTTGATGTGCCTTTTTTTTTTTTTTTTTTAATTGGGCCCCTCTCTGCTGCCCCTCTCTTATGTTACTCAAGGACATTTGCACAACCACGTTCCTCTGCCTCTCAGCTGTGCCATCTCTGTGTGCTTCGCTCGTGTTGATAGAAAAGAAGAAAAAAACCTTTTACCAGTGTAATTTTAACCACTTACCGTTATTATTAACAATTAACAATTGTCTGTGGGTGTGAGACTGTGCCAGGCTGCACCACTGTAGTGCATCATGACTTTATTAAAAAAAAAATTTTATTTGTTTATTTTTGGACAAGCAGGCCAGTTAGGCCACTGGGAATTGTCAAAGTCCTCCCGTGGGCCAGTCTGAACCTGAATACTTTATCTATTTTTTATTACAGATAGAGGGGGAAATAAAAGTTTGGCTAAAGGACCCACTAATGGTGTATTTTCACTCCATGTTAGGCCTTGAGGAGGAAGCCAGTGTCCCATTCCATGAGCACGTCTTCTTAGAGAAACACTTGGAGGAAGGCTTCCCTCGTCAGGGACCAGTACGACACTTCATGGAGCTTGTGGTGGCTGGTCTTTCACGAAACCCTTACCTGACTGTGCAACAGAAGAAAGATCACATTTCCTGGTTCAGAGACTACTTTCACCAAAAAGAGGATGTCCTCAATGAAGCCGATGCTTACCTCAATTAACTAAAGACAATTTAAATTGTTTTCGGTATGTGCTGGATGTGGACAAATAAAAACGGGACAGATTTTCTCAGCGTGGGACTTGGCAGCCGTTAACAACTTTGTGCATACAAGTTTACAAGTTCTAATAAAAAAATGTCTTAGATATTCTCCTGGAGACCAATTGGAGTGAACTATAAATTAGCTTTTAAAACCAGTGTTTAATAACATTTACATTGGCATGTTGGCTGGAAAGAGAAAAAATATCCATTAAGAAAGTGGCCTCTTGCTGTACACCCACAATTTAAAATATAAAGTTATATTGATGTACTTGTGTATATTTAAGTGTACCAGTTTTCCAATCTGTCACTTTATTTATTTTAGTAGCCCAGTGCAAGTGCAAGACATGAGCTGACTGAAATCAGTAACTCATGATAATGCAAATGCATGAAAACACACATGAATTCACAAATATGTGAGGTCAACCAAATGCCTACAAGTGTGATTAATGCTATTTCCAGATGTTTTTTTCTCCCTTTTTTTCCAAAAGTGGAAAATAAAAAAAGGGGTCTCTGATCAGATTTACAGTAGAAACATAATTAGACCTTGAACTCTGTACATTTAGCGAGGGAAGTGCTTTTAAAGTTAAACAACCTCTTAACAATTCCTTCTGGTCTAAAAACACCCTTCTCGATCTATTGTCTGAGAAGTGGAACATGAAAGGTTGATGTTTGAAAGTGCCTCATTTCCACATTTTGTTCACTTATGCTTAAGCATAGCGATTGGCATGATAAGACGTTGGCAACACTCAACTGTTTGTGTGAGCTGTATATTGCAGAAGAAAGTGAATGAATGGAAACATTTTGTTCTTGGAAATTGCTATATTTAGTGTAGCCCTCTAGATGGTAGTACTGGGAGCTGTGGCTCCAAGTCAAATAAGGATATAAATGTATCACATTAAGGCTGCAACATAGCTGTGAAATATAACTAAAAAGCTCCTTTGTTAATAACAAATGTCTCCCTGCAGTAACACATGCTGTGTTTTTATTGACTAGAATGATCAAACCTTGATTGATAATCCTGTAAATAAATGTGGTCTTGGATGAAGTTGTGGTTGTTACTGATGTTCCAGTCATAAGTAACCAAAAATAAAAGTTGGAATTTTTGGAAATATGTTATATGTGGGGAATACCCAACATTATCCTACAATATCAGCATGCCACTCTTCCAAAAGTAGCACGACTGTAAAGAGATTTTGCTAATAAATCCACAAGGGACAAAATGGTACTATTCAGGGAAGAGAGGGAAATAGTTTAGGGTCCGTCAGATATGGTTATCTGTCTATTACCCAGAGGGTGTGAGTGAGAATTTGTACATGATGGAGGTAATTGCAAGTCAGCAACACAAAAAGCAACAATATAGGTCAATAAAATTTTAAATTGGTGTTATTTACTACTATTGCTTACAAACTTAATGTTTAATAAATGGCTGTTTTTCGCTACATTGTGGTAACACCTCAGATGGTAGATAATAAAAAGGTGGGAATCTAAATTTCCTTAATTCTTTAAGGTGTTGTGGCGTTCATTCATATCATGGCACTGTTAATGTGTAAAAATAACTTTATTTTAATTAATTAGTCAATCAAACCACACCACTCACAAAGTTCAAGGAATATTATCCTTTAAAGAATGCAAGATTCTATTTAAACGGGGTCCTCTGGCACGATTTCCAACAAAGAGCACTTGAACGCACCGTCAACTTGTGGAGCTCTGAAAATGGAGCTTGTGATTGGGCCATGAATGCAGCACCAAACTATACTACGGGGATACTTGTTAATCGTGACAGCGCTTCAGACTTTAGAGTTGCCGATGCAGGAAGGTGTGAACTTAAGTGAAGACCTTAAACGATACGCTCTGACCACCCCCGTTTAGTCTTGTTTAGTTGTGAGATCTAGCGCCTGAACGCAGCATCATTTTGCATCTTTTTTTTCCCACGTCTGTCATTTTTTCTTTCTTTCTTATTATTAAGCTATTTTTATGTAAGTGTCTATGTAAAAGAAAGTGCGACCCAGACATGGCTGAAGCAGCGCCACCACAAGCGCAACCTGTTGAAATTGACCCAGACTTTGAGCCGCTCTCCCGTCCGCGATCCTGCACTTGGCCCCTTCCCCGGCCGGAGATCATCGACCCCACCGGTTCCAACACATCCTCTCCTGCGCCGTCTGTGCAGCAGGAGCCGGGAGGGAACACAGAGTTCATCAGTAACCTTGGTTTGTTAGAGGGAGACTATGGAGAGTACGCAGACCTGAAACCGCCTTGCACTATTTTTCAGTGTAGGGAAGGAAACTGTGTGCATTTACCTCACCGCCACCATCACAATCATCATCACCTCCAACAGCAGCAGCTACCGGCTCCGCAGCTGCCGCCTCAGCAACAGGTGCCTCCTTCAGGGGTCCCACCCTTGGGTGTCTCCGGTCAGAGGAAGATCAGCTCATCCCGTCGCAACGCCTGGGGTAACATGTCATACGCTGACCTCATTACCAAAGCGATAGAGAGCTCACATGAGAAGAGACTGACACTGTCACAGATTTACGACTGGATGGTCAAAAGCGTGCCTTACTTCAAGGATAAAGGAGACAGCAATAGCTCCGCAGGTTGGAAGGTGAGTGTTTTACGTTCATGTGAGAAGTTCTTGTCCGCAAACATAAGAGACATGAGATGTTTTGATATTTGAGATAATTTTAAACAGCAAACACAACTGGCCCAAAGAGCTCAAAGTTTCATCCCTTTAATCCCTATGCCCCATCCTTATTCTCCAAGGTATTGATTAAAGATATTTTTTACATGTTTTGAAATTACAATGCATTAATGCAAATAAAAATGAACAGGACGTTTCTTACTATCCAGGTAATGATCTCACATCAACTGTTTTCTCTTCCTGGTGACATAACCCTCTAATTTCTTTAAACAGGATGTAGAATTTTTTGAGAGGGAAAAGTAGCCCTCTGTGATCAACGTTCTCATCTTCAAATCCAGTCTAGACACCTTACTTTGATTTCGAAAAGCATCAGAGCCGTAATCAGACCTTTCCACCTATGATGTCCAGCAACACATACAATTACAAATGTGCTCAGAAGTTCATTCAGAACTTAACACACTTCTCATTGCAACCTCTCACTTCTACCAGAATAAAATGATCAACACTTTGCTCCAGTCAAGGATCAGTAGATGCCTAAACTTTTATTTCTCCCCAATCATTAAGATTATACCAGTAAGTGTTAAATGAGCTGCTGAACTTAGGCATTTAAGCAACCTTTGAAGTTTTATAGTGGTTTCCTCTGTCAGCTGTATGAGGTTTTTTGTTGTGTCAATAAGGAAAAATCAGGCTGAACCAGCTGCTGTGACATGAAATACATGTGAATATATTTAGAAATATAAAAATATTCAACTTTTAGTTGAATCTGTCATCTAGATCTGTGAGGATGAGGACTGAGTGAGTGGTGAATGACTTCCAGTTTGACTGAGCAAATAGTTGTGCAGGGATGCTTTTTAAATCACTATAGATTTCATGTTTTTTGTCTTTTTCCCAAACAAGCCTACAGTATGTGGGTGCAGTTTTTCTCTGTGTACAACACAACAAAATGACTCATGCTGCGTTCTCACAGGCATGGAAAAACAGCACTGCTGAAAATTCTGCAGATGTAGACAGAAGAGTTTTAAAAACATTTTCCTATTGCATGCAGAAACATATTAATGCGTCTCACCCTGTAAGGAAATTAATCAGCCATGATGGATAGGAAATTAATTTTTGCAGACAAAGCCATATGTTGGTCCAAGAGATAAGGCAAGTTGAAACCTGTTTAGAAAAAATGAGTCAAGTTCATTCTTCAGCTTCACAACCGTTACTGTAACCTCTGCATTCTCATGAGACGTAACGTCAAGCTCAGTCAAATATAGTTCCTACTGTTTAACACGCAGGATCACATCTTATAGAATGACTTATTGCCCTACTAACACTCCTTCTCCTCCTCTTCTTAATCTGCACCTTCTTAAATGTGGATGCACTGGCTGGTGGGATTGCAGGCTTTTTTTTTTTTTATTTTTGAGAGGGAAACAGCGTGGAGTGAACTTTTCTGAGCTTCCCCAACAATAACAGCAGGCGACACAAACAGCTCAATCAGTGTTGGGGAGTGTGTCGGAGGGGAAGGGGCTGGGAGAAGGGGGATGCAGGGAACTACGTCAAACATCCTCCATTCCTGAGTTGTGCGCTCATATCTTTGTGTCCGTGTCTTCTAGAGTTTCCTCAGCGGATGCTTCATCTTGGAGAAAGGGATCACTGCACTTTATCCCATTACTTCCTTTTGTTTTCTCTCTCAGGACTTTTGCTAAAGGTGTTTAAATTAGAATACAAACACCTAATAACAAAGGCACAAGTGAATCATGGCCAGGGTGCCCTGTAACTTAAAAAAAATATATATTTTTAATTTTAGTTCTTTAATCTGAATTCACATTTCTTCATACTTTGCTGGAGTAGAATCAGAGAGGAGGCTGCACTTCAGCAGGGGGGATACTTTTCAAAACATTTCTCAAGTATTTAAACCAAGAACAAAAGTTCCAAAAGTGTCTCCCTCTTATATAAAATCAACCTGCTTCATCCTCTACATTCCTAAATGTTGGCACTCCCGCCAGGCCTTGGAATCACAGGCTAATAGTTATTTTTACATTTTCCTGTTAAAAAAACATCACAGTCCCCCCCACAATGAACTATGATGCATTTCCTGCTAAGTGGATGGAAACAGTGCCATGTGTTCACATCCCCAACCTGCAAAACATGAGGGGCAGGGCTGGAAAAAGAGGAAGAATCAATGGGAGACACATTTAATGGATCAAGTGTATGCATCTACTTCTGTGTGTAATAACTTTTTATTTGATTTCAGCATCGCTGCCACTTGTTAAACAAAATCACTGGTGCAGTCATCCTTTCAGCCTTATGTATTGGATACTAGAATTCACATGCTCTTGTCTCCCTAATTGTAGAGACAGATTGAGATAAGCCAATGATCTCATGGTGGGTGGAGGGCATTGAGTTTGAACTGCACAGATTATACCACTCCAAACTGGATGATGGGTGGAGCGCAGGATAAGGGCAATGCTGGTGCCTTTACAGCTTCCTGTCTCTGTTCATATCATGGAGATTCCTTTGTTTTCTTTGAAAAAAAAATTGTGCAGCAGTTTAGTGATCATGATACCTTTGCTGCAAGAGAGGGACCCTGCGAAACGAGGGCAGGTTCCTCTGGGTATTGGTGGGTTTGTTAGTGGCAGGGTTCAGCATGTAACAGACATTTAGCATTTTACTGGTATTGCTGCTGTTTTTCTCAGTGAGCTGTGACGTTCAGTGATGGAACAGGAAGTGGTACCACTGAGTATAAGTGGTGATAAAGCAAAGAGATGTTAGCACGTAACACGTTAGCTGTTTTATAAAGTTCATTGCCTTGTAGATCTGGGGCATTTTGGAGTGTTTGTAGCAGTTCTTTGTGGATAACCTTCCCAGCTTTGTCAGAAGCTTAAAAGCTTGTACACAATGGATGTAAAGCGGTTTGTCTGAATAACAAGAGTCCCTACAGGTCAGCAGCCTGTTGATTTTACTTTCTGGTGCCTGATGTTTGCACATATCCACTGTGGAAACTAATGACAGACAACACTGAAAGTATTTATTCAGGTTGAGGCGTGTTGCGCAGTGGAAAAGCTCACAAATGCTTTCATTTGAAAAACACCCCTCAGATCAACAAGCAACAACAAATGAAAGTGGCCATTAGTTGGATGTGCAGAGTTGGCAAAACCCAAACTCTCC
The DNA here is from genome assembly GCA_037177495.1 of Rhadinocentrus ornatus. Lineage (NCBI taxonomy): Eukaryota > Metazoa > Chordata > Actinopteri > Atheriniformes > Melanotaeniidae > Rhadinocentrus > Rhadinocentrus ornatus. The sequence goes on from JBAMHW010000017.1 coordinate 7,601,753, forward strand.
CAAAGCCTAGACTGGGAGCACTGGGAAGTAATTATTTTCTGCATGACGTTATTAGTCTCTCATATTCTGGAGGAATAGACCAAGCTTGAAAATGTGCTTCAAACTAGTCGTACTTGTGGAGTCTTTTACTAATTGTACTGTCCTGAATTTTAACATTTGATATACTAACCTATGGAATCTGAGATTAACACTTGGGGTTTTTGTAGTTTCTCTGAGCGTTGCACTGTCAAATCTTAGGTTTAACATATTGAGATGTCCGCTCCTTGAAAGATTGACAGCTATTTAGAATGTATTTTCCATTTGTGAATAATCTTTCCTGCTGTTGAGCAATGGGCTGTAAATTGTTTGTCAATTACCCTTCCCAGACAGTGGCTTCTCGAAAATCTTGCTGAGAGACCAATATTAGCTGATATCAGGCAACCATTATTTTGGTCTGGCTCAAGTTTTACACTTGTTAAACTTTCACTGAAACAAGCAAAGCAAGTAATTTAATTTCACTAAAAATGTGCTAATGGTTTAAGGTTTTTAAATTGATAGCTTCAGAGGTTTTTCATTGTTGGCTTCTGAACCCGCTTTGAGGATTCAGGCCTACAGAGACAACAACAACCAAATGAAGCAACAAAAAAACTGAATAACGGTTAGCTATTTGTCTTGGGATCATAAAATTAAAAAAAAGAGAGGCCTGTCCTAAATTTAAGAGGCCCATTAGAAGTTTAAAGTAACCCCATGAGGAAAGGGAAACTTGGGGCAGAGACTTTCAAAAAGTAGCAACCATGGTTTGAGGAAAGGAGGGGAGCAATCCGCTGACTGGATAGTTAGAGGCTGAGGCTTGTGTACAGTCTGCTGTCTACATGTATGAGTTGGTGGAATCTGTGGCATGCTAATCTTAACATTGTCCTCTAGCTTGTACAAGACAATAATCCCCTACTTTATGTTTACAAAAAGACCTTGGCCTCAAATTTACTATGCAAAATATAAAAGACATGGGGTCAGTGAAAGGTTAAGAAATATGCGTAGAAAGAGAGAAAATTAAAAGTGAATCAAATTAGAGTTCAGCCTAAAAATAGAAAAGAAAAGCAGGTTGGCTTTTAAGTGTGCATAAAATGCTGTCACTGAAAGTTAGGCTGACAAAGTTACACTTCGAGTAATCTTTGTCTCAATAGTCAAGACTTCAACATTGTATATGTGGCGGTGTTTATGCATGTGTGATGGTTTCTGTTACATCATTAAGACCTTGACCACTTACCTTTGTTTTTTGGAACCAAAGCCATGAGGTTATGTTTAAGAATAAGGTTAAAATTAGCTTTCAGGTTTGATCGTACACATTGAATAGATGTCAGTGTATAATCCTAATGAGGATAGCTACGCAAACATTCATTGATGTGAATGAGTGTTAAACAAGATGTTAGAATTCTTCAACCCCTTTTTGTTAATTTGAAGCTGAAATAAAAGCACAAATCTTTTCATGGACGCCATTTAAGGCCACAGCTGAAGTACGTCACACAGCTGATGTTCAGTGTTAAAGAAGTACCATGTGCTATGAATGGAGTCCTAATTAAGAGGCATGCGCTCTTTTTATTTAATGCACCTTTTTTTCTTTTTCTTTTTTTTTTCTTTACCTTTTTGCTACCTTGTAACAGACAGCTTGAGTCCCACGGTAATTTCCCACCTCACTTGCACACCCGGGTCAGAGGAGAGATGGGGGAGGGGTGCACAGGAAGACTCTGTCAGGAAGTGGCTTGTCCTTTTGCTGTAATCTCTGCTGTAGTGCTGTACTGTAGTACTTTATTCTCTTACTTACATCAGATACCTGGCTGCTTTGTAGAGATGCTAGCAGCAGTCAGATCTGATTAATCCACAAATTGTATTTGCATGCTAAACCAACATCATGTTGTCATGTTATACATGATGTTAAGCTGCATCAACTTTGTGCAAATTAGATGATTTTCCTCTGCTATCAAGTGACATATTTGTTTATAGGGTATGTAGGTTTCTTATTTGAATAAGAAATGACTAAATGTAGTATTATCTTTCAGCAGAAATGTTTTGTACTGATTAGATTATATAATTTTAGCCTTTTGGAGTCATTTAGTCATTATAAACATAGTAGATATTTAAGTATTTGTTCAACATGACAATTTCACTAACTCAAGATTATTTTTAATGCATATGTCACATTTGTTTAGTTTTAAAAAATCGCAAACAACATGGTGAATGTGTATATTGTGTATTTTAACTTCTCTGGTAAACAGAAGAAAAACAGCCACCAGAATCTATCTTCTGCAATCCTATAATTGTTTCATTGGACATCCAAGGACTTGACTGCTAATGGTGCCTACTGTCCTCTTGCATTTTTTTTTTTTTTGCTGAATCAGTCACAGCATGTGTTCAAAACGGCCAGTGTGTTGATATCCAGTTGCTAGCATATGACACAATGCCATAAAATGAAATGAGACAGCATCCCAGGAAAAACAAAAAAGTTGTGGAGTGCCGTTTCTCAGTGTCAGGATGCTATTGGGCAACCACGGCTTCAGGACTGTACAATATCACTGTGCTATCAAAAAGAGTCACAAACATTTAAGGTCAGAACGTTACATAGTGCTATTTTAATAAAATAAGTAATTCCTGCTAAGTTCAATAAGCAACCCATTGAGCTGTCTTTCTTTTTTACCTTTTGTGATAAATCTTGAAAAAAAAAAAGCTAACAGATTGAGGACCATTAGCTTGAGTGTGATAGATGCACAAATCTATAACATTAGCCATGATAAACAAGTGGTCAAAGCATACTAGGCCATGTCCACACGAAGACAAATTCAGGTGCGTTGACTAAAATTTTTTATCATTTGGACATTTGATCCACATGGACTGGGTTTTTTGGAGAACCAAATAAAATGCCCATTTTTAAACTGTGTCCCAAAGTAAATAAATCTGGATGCAAAGCATTTTTAAATAACTTCTATAATGTATAATATAATTAAATAATCTAGTTTAATATTCTGTTAAAACTGCATGGGACTTCTACATTTTATGGCTAAGAATTAAAGGCAGTTATTAGTAAATTTCCTTTTTGTCACCAATTAAATAGAAACCCTAATCACTCATATTAATCTTAAGTTAGTGATTTGAGAAGCAGCTGTTCTCCAGCAGTCTGTCTCCTGGGAGGTCTTCTTTCCTGACTGTAGTTGTGTCTGGTGTTGAATGTTTGTAACTTGCTTGGACTAATTGCAAGTGAGGCCACTTTCACTGTGGTTGCACCTGTTCCTGCAACTGGGCCCTGTTTGTTTACTTATCCTGCGACCGTTACTGCAAGCCTCATGCTTCGCTACACAAGAAACAGCAGCTGCGTCAATTCAATTGTTTTGAAGTCCAGTGAGAGGACTCATTTAATGATGTAGCGGCTTGCCTGGATGACATTGACCATGTATGATTCAGAGATGACTGGGTTCATTTGAAGAGTTGGAAGGTATTGGACATTTCTCTACAATAACCACTGCATTCAGAGGTTATTTAAGCGCAACCATGTGTCTAGTGCATATAGCAGGTGGACTCGCATCAGCTCTGTAGAGAGGCAACTGCTTCCTGCTGCACTGCATTTATACCATGCTGTCTAATGGGACATTTCTGAGGGCAAACTGAAAATAGATTTAGTCAGATGTCAGCCCTTCCCCATGTCAGGCATTGTTGCACTAGCTGACCTTGCACATAAGCGGAATTAAATCTCATATTATTTGTTTAGCATGGCGTTAATCCCCATGTTAATTTGCCACTGTAATTACACATTTGAAATTCTCTCTTAAATGTTTATATCACTCACATGCCCCTATTATCTTTCCTAGGAAACTTTATTGCTTACCTAATAAGGGTGCTTCAGAGCAAATAAATTTCTTGATTTTGTCATACTGCTACAGGTGCACATATTTCTAAGTCAATTAAAAGTGAGAGCCATAACAGAAACAAAAAGGAAAAAAATGCCATCTTGGGTCAGGCTTTCATAATGTGTGTGTGAGGCTCCCAAATTAGTGAAGCAGAGGATGCCTTTTGTTCTGATAGGGTTGAGGTGAGGTCTGTCTTAGACAAGGATTATCCCAGGCCAGGAAGAGAATGCCCCTTGCAGGGGAGCAGTCATGCAGTGCACGGTCTATTATGGTCACTAATCAGAGGTTGTATGCATTTGCATATAAGCAGTGAGCTCAGCTGTGTTTGAACAAGACATATGACTTGGTTAATGGAATAAAACTTATAGAGCAGATAAGGTCTGTGCAGCACAGATCCTTCACTAATGAGTCATTTCCTGTCTCAGTTACAGATTGAGATCATCTAAAAAGAAAAAAAAAAGGAGAGAAAAGGTCATGAAACAAATTATCACACATCAGAAAGAACATTGCATTTTTTGGCTGTGCAGAAAGTGATTACACCACCTTAAGTCTTTCCAGCCTGCATGTGCAGGATGTCCTCTAAAACAGGAAGCCTTATTTTAAAAGTCAGTGGAATAGATGGGACGAGTGTGGCTGGGGTGGTGGGCTGGGGGCTGTCATGGTGAATCACAAAGCAGGTCAAGCCCCCAGCATGTCACATCTGATGCTTCTCTTCTTCTCTCTGTCTGTTCCTCTCCATCCAACCTGTTTGCATGTCTCTGTTAGTGCAGGCTGAGGAGCTCATATTCAGTACACAGTCAACTCATTGACCCCACTTCTCCAGGCAAAAACATCTCACTGTGTCACCCTCCCCATCTTTTAAGTGAACTCTGTAACCTTTCCTTACGCTGCTTTCAGTTTAAAAAAAAAAAAGCTCATTGTGCTCAGTCCTCTGTATCCTCTTAAGGTTGGTGCACAGTTTGAGGTTGAACTAATGGTTCAGCACCTTCATATGAGGACAAAAATCCAAAGATATTGCTAGAATAGCTTGTTCTGTTTCAGTTATTATGGGGGAGGTTATGCTTTAGTTAACCATCTTCCCTTTTATAAAGTTTTAACATTCATAATATGCTAATTTGTTACATAATTTGCTATACAATTCAGCAATATATCAACATTTAATTTGTATAAGTAATATAGAATATGACTGGAATACGGGTCATATTTTAGTCAATAGCCTTATCTGAGCTGCACATTTCAGAGAAAGTGTCAGACGAACCATTGTTTTAAATGGAATTATCTTTATCGCCATGCTTTGTACATCCCTGTTGAATCCTGTGGTTGAGGACATCTGGCTTTACTAACTGCTTGGAGCTGCTTTCTCGTTTCCATGGGTATTTTGGGGAAATTCCCTGCCGGTACATCTTGTATTGCATGTTGGCCTTATATTTTTACCCACCTTCCAACATAGCAAGTGACATTTAAGGCCCATATTTTGTCTATAGAGACCAGACTGCACAATACAGTATGTTTGTGTCCTGTATGATTTTATTTCTGTCACTCAGCCTGTGTTTTTTTTTTTTTCTGGGAGAATTACCGCAACAGACGCCTCTGTGTTCTTTTGAGGGACCATAACATAGTATTAGAGAAAATGAACTGAATGTAGGCTTTAGGTGAATATGTGTTTGGGCAAGGACAAATGCAACCACATAGGGGAAAAAAATGGAGCAACGTAGTTAAAACCAGAGTAATCTAAATTTGACATGCACAGTCTCCCTTCACAGAGTTGCACACATATAAGATGTGATTTTTGTGAAGTTATCTAGCAGCTAAGATGATACTGATATATTTTCTTCTATCTTCTGGATCTAAAATCCACCTCTTTTCTCGTTTTCCATGTCTCGTTTTTCAGTTTGGAGGACAGAAGTTTACTGTTATAGGGTGGGATACGGCTGTCCAAATAATACTAGCTGGAAATCAAAGGAAACATATGAGTAAAGCCTGCTGTGAGGATGGAGTGGGATGACCACCCTACTAAACTGTATCACAGGACTTCTGAAAGCAAGTGCTCAGTTCATCATATCTTTAGTTAGGCAATTTAAACCATATCAAATTAGTTTTATTTCAATCTCACGTGCAATTATTCCCAAAGAGGCTAGATGTAACACTGACTAAATAATTGTGCATCTGATCTATATCTATGTTGGTCGCTGTTACTAAGTTGCTGTAAGGGTGTCTTGCTCACTTATTTAGCATAGTTGTCATATTTAGCACGAGAATGATCAATTAAATCAAAATCTAAAGTTGTGTACCTTAAAAATTCTCTTAAAAGTTTATTTTAAGTTCGGCTGATGCAAAGCTTGGGGGGCACAAACAGTAATTGCTTCAGCCCAAATTTTCCATGTAAGATCTCACTATAAATTGATGTAAGCAATCAAAATTGGTAGAAGATCTTTAAAGGCTATATAAACCAAAAAAGGTATGATAAAGTCAACGTGGAAAGATACTACTAGCCGATGTAGTTCTGCTAAAATTGCTGTGATGTACATTAAGAATCTTGCACTATCAATGCCAATAAGTACAGCCTTCCAGTAGGGTTTTTAAGAATTCCAGTAAATAATGCATTGGTGCTTTGTTTTGAAAGAAAAAAAAAAAAGAAAGTTTTTGTTAATTGGGTTTTTGTCTTTTTGTATTGAAACTTAAATCAAACTCCAAAATGAGTCCAGAAAGCTTAATTTGTGTTTGAATTCGATCAGTTTTCATACCTGATGTAAAAAATTTGCACTCATCCATTTATTAACCAATTAACTAATAAAATAAACTGATTATGAGTAAACCAGGAATGAACTTTTCTAGAGAAAACAGACACATTTAAGCTGTACTTAAATTGATTAAAATGAGGGCTGTTGTCTTATTTATATCATAGATAAGGCTGAGACGGCCTGCTGAGGAAATGAGAGCATAGTCACCACAGAGGGGAGATGTCTGTGCGTTTATGTGCAATGAACAACTGAGCTAATTTTATACTTAATGAGAAATTTCATCTGTTAATTTTTGTACTTCCGTTCAACTTCACATCATCGGAAATACGGAAGTGACAACTTTCTGTTACACGTGGTTCTGCGTTAACTACAGCCTCCTCAAATGTCCAACCAATCACACAATATTTCTTGGAGCCCTACACGAAGAAAGTTCTGCTTGGCTTATGCATGAAGACTAAACCGCAAGCTTTTCCATTCACGGCTGTGGGAGCAAAATGATGTCATTTTGTTCTTGTGGAGTATGTAACATATGTTAAGCCACTAGATGACACTAAATCATAAACACCAGACCTTTAAAATGAACATTTACTTTTGAAAATAGTCTGTTTGTCCAGTACCTAAAGAATAAGCCATAATTACATTAACAAATAAAAATTTGATCAAACAAAAATCTGCTTTATTGATTATTTTACAGATGACAACAAGACAACAGGAAATACAAAAGTTAAAGACTCTTCTGTCTTACACTCCTGCTAGCATCTAGAACGTTAGTCAAGTCGGTCAAGGAAAAAAGGTGCAAAATGCTCATTTGAGTCATATTTCTCTTGTAAGGGAAATACATTACAGAAATTCCTCATGAGTTCTTAAAATGACCTATAACCTTGTATAGATTGGAGGACTTGTTAAAATTATCATAGTGACTTGTGGAAAAACATAAATCAGTTGGTGCTTTATTAGAGAAGATGAGTCTTTCTGAGCAGGACTTTACTGGAACCAAAGAGGGTTTGCAGCCAGGCATTTGCTCTTTTTTTTATGTAAAGGCCCTTCAACATTGGCTTCACTTTTTAAAACCTGGTGATGGCATCCAGGTGATCGCTTGGGCCAGCACTGATGACATCCATCTTTTATATAGTCTATGGTTTGAGATTACTTATTATCACACATGATTTCCCTTTTTTCCCATCCAGAACTCCATCAGACACAACCTGTCCCTGCACAGCCGTTTTGTGCGCATACAGAATGAGGGAACTGGCAAAAGTTCCTGGTGGATGCTGAATCCAGAAGGCGGGAAGAATGGAAAATCACCTCGACGCAGAGCTGCCTCCATGGACAACAATAATAAGTTTGTCAAAAGCAGAGGAAGGGCCACAAAGAAAAAGGTGCAGACTCTTTAATTGGCTGTATATCTACATAATTGACATCTGTTTATAGGTAATTCTGCTGAACCTAAGTCCATTTTTATATGTATTTGCAATCATATTAGACAGGTTTCTTGCAGCTTGTGAGACCTTTTTTGTGTTTTTTTTTTCTTTCCTTAGATGTCTTTACAGGAAGAAGTTGAAGAGGGAGCAAGCAGCCCTGGATCCCAGTACCCCAACTGGCTGGGAAGCCCAAACTCCCACAGTAACGAGGATTTGGAGGCCTGGAGCTCCTTCAGAACACGCACAAGCTCTGATGCTAGCACTCTGAGTGGACGGCGTTCACCCTTCCCTTCTGAACAGGATGATCTTAGGGAGTCTGATGGACATATGATGTATCCTGGAACGTCAGGAACCAAGATTGCATCCACCCTTCCCAGCCTCACAGAGTTGTCTGGATCCATGGGCCAACACGGCTCAGAACATGTTATGGAGAGTTTGCTGGATAATCTGAACCTCTTGTCTCCCAATGCCTCACAGCTGGGCTCAGACTCTTCACATACCTCAAATGCTGGGATGCTTCAGAGGAACTCCTACAGCTCAACTGGTTTGACCCAAGAGTACCATAAGTGCATGTACAGCCAGGTCAGAATGACCTCAATGTCCCCTGCTCCCTTGCAGACACTTCCAAAGACCAAGCCTGGGTTTGGAACATATGATAACCAATATATGTGTCCTGCAGGCCTCCTTAAAGAACTACTGACTGCAGATTCAGACACCAGAAGGGACATATTGCCCTCTAATGATACACAGGTGTCCGAGGTTGGGAGGGGAAGTTGCCTAATGCCCACTTATAGCAGTCAAAACCAAGTGGGGGGTCATAGTGGAGTAAAAATTCTGAATACCCATCAGAGTCACACAGCTCTTCATATAAATCCACATTCTGTACATAGCCAAAGTCCTGCTGCCTCACAAGATTTGAATAGCTGTAACATGATACCCTTGACTAGTCTGACTAGTCTTTCAGGGGCCCCTCCAAGAATGACCAGGCTGAGAACATCTATGCAGCTCTCCCATGGACATCCAACACACACTAACGATTTCTCAGCAAGCTACATCAACAGCTACAGGGAGCTAAACTCAGCTTACCCACATAGTCACCATCAGGAGCGGCTGCCCAGTGACCTGGACAATGTGTCCATCGAGAGGTTTGAGTGTGACTTGGAGTCTGTCCTCCATGACACCCTCATGGATGGTGGTGCGTTAGACTTTAACTTTGACACCACAGCTGGACCTCATGGGTTTTCCCAGAGGGTAAAGACGACCACACACAACTGGGTGCCAGGCTAGGATGCCGAGTGGATGACAAGCAGGTGAGTCTGACGGTTAGTTTCTCTGGCCGTTGCTATGAAACTATCACAAATAAAGCATTCTCAAGGTTCTTGTTATCCCTAAACCTTTCCCGCTCTCCCCTAACAGGTTTTTCTCTACATCGATCTGCTGCTCTCCTTCAGAAACTGGAAAGTATAGATAGAGACCACCACCACCACTCTCTCACTGAACAAGTTATTTAAAAAAATTTACGAATCCACGAGACAATTACTTTATAATCAGAAATAATGAGCTCACTTTTTTCATAATATAGTCATCCATATAAATATATAAATGGTAAATCAAACGTTGAACAGAAATGCATTGTGATGGCAAAACATGTATAGGAACATACACCTGGACAACAACTCATAGCTCATTATGAAACATGCTGATTATGTCAGTGTTGTAGCGGTCCACAATGCCATAAAGCTGCCTCTAATCACACGTACAGCCTCAAAGTCTACGGTGCTGAACTGCAGCTGCCAGCTGTAGTCTGTCTCTTCTTCAGGAGATCTGCTTGGAGCTGGCCATACCAACTAGAACCTGCAGAAAATTGAGAACCTGTTCATGTTCAATAATGCCAGGCACCAAGAGTTTGCACAATAAAAACCCGAGCAACAGCTGCAGTGGAAGACTTTGAAGTTGGAGTCCATCAAGAACAACATTCTCATTAGACAGAAAGTCGAATGACATCAAGAACCACATTAAAAACCACCTGATTTGCCCGCTACTGACTGAACACGCTGGGACAAAACTTTGATGATAAAATGTTTAGATGTGGCACATTTAAATGTTTACAGTGCTCCTGTCATATCTCCAGTTTGATGGATATCATAAGACCATAAAAGGAACCAAACCTGACTGAAATTAACTTTTCATACATAAACTGTATGAAGTATTTATTTTTTATTGTATACGGTTAATGGTTCTATTGTATTATTTTACAAGCTTGTACAAATATGTAAATAGGCTGTGTACAAAGTTTGGATTGTCATAAAATAATGTTTCCCTTAAAATGAAATAAGTCCAAAGAAAGACACATTAGATGAATTAGAAATACGTTTTTTGAAAGGTTTATATTTATTTCAATTCATGTTTTGTAGTATGTTATTTTTGGGTTTTATGCAGTACATAAGGTTTATTTCTTGTTGTTGTTTTTTTCTTTGCCTTTGAAATAATGCTCCTTTCAGTTAATCAATCTATTTTGTACAAATTATGCATGTCACATTTAGTGGATAATTTCTCATTTCTCATTTATACATGAACCTCTGTGAATTCCACCAGCTAATTTAATCTCTTTCTGAAAAGGGACATTTTGGAGACTAGAGATTTTTACTTGACTCATACTGTGTGATAACACAACAGGAGCTGGTGGTGGCATCCTAAAAGTTCTATAATGGGTTGTCACTTACTAATGGGGTTGCTTATGATTAAGTAGAAGATAATACAGATTATATTCACCAAAGACTTGCAGTATTCACTCTACCAAACCTAAAAGAGTGCCTCTTCACTGTGCCTACACTGCCTCACAGACATATACTGTTGTACATAATGTTATTTTCTTTACTATATATATTTTGTATATGAGTTTGAAATGACAATATTTTCTGTTGTATTGACATATTACTTATTAATTTAGACATGGTTGTTTACATATTTCAGTTCAAACTATATAACAGCAGATATGAGCACTCATACCTCAAAATATTTTACCTCTGGAGTGTTGAAGGGATTTTTTCTTGCCATTTTCTTCAGTCAGTAATGAACTAACTATGTTCTTAATGACCTCTTAACCTATGTACATATCCTTTTTTTTTGTTTGTTTATGTTCTTATGTTTTACTAATGCTGAAACCAGTTACATTTGGACCTATTAAGAGAAAGATCTGTTACGTCTTAGCACTTCATCTGTTTGAAGGATTATAGCCATTAGTTTATAATTAATGTTAAATGACAAATCATTTAACGTCAAGTCATTAGGTCAAGTTACATTTTGTGTAAATTGTAATGTTTCTTAGGAAATGTGTTCATTTGTCATCACTGAATGATTTTCAGTCAAATTTGCTAAAAAAATAAAAATGTGATGGGAGTATTCCTTCTTTAAACAGCACATATGTTGCTCGAGCCTGTCATATTTTATCAGCATTAGAGTGTGATGTTTTTTAAGATTGAACTTTTAACAATACACAAATAATTAAAAATCATCACATTTCTAGGCGAAACAAAATGCAAATATACTGTCATCCATATTCAGTTTTGTTCCAAGTATGCAGTCTTTTTTGTAAACTGTTCTATACGCGAATCATTCTTGCAATTAAAGAAAGAAAAGCAAAGCAAAATTTTTGTCTTTATCGTGTCGTATTTAACTTCTGATATTTTTAGCCTCTATAGACCCGTAAATGAACTATTAGCTTATACAGCCACTGTTCTAAACAAAAACAAGCAGGGTTGCGTCAGCAGTTGCACGTCCTCTCTGCATGAGTCTGCTCCCTGTGTGTTCACACCCTGGTAGGTTGATGGATTGTGGACCCTCTAGGTGATCTGGTGTAGCATCATCTCAGTCTCAAAAATGTTAAAGTAAGTTTTGAGCCTCTAGATGTTTATTAAGTTTACATTTAGTAATGTTGAAGAAAACTTTGGTGGCATTTGTTTGAGGAAAAATTAAGAGTACATGAATGATTCATTGATAAAATACAGTAATGTCTTGCTATAGTATTAACTATGTATAAGGGTTCGACTAACACAACATGTAAAATATCTTAATTGTGGAACAAACAAGAAATAAAAAAAAAATTTAAAACGTAAGTATACATAAGTATTTACCCTATAAATGTCAATTCTTTATAGAGCCCTCTTATGCTAAATGTATAGCTTAAGTCTGTTGGTGTATCTCTTTGGGGCATCTATCTAATGAGGTTGGGGTTTTTTTTTTGTTTTTTTTTTACCTTTCCTCGTGGCAGAACTGGTCAGGTTCTGCTGTTGTTTGGTAATATTTAAGTTCCACTATTGATTCTCTTGCCAAATGAAATTCTTGGCTTTGATTTGACCATTACATTTATCACATTAAATCACTTGAGTGATGTTTGACTGGCATCTAAATGAACCTCTGCCCCAGTCTCAATTCTTTAAATGAAACTAAACATTTTTTCATAAAAAATGTATTTCTAGTTAGTACCATCCATTATTTATTTAACCCTGACTGATTCCTTAGGCTCTACTCACTACAAACATCTCCTTAGTATTATGCTGCCACTGCCATGCTTTACTGTTGGGATGATGTTTTTCAGGTTGTGGGTTTGTGCCACTTGCAGATATAAATTAAAGTTTGGTTTAACTTCTTCCACATGTCTGAGAAGTTGCCAGCACCTTGGTAACTTCCCAAACAGGCTTTTTTGTTTTCTTCTTAAATGGTCAATGGTCTCGTTGCCACACAGACAATCTTTGTGGAAAGTACAGCTTCAATTCATTTAGGGGTCTTAAAGTAAAAAAAAAAACAGGAAAAACACCAAGGGGGTAAATACTTCCATCTGCCTCTGTAGGTGCCATGTTTAAGTTTGAAGGGGTTACTTCACTGAACAAAAAAGATAAAAGAAGGTAGGAGGGAAAATAATGCCTAAATGTGTGTTGAACCTTCACTGAAAAAAATGAATATAAACTGCAGAGGAATGAGGCTCGTGCAGGATGGATATCGGCCATTAAGCACAAATGCAGTCCACATGCTTTTTATCCAGATCATCACATGTCATATAGGGCAGCAAGTTTTTCACTTCTGCCATTTTTAGTGAATCTTAGTCCCTCTGTTTTACAAGTGTGCGAATTTAAGTGAATCACAAGAAGTTACACTTAATCCAAAAATGCCCAACAGTGGTAGACTTGTTATCTTTTACTATAATAAAGTTCTGACAAGGGTAGGCTCATTCAGGTTTAATTGTTGTTGATTGCTTGAACTGGAAAGCATAATTTAGTTTCACACATCAGCAAGTGTGTCTGCATGTCTGTCACCCATAAAGCAAACCATTGTGTCATGCAGTCATTATCTTAACTAATATCTACGTTTGTGGGAAGTGCAGTGAATGAATGAAATGTGTTACTGTTGATTCACATTTTTGAGGTAACAAAAACATACTGTACCTCTCACACACTGCCTACAAATAGTTTCCATGTTGTCAAGCCACAGCAGGCAGACAGTTAAAAGGTCTTTGGTTTCTCCACATATTTTGATCATATCTGGAAACATTTTCATTCCTTCCTAACGTGACTCACTCAGTCTCCAGACCTTTAACTAGATGTCTTTGTTTGAGGTGTGTCTAGGCTCTGGGAATTGGAGCTCAAACTGAGAATGTGAAATTGAAATCAACAATTGGGTTTGTTTAGATGTTATGATGTATTCCTACTTGCTCTTCTGCTCTAGCTTCTAAGAACAGTCCTACAGTTTCCTTAGCTAACAAAAGGTTAAGTCTGAGACTGATGCTGCTATTCTGATGCACTTGACTCATCGATCATCAAAAAGTGTGAGCACCTCTATAGAAGCAAGTGGTTTTGCTTTTTGCTGGTTTGGAGCATTCAGGTGTGTGTTAACATGAAGACAATGAAGAAAGACTTCAGCAGTGATATTCAAAAAGCAATTGATACAAAATAAAATGTAAAATGTTTCTCCATAACCACACCAACCAGCAACTGAGCAGAAACTCCCCGTACCATCTGTGAAACACATAAGTGGAAGGGTGATGATTGGATTTGTTTTGCAGTCACATAACCTGGATACCAATAAATCAGCTATAAACCTCTCTGTGTACTAAAGCCACAGTGAGAGCTAAAACTTTACCAAGGATGGCCCATGAAATACAACAATGATCCCAAGAAAAGAAGCAAAACTACAACAGAGTGTCTGAAAAAGAAGAATTGAAGTATTTCAGTAATCCAAAGTCTAAGGCTCAACCTAACAAAGGTGAAATGCTGTGGTAGGACCTATAGGCCAGGCAACTCAAGGCTAGGCAGTTTATTTTTACAACACATTTCATGTACAGGACAATTCAAAGTGCTTTACATAAAACAAAAGCATTGCAGATACACCTAGCAGAGTCTTTGGATCTAAGAGCTCTGTTAGGTTTCTATTATCTCAACATATCACAGATTTATTCTGGGCCTAAACCGTTCTGGGATTTGTAAACGATCAGAAGAGTTTTAAAATCTATTCTGTGACTGACTGGAAGCCAGTGTAAAGATTTCAAAACTGGTGTGATGTGTTCAGA
>JBAMHW010000017.1:7616601-7642327 GCA_037177495.1 Rhadinocentrus ornatus
GGGCTCTCGGGCAGCAGCTGAGGATGTGCTCCAGGGTTCCTCTTTTCTGGCAGAGGGGACAAGCTGGTGTCTCCACCAGTGAAAGATAATCAAACAAAACAAAGTTAATCTATTTAATTTTTATTTTATCAATTGTGACACAGCATGAGGCCAAACAACGATGTTTATAATCTATAGGAAATATTCAAGTATGTATCATTAGAACAATGTGAAAATGGAAATCAGGTCATAAAAAAGGGCATTTGTTCTCACTTTGACTACTTTAAAATGTGAGAAAAGTGAGGTGGTAGATGGTTTTTATGATGGCTGCTTCATTTCCTGTGTGAAATTACACCACACTGCAGCTTCTGCCAGGGTCCCACATGTCAGATTTCAGTGTCTCCACCTTATAATCAGTTTAAGTGGAGGACACAATAACTTGAATTTTTTTCTGTTTAGGAAATATACACTTCATGTCATTCGAAAAGGTACATATTTTGACGCTATGTGTACATTTGTATTTGGAATTTTCTTTTTATAGCCAGTTTTACACTGGGCCACTTTTTCCACAGATAGTTTCTGATGTTGTTCTTCGCGGAGCTGTTGGGGTCACTGCTTTTGTCTGAAAAATTAGTTAGTGTATTCACTTGGTCAGTGGCTGTACGGTAAAATAAGAACACCCAATTGTGAACGTCTTGTCAGCATAGTTGGTAAGAAAACATGCTTTCATATGCTTTCAGCAACCTCCAGCTCCACTTTTTAAAGAACAAAAATGGGCCTGAAAGGTCAGTGTTTTAGGAAATACCTTTTTTTTTTCATTTCCTTGCCAAGTGGAACTGCTTGTTCAGACAGAATTTTAAAGGTAGAAAATTGCATAACAAGTTGATGGAATGACGCAAGTAGGTGAATTGTGTTGTGGGGGAGGCATAAGAGTTAAGAAAGTTTAAACTTGAGCAGACTGCTCAAGTAGGTTTCTGAGTCTGTTTTAGAAGGACAAAAGTCAAGAGGAAGGACAGATTCTGGGTAAAACACAACATACTTACTGTTTCTTTTGCTCATTTAGCCAGAATATTCAGAACATTTAAAGCATTTTTTGCTATAAATGTAATTTCAATACAGTTAATGTTGAGAGAACAATACTTCCAATAAGTCCAATACCAAAGCTGCTTCAATGCTTCCTTTCTGACGACTTTTTTCTGTGTGAGGCATTAGCAGTTTTTTTCAAAGAATGTGTAAAAATACCATATTAGAACATTAACTATACAAAGAAATTACAGTGGCTTTAATTAAACTATGCAGAAATGATCAACATTGTTACATATTTTAAAGCTAAATCTGGACATGTTCTGGTTAAAATAATTGTAATTATATAAGTTTTAAGAGGAGGCAAAAGCTCAGCTGTTACAGATATTACAATTGTGCACTTTTAGACTTAATAGCAGTGAAGAATGTGCTGTGTATTGATACTGGGTCTACAGGTTGTAATCTTTGACAGTCTTTTAACAAATGAAAATTTCTTGTTTCACAAAGATTATCACATGACTGCCCCGTGTTCTGCTATGCTTCAACTCCTGTTTTATGTTCCAGAGAAAAAGCGTTAACTTTTGCATGAAGTGGAAGATGGATAAATTTATAATGTACATGAAAGCTGGTGGAGAAAATTATACCATGCCTGTGTAAATAAGATGAATCTTTGCCAGTAGTTTTGTCCAAATATAGGCAATGTCTTGCTGGGCCTACACAACAACCTTAGTTTGGTCTAATTTATCTATGTGGTTCAAGCACTAAACCAGGAAATTAGGTGGTTTGGGCTACTGGACCTTTGCTAATGCAAAACACAATATGCACTAGCACAACTAGCCTCAGAGATGCAATGCATGCCGGGTTCTCTCAGGAGGGGACTGAGATAAAGATTAATCTTTGATGACATTAACCTGGCAGCAGCCTGCTGATCAGTCTATTCACATAATTCTTGAGCAGGAAACTGCAAAAATCAGGTTGGTCGTATGAATTCAAACAACTCTGGTTACTTATAACTTGGGCCTGGATCTTTACTGAGGGTGACAGCGTCGTGGGTGGCTGCAAATTCAAATACCTCTCCTGTATAATGCTTTTGTTTGAGCAAGAGCTAGTTGTCTGCCATAAACCTAAAATGTAGATAGAAATACATCAGGTGGTGAAAGCGTCATCTATCTTACACTTTTATATGGATCATAATAAAATAACAACTTGTCAGGGTTATGATTTTTTAAAATAATTGTTAACAACATAAGTAGTCTTTGTACTTTTGCACATTTATAGACAATTTGTACACCCAATAATAGATTTGTTACATCCAGAAGATTAAAATATTAGCTTATTATGTGTAACATTAACAATTTAGTAAAACTCCATAATAAGCAGAGTCAAACAGCACACTGCTAATGGAAATAAGAGTCTCGCCAATGAAGTTCTTAGTTAGTGCAGTATGCAGTATTTCTATTTCAGTGTGTGACGATCTTTGTATTTCTAGACTGAAAGATGTTAAAAATTGATGCATCAAGCTTTTAGATTTTGATAATCACCAGTTTTTAATAATAATGGATTAGATTTATATAGCGCTTTTCAAGGCACCCAAAGCGCTTAACATTGTATCCATTATTCATTTACTCCTCACTCATACCTGGTGATGGTAAGCCACACGTGTAGCCACAGCTGCCCTGGCGTAGACTGACAGTAATGTGGCAGCCAATCCGCGCCTATGGCCTCTCCGACCACCACCGAATATTCATATCCACATTCATACACCAGACTTTCTCAGGCTTTAAACAGCTGTGTCCCAAAGCCACAGAGTGGTAAAAAGTAAAGTACATGAATATGGGTTATTTACAAAGCAAAAAAACAACCAAAGACAGTATTTGTATCTGCTGCTCTCTACTAAGAGCTTGAGTCATTTCAATGCAGAAAAAATTTCCATTGCTTTCTTTGATCTGCAACATATTTATCGTCACAGGAAGTGATGTGGTTTTGTTCATCTTCATTTTTAGTGTCCCCTTTCTATTCCTGCACTGCTGTTTCAGGACAGCTGTTGGGTTAACAATGTTACTTCTGCCGCTCTTATTCTTCTTGCCAACCTGCGTCTAGGACTCCCTAGGGGGTCCCCCAAAGAGTATAGGGGATCCCCAAGGTTTTGACCATTTAGAGTAATTGTGATTAAAAACTAAGACTATGTGCACACAGACACGAGTTGAAGTGTCTGCTCAAGTTTTCTAATCATCTGGGCCAAGTCTGGTCCTCCAGACCTACTATCCTGCAACTTTTAGATATATCCCTTCTCCAACACATCTAAATCATGTGGCTAAATTACCTCATCTGCATGTCATTCAGCTCTGCAGAGGCCTGGTAACAAGCCATTTGTTTGATTCAAGTGTGTTGGAGAAAGGATGCATCTAAAAGTTGCAGGATTTCAGATTTCGAGGACTGAACTTGGGCACCCCTGATCTGGACATTTTGTTCACATTTTGTTTGTGCTATGGGAGTCTGGTTAAACAAAGGACGTGTGTCTTATAAAATCTTTAAATCTGTTAGGCCAGCACTGCTTTTTGGTCTCAATTCAGTTCACTTCTCCACTAATTTGGGGGGTTTGTAGGTTTGGTGGGTTGGTTATGTCCCAGCATGCAGTTGGTCAGGGGCAGAATTTATCTCTTCTCCTATTCCAACTTTTTGTCGGCAAATGATTGGTGTGTAGTGTGATTGTCAGGTGATTTCTTTCTGCAGAGAGAACACAGGAAATGT
This sequence comes from Rhadinocentrus ornatus, assembly GCA_037177495.1. Classification (NCBI taxonomy): domain Eukaryota; kingdom Metazoa; phylum Chordata; class Actinopteri; order Atheriniformes; family Melanotaeniidae; genus Rhadinocentrus; species Rhadinocentrus ornatus. The sequence goes on from JBAMHW010000017.1 coordinate 7,620,355, forward strand.
ATAATGTATAACCTTTATTTGTTATAGTGGGGTTATACAATATATTGCACCTGTAATGGTTATAAATAAAAACAAGCTTAATTTGAAAATATATAAAGTCATCTTTAATGCAAGTGCTATTATGCAAATAATACTGAACAAATCAACATAAAAAAATTATGGAAAAATAAAACAGAAATGTACTACAGATACTACTGTTTAAGATGTGACAAGTTTACAACTAAAAAGAAAATAAATAACATGAATTTTAATCAAGTTTATTTAAGCAAGAAGCATAAACAGATCATAAAAAGACCCTGAATAGAGTGTGGACGTTTTGAACAAAGAATTAAAGTGGAAGCGTGTTAATAATCTTTTACACTACACACATGATATACACATTAACACAAGTTCTTTTAAACGATGTGGCATTTGAACACACTACTACAGTGAATACTTTCCATGTGAAACATTACACCTCTATCAGCTTTTTCTCACTGCAACTAGTCCACCCACCTGCTGAATATCTGCAGTGTGATACCTTACATACCGGGTTGCAGAAATGGCTCACATCATTAAACAGACTTTGGGAACAGTTGAATCAGTCATGCACCTTCACACACTTTAGACTGTGGGAGCATTGACGCAACCAGATTAACACGATGCATCTGCATCCGAGTCTGTCATCAGATTTTGTTGAGTTAGGGCTCATCATATAAATCTTATTATAATATTTTTTAATTGCTGTCAAAAGAGCTTTTTTGATCTGATGTTTTATAACCAGATGGACCTCTTGCGGTATACAGTTTTGCAGTTTCAGTATACAGTAGCTTCATCATTTTATTTAAGGTAGCAGAGGTATTAGAAAGGCCCAATGCCAGCAGAAAAGGCAGTGTCTGAGTAGCTATCTTAAATCATATTTTATTACTAGAATACCATCCACCTATATGCATCAGTGGGCTGCATATATTACTTATTGATTAACAGAAAATCATCAACAACTGATAAACCATGATTTTCAGCTTTTCACTCCTTAATGATTCTGTATCATTATTACTCTAATCAAGGGGGTACCCACTATTAAAACCTTTAACAATACAGTGAAATAACTAAAGTGCTGTGTTGAGTAACTCCACCTCAAATGTTTTTTTTTATAAGTAAAATAATCTGTCAATATAAATCTATAAGAGGCATCTGTTTTTCCTTGCAGTCACAAATTAAAAAAGCCGCAAAAGTATTTGTTTAATTAATAAAATATCTATCCAGATAGCATCTAATGATTTACAAGACCATCATAATGAAGACAGAAGTTTTAAAATCAGCTGATCTGCTGATAATCAGCATCACTTTAGAGAACGAACACTGATCATCGTTTTATTTGCTTTAAGTTGGATCTCATCATAATTCTCTTCCCCCTTTATAGTTCTGTTAAACAACGTCTTGAAGGTACAGCTGCGACAGTGAGGTCTGTTACATAAAATCTCTCATTATTCAACACTTTAAAGTATGCTCTAATACTTACTAAAAAATTAGTTTAATCCTGTCTCATTCATTTGGGTTTTTATCTTGACCTCTACTCTGCCTAAAATTAAAATTAAAATATAAGTAAAATATTCCCACATTCAATGACCTCCAAACCACAGTGAGTCAATAATCATGAAAGGTCCATTGTGTTATTAACCTTTGAAACTGAGTTCAAGGACTTAGAAGACCCACGGCCACAGGAAGTGACATCATCAATGACAAAAGCCATGGTGCCGATTTGAACATAACACTGATTGCAGAGCAGATTGGAAGAAGCCCTGCAAATGACACACACACACATACACATAGAAAAAGACTTTAGATACTGTGGTCACAGATGTTTGAATAAAACAAAGACCTAAGCAACAAGAACTTACTGTGATGAACAGCCATACTGTTTTCCTTCCAGCTGTTACCCTGATAAACCCTGCAGGTGTAGGTGTAAGGCTTCTCATCGGCCATGGGGGCCCAAGTGAGGCGGCATAGATTGGGAAGGACTAAGCTGACATTGCTCCTCCTGCGGTCCTCTATGGACACATAGATGACGGCGTTGGGAAAGGTGCTGCCGACCAACCGGCTGTCTTGTCGGTACTCACAGTAGGGGCCGGGGACCTGGTAGGAGGGCGGGAACTCACAGTCCACCCTGACGTTTCGCTCCAGGTAAGTCAGACATGGAAACATCTGGGGTCCACGAGGAGTGAACAGGTACGTAGTGACTGAGTTCACTAAAAAAGATGGAAACACAATGTTTGCAAATAACCGGCATTTATAATACAGAAAATATGTTTTAATATAAAATGTTAACAAAAAGAATAAAGAAATTCAGGAGAAAAAAATCTGCTTCAGTCTCCAAGACATATGTAATCTTTCAGGAGCACAATGATTTTTAGCTGCAAGCCAGAGCTGAACAAAGACTTTACGCCTTGTTTAATACACAGAATAGCTGTTTAAAATATTTCAAATTAAAATAAATAAAATATTTTCAAGCTTATTTTAAAACATATAAAAATTGTATAAATAGATATATAAAAAAGGCATTTACACCATGTTATTATTGATTTACTACAACAGAAGCTAAAATGAAGAAACAATGTGTGAAAAACTAAATACATCACATGCTCTTTTTTTAAATGATTGTTTTAGATCATTTTGGTCTGTTTATGTCCAGCTCCATTAACAACATTTCAACCATCTTGGGCCATTGCAACCCCTTGATTTCTTTCTCTGTCAGCCAATCTGTTGTAAATTTACTGCTGTGTTTGGGATTTTCATCATTTTCCCTGACCCATTTATCCATTTAATTTATTAGATAGAGGACCTTAGAATATTGTGGTATGTAGAGGAGTTCATGTTTATTCTGTGACTGTAAAGTACCCATGTCCAGTGGCTCAAAAAAGATAAAAAACATCAAAACTCTACCACCATGCTTGACAGGTCTGTGATAAAGCACTTAGGATCTTTGAAGTGTTTCTGTCCATTGCACAGTCTGATCTTGGAATAAACTTGCTGGGACATTTACTTAATTAGCAGAAAAATGTGGTAAACATTAACAATTTCTCTTTTACGATCGTTATTGATGTCTTTTCTATCACACCTGAATGCTTCAAACCAACAAACTGCCTAAACGCTGGCTTATACAGAGGTGCCCCACCTGCTGGTGATGAGTTATTAAAGTGTATTTATGTAGAAAGAAAGAAACTAGGGTATTTTTTCTTTTACATCAGTGTTATTATTTATGCCTGAGTGTGCAGGTGGGTCTATGTAGATTGCATAATGTTCATGAAACTTGACTGATCTCTGTGGTGAAACTGAGCAACGACACCTTTGCAGCATTGTAGATTCATCACAGTTCATCTCGGGTGTGTAGTGTTAATTGACAGATTGGATCTGGACAGATGGATGGACAGATTTCTGCAGCCCTACACCTACTACACCTAAAGATCGGTATTTAACTGTATTAGACAGCAAATTTAAATGACTTTTTTTCTAGAAAATGACCAATCTTAAAAAATAGGCTATATATTAAAAGAGGAACATACTGTGAGTTTGATGCGTCATCATTATTCTGCCAAAAAGGAGACAAACCGCGACCGGGAGATGCAGCTCCATGGCGATGTGTATCAGGCCTCCACGCCACGCTCTTAACTAACAAAGTTCAACATGGGACAGATCATGAGAAAGTTAACATGAAGACTGGAAACCCTCCAGTGATCAAAGCAATAGTCCACGGAGCCTAAAGTAGCATGTAACCTGTGTACAAATAGCACCTCGTGTCAGCCTACTGGATGTAATAGTGCAGTAAAAGCGGGCCTGGGTTTGCGGTTGTACCTGCAGCCCAAATGCAGATAGGACTACGCCCATGCGGTGTCATTGCACTGCAGCAAACCACCGAGTATCCTTCGCGGTATGTGCACACAATTTGTCGTATGCAGATGAAACAAACCAACAGCCATGCAGACATGATTTTTACATGCAAAGGAATTATAATACGATATTTAAGTCCACGGGTAGAGCAGCCACTCTTACCTGATAGTTCGCCTCCAGCTGTCGCCTGTGTTTTGGTGCGCCTGTGTTTGGTGCAAGATCCGCAACATCAGCAGCACAGGCTGACTGAGGATACAGTTATTGCTCTGATCATTACGCCCTCACTTAAACACACAGGCACACATACCCCGGGTGTAACACAAAAATATAATACACTGAACTGATTGTTTTCTAAGGTAACATATAAAAATGACAGCTGTCAGATTATATTTACTGCTTATTAACTTGTGTGGATCAACATATGTGTGGAAAAGAATTCATGGAAAATGTTGGGAAAGTGTAACTGATTATCTTGCTTAATTCACTTTTCACTCAATTCTACCACTCTATCACTACTATCCTGATACTTAGATTTTTTGGAGGAGGGAGTCTCATATTGGCAATTCATATTGGTGCAAAACAAGAGTTCCCTCTGCAGGACAAAAACTGGAAGCACCACTGTGGAGAATAAAATGCAGTCAGCGGCATTCGTTGCTCTGGTGACATCTAGTGTAAAGAAAGCTGTGGAAGAGTGCTGAACTGCAGCAGCCATCTTTGTTACAAAACTGACCATATTACTGAAAGATATTTATTATTATTAATTTCTCTTAAGGTATAGTACTGAGTATGTGGAGGAGAGGGGAGTTCTTTGTAACAGAATCTGTACTTGCAAAAAGTCAACTACTACTAATTATAAGAAAAACAGGAAGGACTCTCATTTATTTATTTATTTATTTTTGGTAAAGTTAGCTAAATAACCAATTACTGAACAATATCCCTTAAGTTAAACAAACAAATAAAATTTTTTGCCTTGCCTTGCCTAAAGTGTAAACAGCATGCAAAATGGTCATGATGCATCAAAATCTCTATATAGTTTGCTGTAACGTCATGACCCCTGCCGATTATTAATTAGGTCCTCTTTAAGTTACTTAAACATCTCTGATGCTCAGTGTGTGGCTCTCACTGCATCCTGGAAAATCTGGCAATGGGAACAACAGATTTTTTTGGGAGCTGTCGGTTTGAGGGCGGTGTCTTTGTGCATTGATGTGCCATCTGCACCAATCTGCCTGTCAATCTCCCGCTCCATTTCCTTCCTTCACTTGCTTCCCACAGTTGCATTAGACACTAAACTCTTCCTAACGACATTTGCCAGCTCATCCAGGGGATTCCAGTTGTAGTCCCTCCAGCGTGTCCCGAGTCTTCCCTCGGGTCTCCTTTTGGTGGGATGTACCTGAAACACACCACACCAAGGAGGCATCCAGAAGGCATCCTGACCAGATGCCCAAGCCACCTAATCTGGCTCATCTCAATGCAAGAAGAGCAGCAACCCTACTCTGAGCCCCTCCCAGATGACCAAGCTTCTCACCCTATCTCTAAGGGAGAGCCCTGCCACCCTTAGGAGGAAACTAATTTCAGCCACTTGTATTCACAAGCTTGTTCTTTTGGTCACTACCCACAGATCGTGACCATGTAGGTGGGAACATAGATTAGTTGGTAAATTGAGAGCTTTGCCTTGTGACTCAGCTCTTTCTTCACCACGACAGACCAATGAGGAATCCGCCTGCTGATTTTCCGCTCCCTCCTTCCTTTGCTTGTGAACAAGACCCAGAGATATTTGAACTCCTCCACTTGGGGCAGGACCTCATTCCCAACCTGGGGAGGACACTTCATCCTTTTCCAGCTGAGAAGCATGGTTTCAGATTAGGAAGTGCTGAATCTCATCCCAGCTGCTAATCGCTCCAGAGAGAGCCCGAAATCACGGCCCAATGAAGTTAACAGAACCATATCATCTGCAAAAAGCAGAGACCCAATCCTGAGGCCACCAACAGGGATCCCCTCAACACCTCAAATGTGCCTAGAAATTCTTTCCATAAAAGTTAAGAACAGAATCGGTGACAAAAGGCAGCCTTAGCGGAATCTAACCCAAACTGGAAATGAATCTGACTCACTGCTGGCAATTTGAACCAAGCTCTGGCACTGGTCGTACAGGGACCAGCTATCTTCAAAGTTCAAAGTTCAAATTCATTTACAGAGCACATTTAAAAACAACTGTCATTGGCCATGCATGCACAAGGGTTCTGATATGCCACATCCTGGAGCACCCACCACAGGAATTCCCATAAGGGGGGCATTGTCGAATACCTTCTTCAAGTACACAAAGCACATATAGACTGGTTGGGCAACTTCCCTGCCCCCTACAAGACCCTAAAAAGGGTGTAGAACTGGTCCACTGTTCCACAACATTGATTCTCCTCAATCTGAGGTTCAACTATCCGATGGACCCTCCTCTCCAGCACCCCTTGAATAGACTTTACAAGGGAGGCTGAGGACTGGGATTTTTGCTGTAGTTGGAGCACACTCTCTGGTCCCCCTTCTTGAAGGGGGGGACCACTACCCCACTCTGCCAGTCCAGGGCACGTTTCCCAAGGTCCATGTGATTCTGCAGAGGCATGTCAACTGAGACAGGCCCACAGCATCCAGAGTCTTGAGGAACTCCAGGCAGATCTTGCCCACTCCCAGAGCTCTGCAGCCTAGGAGCTATTTTACCACCACCTCAGCCTCAGACTTAGGAAAGCCCACCCCTGGGTCCCCCAAATGTCCTCGAAGCCATCCATAAGTCATTCTCCATGGCCTCAGAACTCCTCCTGTATCTAAGTGTTTGCCTCAGTGACGGCTGAAGTCCTGTTTCGCTTAGTCTGAACAGGACTAAGTGGAACAGGTAGGCCACTTAATTAGTTGGCTGCCTCCAGAGTGCCACAGTCCAAACGGACTCAATGTCCCCGGCCTCACTAAGGACATGGTTGAAGCTCTTACAGAGCTGGGAGTTGAAACTCTTTCTGACAGGGGACTCCCCTAGACATTTTCAGCAGACTTTCACAGTACTTTTGGGCCTGCCATGCCTGACCAGCATTTTCCCTATCATCTAAAATAATTAGACAATGCAGAAGACGGATACACAGATGGAAGGATACGCAGACAGATAGATACGCAGACGGACAGACACTTCTCCTGCATTTTTTTACAAGCAGATTTGGTCCATTTTCAGGGGCTTGCGGAACTGTTGCTTGAGGCAGTAAATAGAGGAATGCTACTGGAAATCACGGGGAAGTGTTGAGCAGTATAGATAAGAACCAAACCAGAGAAGAAGAACGGGAACTGAAAGAAGAAGAAGAAGAAGAACTGTAGAGAAGCTTTTGAAAATAAGCTGTGTGAGTGTGTTTGGCGGTTGTAAAACAACTTTATATTACCACCACCAACCAGTGTCTGAACCTGACGTCTGAGTGTGTAAATGAACTCTGAACTCAGCACTGTCCACTAGTGGATGAACAAACTTAACAATCAAGGCAGCATATGAGATGCATGGAAGTATGAAGGGCGGCGAAGTATGTCGTTTGAAATAGACCCACCTATTACGTATATAAGAGAGCATAAACGTGCTCCCTTGATCACTGGTTTAAGTTACTGGGTTGTCAAAAAGCATCAGAAACACAGTTCTAAAAATATAACAATTCCAAGGGCCACAAGACAATTGCCAAAGATATTTAACTGTAACTGCTAGTTACAATAGGTATTAGGAGTGTTTAGATGCTTTCAGTGTGTGGTGCTAAGGAGAAACTCGGAGAGAAGTCAAATAATGTTTTTAAATTCTAAAAAGACACAACACAAAACATCTAAAGAGCCTCAGGTTGACTAGGACTGATGATTGAAGCCTGTATGATACACTTAAGCAATTTTATGGCTAAGACAAAAGAGGAGACACAAACACAGGTTTTAACAATAGATGCATAGATCTTGTGTCCTAATGAGATAATTTTTAGCAGACTTAGGAAACCAATGTTCTGCTTCAATAGCTGTCATATTCATTTTGGTTAGCAGTGACTTTCTCTTGCACCATTGGTGTTCCCCTGATGGTTGGACTCAAGAATATTAACATTAGTCAGTGTCAGGGAGGCCTTTAGTTCTTCTATGAATGTGCAGACAGTGCAGAGACTGTGATCTTTGGGTTTAAATCACTCCCATGGAGACTAACAATGGTTCTGAAATCCATTCATTAAAACAAAGTAAGCCTTGTGGTGAATTGGTGGTGTCCAAACTCTTTAAAAGTGATTTAACAACTTTTCCCATCTTCTTGATCATCAGTAACTCTTTTTTTGTAAGGTCTTCAGAGATGTCTGTCAATGCAGTGATACAGTTTCAAAAATATGTGAAACGTAAACTTTCATAGATCCCATTCTTTAAATAAAACATCAAGTAATAGATAAATGGTCATCTATAACATGTGTTTGGACTTGTTTGGGGAAATTGGATGACAATTACACCATATCCTTGCAGACATCTATTAAAGAGTTCACAAAGTTTGATGCAAATCTGTGTACAGCTTGTTTGGAACATCAGAATATTTCCCAACTCAGCAAAAAAACAACCACCTCTTAGCAGCAGCATGATGCTGTAATTTCCCTCAGAATAAAACATGTTTCCTGTTGTTGTTTTGTTCCCTCCACAAATAGGAATGGGGCTGTTTTTGTTGTAGTTTTCATTCAATTTTTGGAAAAAAAATATATCTATAGCCTCAACAGTTTATAGATCCAAGCAACCTGTATGATATCTGAGATCAATCCCTCACATGCTTTACAGATTTCTGCAAGTCTTGTTCTGCAGAGATACAATTAAATAAATATCAGGCAGTGTTATAGTAGCAAAACCCCATAGAAGTGTAATGTGCATGCCTGGTGAAGAATAGGCAATGGCCTGTGTTTAATCTGTATATCAGCAGCAGTATCCAGCAGAGGAGCAGAGCAGGAGGGATCACAGCCACAGAATCACTAATGAATACTTTTGGCTGGGATCACTACAAACTGCTTTCTCAGCTATTTATATTCAAAACAGATTAGACAAATTTAGAAGAAAGGGACATGTCAAATAAAACTCAGGGTAAGGTAGCATGTATTCTTTGTCATTGTGAGCTACTCACAACCCTCTGCAAGACCTGTGTCAGTGTCCTGGGAGACTGCTTCAGTGTGGCAGCTGTTCAGCAGCTGTCCAGGAAGGACCTTGACGAAACGAACAAGCAATGTATACCGAGGATATACCGAGGATATACCGAGGACGGTTTGGTTCTGTGGAAAAGTCATTTTAATTGTTGAAATGTCTGGAGCTCTTGACTGAGTTTTATTTTCAGTCAGTTTATAGTTCGGTGTGCTGCTGTTAGCGTCGTAAGTTATTTTGATGCTACTGCAATTTCTGCATTAACATAATTGCAGGCAGTGTTTTGCTATTTGGTCAGTGATTGCTTTCCAAATGCTCATATTTCACTGATATTATTAAAGACACAGTTATAAGCACAATATTCAAGAAAAATAAATAAATACAGTTATTAGTTTGCAGTGTCTGTGTGATATATTTGTTTCTTTTTTATTATACATGCATGTGTAACAACAGGCTCTTAGATTCAAAGAAAGAGTTCCACTGGCTTCGCTGAACACACCAAGACCAAAAAAGACACAAAAAACAAACCATTCAGTTATGAATTGTGGGTTTTTTTTGTTACAGTTTGTCTTTAACATGCTGAAATTTTGCATTATTATGTGCCCCTTTATGTTCATTTGATGTCTTATTTGGTTGTGCGTTGGTTATTGCATAGCAGTTGTTTAGAACCCCATTGCATCTTATTTAATGTCTTATTTTGTTAATTTTTTTTCTTCTTTTTGATCATGTTGGTCATATTGTTACTCTTTCTTTTTCCTTTTAATAATTTTGCATGTCCCTTTGAATTGTTCTGGAAATTTTGTATGTCTTTGTGGCCATTCAGTGTGTATCCTTTGATGATGCTTCATTACGGTTATTTTAAGCCTCTTTGTTAACATCATGTCATACTTTATTAACCTGATTGTTACCATTAAGTCAAGTGTTTTAAAAGACCTTTAATATATTAAATGAGTTGCATAAATGTCAATACATACATAATTTTTTGGTAAAAGAAACTGAGAAACTAGTGACATGTTATTCTTGCATTAAATTGGTAAACATATACCAGCTGCTAAGGTGTCTCAGTTTATCAAACCCTGCTTAAAAAATCTTTGTTGTTCTCAGAAACTGACAAAACGAAGCAAGAGGTTTGCGTATTGACACACAATCCTCTGTGCTGTGGTAAAACAGTGGGAGAAAATCTATGTAAAACCTCATACAGTACTAAAAAATGTCCCCAAAGTCCAGTGGAGCAGCATTTTCTCACCCTCCCCTCTCTCTTTCTGTCCCCCTCCCTTCTCCTCTGTTTCTTCTATAAGCCGACCTCTGCTGTATCTACCCCCGGCATCACACTGCAGAGCACTGAGGAGGATTCAAAATGCACCAGAGGAGGTGAGAATGATTCATATCAAACCATCTCAATCTCAGCTATGTAAAATACTGAATTGCACTATGCAGACTAGCCCTCTTTCATGCTATCATTTTGGATGAGGTATTTGCTTCCAAATTGCACTAGAGGAAATATTTTAATCAGAAGGTTTCTATGAAGCAAACTAAATATTGCTGATCTTTTTTTTTTATTATTGTATTTCCTTGACCAATGGGAATATAATCAGCCTGCACTCTCTGGAGAGATTAGTCACATAAACGCATCGATGTTGGCAACTGACCAGAGAAGTTTGCAGTTCATGTCTTTGCAGTGAGTGAGGCTGTTTTAGGATGAGTTCTTCAGTATTGTGATACGTTCCCATGGGTTAGCTGAGAGCTGCAGAAATGGGATATTCATGTATCTGAAATATGACCATGCCTTTTACAATAGAGACAGCTTTAGTTGTTTGGAACTTCAACAATGTAGAAACACAGAAGTTAAAGTAAATATTATGGCTGCTTGTTTCACATGTATTGCTATTAAATAATCAATTTGATCATATTTATTTTCTTTTATTGTATTTTCTGTTTTCAGTAAACTTGGGAGAATTATCTTCCTAAATGCAATGTTATGCTTTGGTAAGGCAATCCACATAATACAAATGGAGAACTTTAAAAAAAAAAGAAGAAAGTGCATGCTGCATAGATTACAAAAGTTTATTGTTGGAAATTTATTTTAATAAATGGCAGTGTTTCTTTGTTTTATACCAAAAATAGGCATCGCATCAGCTCAGAAGATAATTCAGTTGTCCTATTGCTCTGTCAACGAAAACGACCTCAGGATGGACTGCAAATATGCACTTCCCGGTGAGTCATCTGAAGTCTTTTGCAAGTACACTCAGGGTGAAAGACTCTTTGACACCACCTTCCCAGAGGAAGAACAACATGCTCCGTTTAAGCACCGCGCCAAAGTCCGCTTATTTCCAGGAAACAACTGCCGCCTGCTGTTTAGAAACCTGCCCAACGGCAAGTCCAACTTTACCTGCAACATCAAACAACCTGACTCAGCTATAGTATTCAAAACTTCAGTTGTTGAGAAAAGTAAGACGCCCATCTCCACGGTCATTGCCTGCTGTAGCTATGCACTTCCTGTGATTTTACATGTGAAAACACAACATCCTCCTTCTGAATGTGGATTATTTTTCTTATTGCAGAGCTCCTCCTACCCTGCTCAGCATGGAGTGTCCTATTACAAAGCTGCAGTGGCCTACTGTTGACCTTGATGACACTTCCTATGCTGCTGGAAATTCACTGGCTGTGAAACAAACAGCTGCAAATGTTAACACTGCTTCCATAATCATTCGGGGACTGACATTAGACTCTCCTCAAGTTGTGTGTATGCACAAAGTGCAATAAGTAAAAATGAATGTCTGAACTGAATGAACATACACACACACACACACACATATATATATATATATTTTTATATATATATATGCACACACACACTCGGCTGCATACTCCTTGTACTCTATAGTACTCAAATATAAGCAGCTCTTTGAGCAAACAGTACAAATCTATTGGCACCTGATTAATTCCTGACATACTTGCCTAACAGATAAAAAGCATGAAAGTGACTTAGCTTTAAATCTAAGAGTCTTTATTCTGTCATATTTAATATCTACAACCAATTTTAGCAACTGTAGTCAATGCAATGGAAAATAAGCTTTAGTCTCCAGTCTTGTTAACAAGATAATATATATATATCTATAAGACTATTGAGCAGAATTTAAAGAATGAAAAATGCTTTTGCTATGCCATATCTGAAAATCTTACTGCTCAACGCTATGCAACATTGCACTCTGCAATGTGAATTATTGCTGAGTTTCATCACTATTTAAGGTAAGCAATATATTTTGCCTGACTGAAATCTGTCCCCTGTGTCTCTTCTTGGCTGCCTGTCAAATAATGAGGGCAGATTGCAGCAACCTTGGACCACACAGGTCCACCTATAGAAGATAGTGCTGCGTTTGTCAATAAGAAATGGATAGGGCTACAAAGACTGCAGACAGAGTTGGAACCTAAACTTCAATGGTGTTTTTGACAGAGCACAAATGCATGCATGAGCAATAAAGTTTTTCTGCTATCCTAATCTCTTCTTATGACTATTGTAACAAAGAAAAACCAAATCTCAGTACTTATTTTGCCTTTCACTTGTGCCTGGGACATACATGTATGGCCAATGCTTGTTGAGTGCGCCTCTGAAGCAAGTTAGTCAGTTCCATTTAGAAATTAGGACTTAATATGTTTTATAAGATGTATTGTTTTTTCTTATATTGTAAATTATTTTTACTTGTGTGTAGTTGAGTAGGTGGTGTGTAGCAAAAGCACAATCATAAAAATGCACTGATGAGCACTACTGTACTATGTACTGTATGATTACAATAAAACTAACTAAAACAGCATAAACAAGGAGGAACTTTGCTTATTAAATTTGATTGCAACTATCCAATTTAATTTTTTTCTGCATGCATTTTGGAGTTAGTACATATTACAATGAAGATACTGTTGTTGGTGTGAACTGGGTCAAATTTCAGTGTGCTATAAAGTGCCATTAAATTATGCCAATTATATTGATGACCTGAGGCCAAAATCGAGCAGCTGAATAAAAGTTTTTTGGGATGACAGGCTCTCCTTTGCAAAAGTATCCTTTAGCTGCACATACAGGTAAAAAGTTTTTTTTTCCCAATCAATAAAATAACCCTAGTACTTAAATTTGATTATTGATCAGTGTAGGGATGAAGATGGTTTGGAACCCTCGAAACAGGTAAAGCATTATGTACAGGGAAATAATCTTCACAGTCAGATCTTAGAGCTCTGAATTTGTTTTACTTGGTAATTGCTCACCAACAGCAGGGTGGTTCACAGACAGCATTACTACTGTTGATTCTAGCAGTAGCAGTGACCCATCCTGCTTCTCATCTCTGTCCTCCCCCTGTCACACCCTTACACAGACCCTAAATAATTGTTGATTAAACCATCTTACAAAAGATGGTGTCCCTTACATTTCTAAGTTCAAATAAACTACTATTTACAACATTGCTTTCCTGAAATTATTTACAACCTACATACATTGTGACTAACTAAACTTAACACATAACAGAAAAGCAAAAGTAAACAAAACCCCATTCACTCCCATCCCTCTCTACTCTGCCCCCTTGGTTTAGCCCAATCAGGCGATTATTGACCAATCTCCCGCAGCTTGGGTCCTTAGGCTGCCCTCGTGTGTGCACTCCATGAAGCCATGTCCAGCCAGACCTCGAGAGAGAGATGTTAGTGGCTTTTCCCCAAAATAAATCACAACTACAACTTAAGCAAAAAAATAAACAATGTCACAATATATTGAACACAATCGCCTTAGTGAGGGGGCTGTCACGCCACACCCTCACAGTCAGACAAAACTAGAGCTTCTTTGCAATATCTACATTTTCACCATACTAAATGGTATTTATTTAATGGTATGCTACTGTAAAATTGGCATTAAAAAAATTCTGGGTTCAGGACGTTTCACTACATGTGCTATTGTAGATTAGTTTCATGTTTCAGCATTTAGATACTCTGTAGTAAGAAGGGACTTTGGGCCAAACAGTGACGAACAAACCAAAAGCCAGAATAATGTAGCTTAACTTTTCAAAAGTACAGAGTGATGGTGAAGCTGTTGGGTCGCTGTGTGAAAACTGCATCTACAAATTGTGGAACGATTTCAGAAAAATGTTCCCCCATGTAAAATTGTGAATACTTTGATGATCTTACCATCTACAGTGTGTAGTTTTAACAAAAGATTCAGAGAATCAAAAGGAATCTCTGCACACATGGGACAAGGTCGAAGGTCAAACTAGATGCTGGTGATCTTTAATCGTCTCTTCAAATGTCCCTGTATTAAAATCCTGTATTAAAATTCCACACAGGTCATCATGCAATCCACAGATGCAGGTTAAGGATCTATCATGTCATATGTGAACATGATCCAGAATAGCTGCATCTTCTCTGGGCCAAAGTTCATTTAAAATGTTCTGATACAAAGCGGTACTGTTCTGTGGTCAGATTAATTAAAATTAGGAACATTGTCTTGGAGACCATGGATGTCATTCTGAAGAATAAACAGAACACCAAATGCAATAAAAGCTGGTGTCAAAGAATTGTGAATTCATTGTTCATGGTGCTTTCATTGTTCGTTCGTACAGCCCCGTCTAGAACAATTCGTGCCAGAAATGAGGAAGGAAATCACACATTAAATACACAAACATAAAAATCTGTGTGAGAGAACACTAAGCAAAACTATTCAAACGGGCTACAGGCTGGTTAACAATACCACCATCTTCAGCTGTTTCTTTTCGTGTAAATGTGTTTTTTCTTTCTTGTCAAACTTGTTTTTCCACTCTGTCATCACAGTGGCACCTGAGAAGGTTCTATTACCGGAAGTGATCGTGCTTGTTGATAGATACTACCTGGGCGGAGTCCTCAGGTGAGTGCTCACAGTTGTGGCTGCTGCCAACGTTGTCGACAGAAATTGAAGAAAACAGAGAAACTTGTTCTTTTTTAATTTAACGAAAGAAATAATTTGCAAATTGTTGTTAGTTTTCTTTTAACTATAACAGTTTAAGAGGAACGGCTTTGTACAACAAACCAGGAGCAACGAACCGACATGACGCGGTTCCTTTCGACGCTTTTGTTCCTATGCGCAACAATAGGTAAGTGTGTATTGTTAGCTTATTTAAGTTTACTCAGCTCTTAAAAATAATTTCTTTTGTAAAGTGAGCTATAAAATAAATAAATAAATATATTTAGCCACTAGAAAAAGAGCTGTGGTGGATATAGTGACATTAAAACTCGAGTTCCGGGTCTGGTGATGGAACTTTGGCCTGTTCTGTTTGTTCTGATCTTCTGTTTGGAAAGTGGAGAAAGAAGAAAAACAAGATGTACAACCCAGTACCATCACTGTAGTGCAAAATGAGTACAACTAAAGGGAAAGAAATGGGTTCCTGTTTTTTTATATTTTATTATAATGCATTTTAGTCAGAAAAATGTGGAATCACTAATCCCATATAATATATAACCCACCTTTACACACCACATTTAGACCACAGTGAAATTTAGAAAGAAGTGGCTCATTTTAATTAGTTATTAATTTGTTTTGTCTTGGGCTTTCTGAGAAAACACATACAGAAGTTGCTCATAGGTGCAGTAGCTTTAGAAATGCGGTCATTTGGTTGAAAATATAACCATTTTGAGATAAAACAGTTGGTTCAGTTATCCGTTTTTTTTCTTACATGAAAAGGAAAAAAATATAAATCATCTTGTATTTCTAATTTGCCCCAATTTCAATATACTGGATATTTTTTTTTATTTTTTTTTATTTTTTACACTTCTAGATTTATGGCAAGTATTTGTGTTTAAGTTATTCATTTAGGGCAAATATCCAACAAACGTTAGGCAACTATAAATCATACTTCCATCAATTTTCACTTTATTTTATAAATTTGACCCAGAAATGCACTGATCCACTCTTAAGTTTCTGAAGTTATCAAATCCAGCTGCTATGTCATCAAGGTATTTAGAGTAACTTTAGTGGGGGGAGGAACTTTGTTCGCAGTGCCTTAGAATTATCTCCCGGTTATTTACAGTGGTGTATAATGCCATTTACGTTGTTAAAGTGTGGCTGTAAACTAGCAATATAAAACTAACTTAATTTAGTTAGCAATTATAAGATTTCCATAAGTAACATAAGTAGCTCATCAAACAGAAGAACTTGTTTCTTTTAAATAAAGCTAAATAATTTCCAGAGGAATTTCATTCTTGCAGCTGTTTGTATCACCATCCGTGCAGGTCATCTCACCTGCAGCATGGTTTGATGAATAAATGGGGTTCTGTACAGCAGATTACGCACTGTTCTCTTCAGTACTCTTGGACTTATTTATGTTAGCTTTCAAGTGAGTTCCTTGTAGCTCTATTGTTTCTACCTACTTTTCTTTGAAAGCTTGCATACCACCCCGGCACTGAAACTAAAAATTATGCAAACAAGGAAGCTATTGAAAGTTCGTGTTACATTTTACTCCGTAATGCTTATCTCAGTCTCTGTCAAACCAAAACTTGGAGTAGATGCATTATCTCAGCTGAATCTGTAGTTCTAGAGAACTCCATCTGAATCAACAACAAAAACAAAAACAAACCCTCCCATTGTGACATTTTTTAATAATATGTAAAGTGTGGATTAATTTAGAGTTTTAGTTGTAAACCTGAAAGATTTTATCAGTTAAAAATGAACCGGTTTCCTGCGTTCCTCCAGTTGAGGGTTCCGTGTATGACGTACGGCTTTGTAGACAAGGTTGCTGTTAATTGTGTAACCCCAGACACTGAAAGTAACAGCAGATGTGTAATGTAAAGTCAATCCCTAGATGGACATATACTATGACAAATAGCCTGTGACTGTCTACATTAATGACATAGTTGTCAATGTCTGTGTAGTCACACTGCTGTGGCTGAACCAAACCAGTTTCACCGAAACAGTTGACAGTTTCAATCGGGCTTTCTGGCTCAGCACACAGGAATGAGTCACATCTTTTTTTTCTTCCCCCACTCTGAAAGCTTGTGAGCATGCTTGGAGTGTTTGACAAAGGGTGTGGTTTTCAATCTTCAGTGATATATTTGTGACCTTTCACAGTGAAAATTTATACCACTGATTGGATGATTAGCTTTTTGCACCATTTATTGGTGATGGAGATCTTGCTTACATCATGCCACTTCTGTTTGTATATCATGTTTACAGGCTTACAGTTATTTCAATAGTTATCCATTTGAACATTATTCGGTCATTTATAATTTATTTAAAATGTACTAAAAAGCAAATTTCTGTCACTATTTTCATTTTGCAGTCAAATGGAAGAAGCAGCTCATTTTAGAATCATCACTGGTGACATTTTGTGTAAATACTTTAAAATGATTGAAAACCAACAGAGAATTCACATAGTTTAAGTTAAGTAAAGCTGCTTAAACAGAACACTGTGCTCAGATGTTGAAAAAGTAGAATCTCTTCTGATTACATTATTATTCATGGTGACGTTGGCTGTCTTTAATCACGTCATATCACATTATTTGATTTGTTTTTCTGTGTGTTAATTTTAATTACCAGTACCCAGTAACCACTACTACATGTTTAAAGAAAATATAGATGTCAAAGCAGGATGTGGCTTGACACCATTAGGAATGTGAATTTTGCTGATTGGTGTCTGTCATTTTGTGCATTTTTAAATTGTGTATATGTTTTTCTTTGTGTGTGTATGTGTGCAGGTGTAAGCGGCTTTAGCGTCACTACAACTAATGCAAATGTGAGCGTAAATGAGAACGAAGGTGAGTCCTAAGAAGATGTCTGCAAAAAAAATGCATGAAGCAAAACGCCACTTTGAATGAAAAGAAATTCTAAGCTAGGACGATTGAATTAAATTATTTGTTAAGTTAGTTATAAAGAACAAAGAAGGGCATGTTTGTTTATATAGGAAACTATAACTGTATATTAATCCTTGCCATGATCTTTAACTCAATATGTGATCAATGGCAAATTTAGATTATTATTACAAATTATTGTCTTTCGACTAGAAAATGCATGCATGTTAGCCCAACTGTAACCACATTCATTAAAAATTCTCAAAGTAGGTAAGTAGAACATGCCCAGATGATGCAGTGTAAGCTGCTAGCATAAGTTACAGCTCTTCTCTCAAGCTTTGACATGGAAATAATATAAATAGCAAGTATAAGAAGAAGAATGTGCTGATTAGTCATCAAAAAACAGTTAAGTTGTAAGTCTCATTGGGGGACTTGCTGTGACGTGATAGACTAGCTAGAGGAATATTAACACCTGTCTCAAAGAATTTGGACATGATTCAGTTGATAAACTGATTCCTCTCCTGAGCTTTGATTAGGGCGAGGACAGTAGTAGATCTAAATAATGTAGTTGAGCTGACTATAAGTAAAAGTAATGTTAAAGTTCTGCCTGTTTTCAGTGAAAATGGCTTTTCTATATTTGTTACTAGAAAGGGAAAGTACAACTTTACCAATTTAACTCTGTGAATCCTAAACAATGACAACTTTCCACTGTCAAAAAGGAAGAAAAAGAAGACATGCCAAACTAAATTACAATTTCAGTCATCAAAAAGTATTTTCTCTTATCAAAGCTTATCATATGAACTGGAACTGGCTGACATACACCTTTTTCTTCTGTTTGTTGTGCGTGCACTGTTGGGGTAGTTACTCTAAAAAAGTAATTCATTACTAGTTACTCATTACTTCTGTAAATTGTAATGAAGTTACTTTACTCGTTACTGCATTTGAAAAGTAACGCCAATGCTGTCTGCATAATGTTTACTGTATATTGTAAACAAAACGGCTTTAAAACCACAAGAACAACATTGCTGCCTGTGGGAAGAAATGGACACACTTGTCTCATAATCATTTTATCTAGTATTTTTTTAAACCTGGGCGATTCAACAATCGCCAGGAGGAGCATGTCTCCTACAATGAACCTGCGACTAGCTTGTTAATTTCTGTCTGTTACCGGCTGCTGCGCTCCAGGAAACGTTGAGAAAAGCTTAGCTTGTTTAGGAGGGGTCGGCTGCTGAAGGACTCCTTCACCAAAAGCCCGTATCTCCGACTCCAGTCGCATTTTTCTTTTTCCTTAGTTGGCACACAATCAGCTACGTCACGCAAATCGATCTGCCCAGGCAAGCACACACACAGGCAGCAGCATGCGCGCACCACTTTAAACAGATGAGAACTTCACACATAGGCAAACACGGCTCGAGTAACGCAGAAAAACGCGTTACTGTAGTCCAGTAAAGTAATTTCGTTACCAATATTTGAAGTATAACGCACTACTTTACTTCGTTACCCAAAAAAGTAATATCGTTACTGTAACGCATTACTCCCAACACTGGGTGCGTGCATGACAAATATAATGTAATATTTTGCAAACTTTGAGCAGTCTGTTTGAGATTTATCTCTGTCTTAAGAATTTAAAGATGGGTAATTTAGATTACATTCATAAATCAGTGGCAGACATGCAAATGAGCAGATCTCCCATCAGAATCATCTTTTTTCCCCCTCTTTATGTGGACAACTTTATTAAATGTGGAGCAATTAATTTATATAGTTAATTCTTGTTTACTGCTTGCTACATATTGAAGATAAATTAGGTCATGATTGCTTACCCTGTAATTTCAGGAGTGGACCTGACTTGCGCATATTCAGCGGACTTTGGTTCAGATGCCAGAATTGAGTGGAAATTCAAAGACAAGAGAGGCTCACAGTCACTAGTGGTGTTTGATGGGAAACTTACACGTAAGTAGAATTTTCTTCTTCTTTAGCTTTAAAAAAAATGCTAATTTTGCAATTAAAATGTCTACTGCTCATACACAATCTAAGACGTGTTCTTTTGGGAATGCATTGTGCAGATGAATTCGTATGTTCAACAAATATCTAAATACTTGATGGTTGCACCAGATGTGCCCAAGTACATCTGTTGTATTGAAAATGGCCGGAAACATTTTCTGCATTTCTGCAAAACAAGATGGATATTCTGCTTCAATAAAGACGTTAATTCTCATCAATTTTGAGTCTGTATTCTAACAGCAAAACTTTTCCATAGAGTCGTATGAGAACCGTGCAACGTTGTATGGAGGCTCTAATTTGAGATTCTCCAAAGTGACTCGTTTGGATACAGGAGAATACTCCTGTGAAGTTTCCAGCACCAAAAGCCATTTTGGTTCAGTCATAGTGAGCCTTACTGTTCTTGGTAAGAATCCTTTTTAAAATCTCTCTGAAACAAAACTTTTATATTTTTAATCCAATTAAAGAAAAAGAAAAAGCAAGTACTTGGATATAAATGTTTTGTCTTGTGCTTATGTACTGTTTTGAGATTTAGCACTACTGTGCAAATAAACTTTACATCGTATCCCGCAGTGGCCCCATCTGTACCCTTTTGTAGAATCCCCCAGTCAGTGACAACAGGTACAACAGCCCGTCTGTTCTGCACTGATCCTGAGGCTTCACCTCCTCCGACATACAAGTGGTACAAAGATGGCACCCTTCTGCCTGCAGAACCCAGCACGGTTGCCGGTTTCAAAAATGCCACCTACAGGTTAAATTCAGCAAATGGCGAACTGGTCAGCTACATCTTATTGCTTTGGTTCATCTGTGGTGTTACATTTGTTTCCTTGATCTTATTTTATTTATTTAATCGTTGTGTGTGACTACAGGAGTTTCCTTCTGCTTCTTTGACGGACTCGGGCCAGTACTACTGTGAGGTTTCCAACAGTGCTGGTCCTTCTCAGCAATGTAGTGGTGTAAATATGGAAGTCCGTAAGTGCCCATATTTATTTATTTTTTTATCTTTTAATCTGCATTCATCTTGAGCTGTTTAAGGCCCTGTCTACACCATGATGCCGAGACAGTAAAAAGCAAAAGTTTTGTTGTTTTCTTACTTCTAGTTTACACAGTAACAGTTTTGGATTACTAAAACCGCAAAGTTTTGACAATAGCCTCCAGAGCGAAATTTTAGAGTAACTCCACTCACTGCCAAATTTGAAAAATGCCTGAAACTGCAAAAGGGGGTGATCAGGGAGCAGTGAGTGGGTGGAATGGGATACACAGGCAGAAATGACTGACAGACAGCGGCTCAGCTTACATCCCTTCATATGTGTTGGTGGGCGTGGTTTTCTATGCCTGCAAGATGAGGGCCCATCTGTCTGCATCTGGAGGGAGGGGGCTGTGGAGATTTTAAATTTTTATCGTGACATAGCTAACCTCTCTGTCACGAAAAACATAACCTGGTTTTACCCTGTAGAGGGAGTTATAAGCCATATTTTACCCACAAAATCCCGTTTTTAAAATAAACTATAAAAATACTAATTTTATCAACAGTAATCTACATAGTTTTCATCACAATTAAGTAATTCTGTGTTTACAGCTCAAAATACACATTTTTGAGTGCACTACCCCTTTAACCTTCTAAAAGCACAACAACAATGGTGGACATCCGTGCCATGTTTGTGCTGGTGCATCTTTTTAGTCTTTTAGATGATCTGTTAAAGAAAAACCTGTTTCTGGTAGAACATTTATACCATCAGCGAAGACACATAGGTTACATGTAGGGGTGTACAATATCGTATTGTTCGCGGTATTACCATTAGATTTTTTGGACACCGTTAGGAAATGTAACATTGTGATATCACGTGATCACAGATAGAGCGTGATAAGGTCATTTTAACTGCGCCTTAACCCATGTAGCACTGTGGAGCTCAGCTAAACGAGTGAACAAGGAAACATAGAATAGCAAAGTGGAGTGCGGCTGGACAAAATATAGAATGTTGATATATAGAAATTTGACCATCAGCTGTATCAGTTATCAAGTGTGTTAATGATAACGGTACACCTTGAGGTTCCTAGAAATTCGATATAAAAGCCTCCTTGGAACATTTTTGAATTTCTAAAAAATCTCTCTCTCTCTCTCTCTCTCTCTCTCTCTCTCTCTCTCTCTCTCTCTCTCTCTCTCTCTCTCTCTCTC
>JBAMHW010000017.1:7645032-7661190 GCA_037177495.1 Rhadinocentrus ornatus
TCCCCTCCTGAGCCGCCGGATGGTGGACCAGAATCTCCTTGAAGCCGTCCGGAAGTCATTCTCCATGGCCTCTCCAAGCTCCTCCCTTTGTCTTTCCTGATTTTTTAATGTAGATCGTTTGTTTTCTAACAATATGAACACATTTTAATGAGAAATTTTATCAGAATCAGAATCAGAATACTTAATCACAGAGGAAATTGTCTGCATTAATTACGTACACAAATTAGAATTCATCAGTTTACACGTGCCACATTATCAACACTCAATTTGCATGTTGGTTAAATGGTACGTGTGTAAATTTAAATGTTTTAAGACCTGTTTTGAACACTTGTTTCACATAATGCTTATTTCACATAAAACTTATGGAAAATTAAGACTAGACCTGTAATTCCAAGTTGAAGACACGATACGAAAATTACATTTTAATAATGTTTATCAATAAGACTACAATGTATAATTGTACTGTCCAGGGTGTACCCTGCCTTTCACTTGAAACACTGCTGGGATAGGCTCCAGCTCACCCCGCGACCCCTAATGGGAACTAGCGGTACAGAAAATGACTGACTGACTGTATAATTGTATGGTAACGTCACTATGCTACTATGGCAACTGATGGCTGCTCTACTGGAATTGTATTGCGCATGCGGGAACTACGACTTTTCCTCTTCTTTTTTTTTTTTTTTTTTTTGCTGACAGGAAGTGTTGCTAACTTTTTCCACCATCCAACCATACCACAAGACATTTTATCACACTGCCACAAGTAATCTGGTTACTTTGTTGCTCATAACACGTCTAACCGGAAAAAGTGAGTGTTAAGTTTAGTTTCAGGCTTCCACGGTTTAAAGGACGCCTAGATTTCCTGTCCTCACACACGGTACACTGTCCCTTTAACAGAAGGGGTCGCGCGCGCAGTTAGCGCCGCAACCTTTAACAGGCTAAACCTTCGTTTACTCTCAGACTCCATTCATAAACAAGACATCGTTTTTATGCCGTCGCATCTAATTCCTCATTCAGTCAACCGGATGTGAGCGGCAGGCAGGAGCCAGATATGTTCACCTCGGTCGGGGACACGGCTGAGCGAGTAGAAGTGACTTCCCATGGCTGAACCCCCTGTCGATGGTTTTGACTTCATGTGTGAGCCGTTAGGAGCAGGAGGCAGCTTGATCCAGCTCAGACCCAAAACATGCTCGTTTCCTCGTCGGGTTTCATGATTTCTTCGTGCTTTCGTATACAGGAGGCCAACCCGTTCTAAACAGCTTTCAGCTTCCCATCCTTCCTTTTTTTATTTAAATTTTCTTATAAATGTAAATACACCAGAGGAGCCGTGGATCTGACATTCCGATGGAGCTGTGAATTATGGCAGCGAAAGAGGACCTATATGCCAAAGTGACACCGCGGAGGCAGCGCCAGAGCCGCCCGAACACCGTCAAACATGGGTCCACTCTTGACGTGCTGGTGTCCATGGGCTTCCCCAAGACCAGGGCGTGAGTTGACTGTTTTGTCCCGACACACACACATACTAGTAAAATAAGCCTGAACCAGGATTACCATCCTAGTAACCGACTCCCAAGTGCACACAGTTAAGCTTTGTTGATTCTATATGTTTCTAGTTTTCCCACTACCGAAGAATCCTGTAAATGCATAGTATAATCCAATGCAGGTGTTCCGCTCACCATCTCGCTTAGGTTTACAATGAAAATCTGATCTCGTGGGCATTTTCTCGTTGTGTCTCAATACTTTTTTTCATTCATCCTCAAGCGGAGAAGTTGCCAGGAAACAAGCCGTATTGGTCCCTTACTGTTGTCCATGGATTATGTAATATATTAAAAGAAGGAAAGATTGTGTAGTCTGTCAGGTTCTTGTGTCGTCTTAAACATCTTCGTTTAGCTATTAATTATTTAAAAATGCTAGAATATTAGTTGAAAGTCTTAATCTTTAACAGATAATGAATTTACAACCTTGAATGCAAAGAAGTTGATTTTTATGAATGTCAAAATCATCTTCAAACCTTCTTCATGATGTTATCTTATCTGAGTACAGCTGTTGTTTGTTGAGCCAACCACTAAAAACATTATAAAATTTTAATATCTGTACAGCTCAGTTGTATGAGCTCTGCCTTATCCTACTATACAACCTCTACCTAACGACATAATGCATGATCATAATGATCCTTCTCATTGTTTGAACTGTCACTGGTTCCCACATAATATAATAACCCTGATGAGTTTGGCAACCTTTTCTAATACAAAGACCTTTTTGTATGTGCTGTGTGCCCTGATGTTCCTCTCCAAGGTCTCAAAAGAAACCGATAATTCTCTTTTATTCGAGGTGGCAGTAATTTCAGTGTCGCCATTAGATTCTGCATTTCTTACCTTGTTTCAGACTCTGTTAAAAACATTCAGTGGAAATGTGGTAATTCTTTATGTTAGGGAGTCTAAAAAGTGTTGAAACCTTTTCAAGATGTATGCAGTCAATGCAGTGTGATTCACTACTGCTTAATGATAAAATATGAATGAGATCTGTTACATTTGCAGACTTCTGTATATGCTTGACAACTCAGATATTTTGATCCAATAATTCCTTGTCAATACTTTAATTTACTGTATTAAAATACAAATATGAATTTGTAAACTGCTAGAAATTGGAAAGTAATCGTGCCATGCTTTGTGCACATTATTCATGGAAATTGTAGTTGATTTACAAAGAGATCAATTTAGGGACTATACAAAAAAAACTGCCAACACACCCAACATGCTTGTCAATGATGCCAGCGTTATTTGTGTCAGGGTAGTATCTGAAACAATCTCCGATGTGTAGTGACAAAACAGTCATTTTCTAATGGTCTATAACAATTTTAAACTGTAGTTTGTATCAGAAATTGAGGGATCCATTATTAAGACATTCAGACGGACCGGAAGGAACTGATATGTGTCCTTCAGCCACATATTTTTGCATTGCTTAGATGTCACTGTAAGTGTCATGACTGATGACTGATATTCCAGATTTTGCTATTTGACCCCTTTCATGAGTTGGAGAGGAAAAAGGATTAATAGTGAAATCAGTTTTCAGTCATTCCATTAGGAGAACAAAGGTTTCTTTATGTTTGGGGGTTTGTTTTCAGGCAGAAGGGAAGATGAATCATAGACACACATACACATTCACAGATACAGCATCTATAATTTAACTGATTTTTTTATTTCTGCTGACTCATCCAGGAAGTGACTAAAGTAATCAGATAGGAGTTAGATGGTCAGTGGTCTCACTTGCTGTGCTGATGATTTTAAGCAGAACTGGAAACCAATCTGGCTGAAAGCGTGACAGCAGAGTTTTCTCAGGTTACCTCTGTAGTTTGCTGCTCTGAACTCAACTATGTTTCTGAGGATTTGATGGTACAATCTTACTAAAACAGCCAATGGCTGCAGTAAAACACTGAGCGTATCATCAAAGTGTCTCATGTGTGTATCTGGACCTTCCGGTAACGCTTCACAGAGCCCTCTGCTGTTTTCAGTGACCCACTCTAAAATAATTTACTGAGAACTGTTGGGAGGGTCAGGTACTGCTGTAATGTTTAGGTTATGAATCTCTACCTAGAACTTTAAGCCCATATTGTTCAGGGTTCGTCCATCTATTATCAGCAGATCAGTGTGTATGTGTGTGTGTGCGTGTGTAAACTGGCAATGGTACACAGTCTTATGAGTGCGATGAAATTGATGCAAAGCATGTATATGTGCAGTTTTAATCGTTTTGTGTAAAAACAACATAAATCACCATGTGAAGTCTCTTTGCTGATTGGCCGAAGACCCAAACTACTTATATTTTGTAAAGGTACAGTAGTTGTTATTCAGAACAGATGAACTGAGACTGCTGAATTTTTATAAAAAATTGATGGGCTAGGCTACAAGAAACTTTGTAACACCAAAATTACCAGATGTCGGTGGCTTTTTTATGCTAGCCATGCATAAAGGATGATTCTATCTTACAGCAGCTGTAAACGTGGCTATGAGAACCTAACACATTTGAATTTGAGGCAGGGCATAAACAGGTTTATTTTGTTTAGCTGCTCTCAAAACAAATGGGGCAGTTGTGAGTGAGTACAGCAGGAAGTTGATAAGCCAAATGCGATGATGATAAAGGACACATTTTAAAGATGTTTTGTTTTTAACGCTGTTCTACTCTGTGTAGTACTAAAAGCAAATAAATGAATATTCCACAAGTTGCTTCAGATCAGTGCTGTTGTGAAAACAATTAACCTAACAACTAATAACTTTTTATAAATTTTTTTATCAAAAGGCCTGTGCTTCTTTTTTTCCTTTTTTTTATCCATAAGAGCCTGAATATTTCTATTCGTCCATCAGCCTAAGCTGATAGAGAAGAAATACAGGTTCCCTTTATATTTCCTCTAAATTAACGAGACATTTAATATATTTCTCTTTATTTTCTGTTTGCCATTTGGTAGTTAGCTGCTTTTCAAGATTTGAAGTGATAGATATCCACATGTGGATTCAGTGGCAGTTTAACATTTCTAGTTTAATGAAGAGGGCGATAAGAGCTTATCTGGAGTGATAATGCACTTCACTCAGTATTACTGTTACAAACTCTTTTTGTTTTGTAATTTCCTAATGTATGTAGTAACTTGTGCCTTATGTTCTGCTATTTTCTTCATTGTGCTTTTTGAGCAAAGGCATCAATGCCACCATGGTTCCTGAGCTGTAATGCGTCTAGCTGAGATACATGTATAAACACCAAACTCATATTTCTTTTTCACCTTGTCTGATGTAAAGCCTTTTGAGTGAAAGAGGAAGCCAGTGTGCATGCTGACTGTGGTACATTGTTCTCCTACTTAACATTAGTTTCATAACCCGTTTCTTAGCCAGAACTCCAACGTTGTATAACATGCAAAAGCATCACGAGAAGCCAGTTTAGTTTATGTGAGGCCTCTACGGAATAATAACAAAATATGACTACTGCATACATGAGATGGGTTTATGCCAATGCATGCAGCAAGAACAAACTCTAAGCTTGTATTCAAGACAGCCAAGAGGAAGCTGCTCATTTCCGGAAGTGGCTTGTGACCTTTATCAAGCAGGCTGTTGAGATGTTAGTTTGAGGGAAGCTGAAGCATATTTACATGCCACTTGAGGTTATATTACCTGGTCGTTTGTGGTACTCACTGAGCTATCATAACATTTTTTTGTCTGATTACAAGAATACTGCAACCTGCATTCTGCTAGTTTATTGATCATAATAGTATAACAAAAGAGAGTTTGCTCACTTAACCTTTTGGCAAATCAAATTGTAGCTGATCTGTCTGTAAATTGAATTTCCAGCCTTAATTAAAACCACATTGTCTTGATTTTGTGTTGCGTTTTTCCAAGAGTATTAATCAGCCTGCCAGCCACCCACTGTTTCCATTCTCAAACGCTTGCCGTTTTCTCTGTCCTGTATGACACACCCCGTACTTAGAGGAAAACTAGGTAATGCATCACAATTTTGGCACTGTGCCTCCTATACAGTACTCATAGTGAATAGTTTTTCTCAATTTGTTTTACTGAGGCAGAACTAAAAATATCACTCCAAAAAAGGAACTACATTTAAGGTATAATTTTCTGATGGACACAATAATTCAATCAATGCCATCATCAGCATTCTTCGGTGACACAAAGACTCGTGGTTGAGTGTTTTACTTGTGTCAATCTCTGGATTGTGTTGACCTCGTGGACTTCAGATCTTCCTTGTTCAAAAATAGTAAAAGTGAAAAGAGAAGACACCGGCTATATACAGCTAGCTTTGTTGGAGATGAGGCACTGAGATTCTGCTTTGTCAGATGGAAAAAATGTTCGAGTGTACAACACAAGGGCTGGCCTTGTTGGTGAATTTGCTGACCCTTAACAAAAAATGAACATCAATAAGTCTGTAAAGTAAATATGAAACTACAAAAGCAAGTTAGCGCAGTGCAACACATATCCGTTAGGACTGTGGATCTTCACTGGTCTCACAATTCACTTCTATTACTATTATCTTGTCAACGATTTGATTTGATTAAATTCATTGAAGCATCATGATGCATCACTATGTGTTGCATCCTTAGCTTTCTTTATTACTGCACATTGCTACTTTCTTCATTAATGAATACAAGCAGTCAGATAATTAGGAACTCCCTGTTTATAATTATTTCAGAAATCAATATGAATGTCCTGATATTGACAAACATAATAAACATGTAAACAATTGTGCTATTTTCAACTTAATTATTGAACTTTATTGTTCCATTGCTGGTAAATCAAGAAACAGCATTGCTATACTGTGACATTCTGTTATCAAAAGTAAAGCAGTGTGTTTTGCCCCTTCAGTCTTCCCATAGTCAATTCAACCAGACTATGGAAGTTAAGAGGATATTTTTTCATGTTTCCTTTTATAGCCAGAAAACATTTGCCTGTAAGTGGGTCCGCTCCTTTACCTTCAGCCGGGCAATGACCCGGGAAGTAGTGATGATATGTAGCGGAGAAGGAGTTTGCCGTTTAAATGGATCGGAAAGCCTTTCCGGCGGAAAGAGGCTTTACCAAAACAAGGTTTCTTAACATATAAGTACAATTAGTTGGACTGGAACAGAACTTTGCTTAAGCAGCTGAAAAGAATAATAAAATCTGCAGAAGTTGTTTGAGTAATCATACTACTATGAAGTTATGCTTGTGATGTTCGTTTCACAGTTTTTTCCAAGTAAAGGTTTCAGAACAGATTCTGCATCAGACCTTTAATTGGGAGATTTTTTTAACTGCCGAGCTGTGCAGCCGGCTAGATCGTGTCACACATGCAAGCGGTAGCAGAATAAATATACTTTACATTACTTAGAATCTATTATGTTTGGTTGCTGCAACGATGTAGAATCGTCCACGTCCGCAACACGACCCATTGTAGAAACGATTAAATCCAACACCTCTAATATCTATCTAAACATGACTGAGCAGCTAGTTTAGCTCTGTTTATAGTGAAAACTACAAAACATTATTAGCAACCTTAGTTGTTAATAAACCCTAACCCTAATTTTCAATGGGAAGTAGCTAAAACCTGTTTGAAAACTAGATAAATTTGCAAATAAATTAGCAATGAGCTTGCTGCTAATATTTTTATCAATCAAGCCTTTATTGTCACATACACATAGAAGTGTAACAAGATTGCTCCGCACTCCGAATACATAAAAACATATATATATAAAAAAAAATTAAAACCATAAAAAAAGAAATCACAGTAAAAACAGAGACACAATACATATAACAACTAATAGAGTAACACATACTAATAAGGTGCCAGGGGTCATAAATAGGTCAGATTTTGTTAAGAAGGCTGATGGCGAAGGGGTGAAGCTGTCTCTGAACCGAGATGTCCGTGCTTTGGAAGCTCCGTAGCGCCTGCCAGAGGGCAATAGTTTGTGATGGTGGCCAGGGTGGGAGGGGTCCTTAGCAATATTCAGAGCTCTGCTGAGGTAGCGTGATGTAGCAAGATTATCCAGGGAGGGTAGGGGACAACCAGTGATCTTTTCTGCTGACTTGATGACTCTCCGAAGCATCTTTTTGTCTGTAGCCGTGCAGCCTACATACCACACTGAGATGCAATAAGTCAAAATGCTCTCGATCGCTGCCCTGTAGAACGCCGCCTGCAGGTTCCACTCCACGCTGTTTCTTTTGAGCTGCTGGAAAAAATAGAGCCTTTGCTGTGCTCTTTTGGTGATGGCAGAGGTGTTAAGTGACAAGGAGAGGTCCTCGCTTATATGGATATAAAAACTCATGCAGGACATTTGGTTAGGACAGCTACTTTGCCTACATTATTACAACCTCTATGAGCATAACCTGTACTATCAATGCCTGGATGCAGCCTGATTTATTCACTTGAAACCAGCATATGGAAATATGTTTGGTTCAGCTTTCTTTTTTGTGGCCTTTTAAAGATCACTTCAGCTTAGTAAAGTGAAACTCGGCTACAGTCTGAGAAATAATTTCACAACTGCTATGCTGTTAAAATGACTTCTTAAAGACAAAGTTAGAAATGCAGAAAAAACTATAATTTATTTTTTTTGTGGGACAAACTATATCTGGTTAATGAGCAGCAGCTCATAGCACCTGAACGCTAAAAATAACAAATATTACATTTACAAAATTAAGTGGACTGTGTAATCCCCTTGCAGCTAATACAGTATCGGGCTTGTGTGTATAATGGGACAAGATGTACACGTAACATCTTAAAAACAATCTATAAACAACAACTGAAATGTTATAGACATATTTTTTTCTTTTTAAGCAACTCAAACTGACTAGTCAGTCAGAGAAAAGGTTGCCATAAAGTTTGGAGTTTGACACGCTGTTTGCTCGACAGGTGTAAGCGTAGCTTGATGAGCTGGACAAAGCGGATCTTATTTTCTTGGGGGGCTCTCCTTTGGGTGCAGTTTTGTGTTGGGCTGAAACAGTTTGCTTAATGCTGGTGTGATAAATGGTTTAAGATACGTGTTTGTCTTTGACTTGTAAACAGGAAATGTTGCTTCACTTGTAGAACTGAGTCAAGAAGGGCCCCTTGGAAGCAAGTGTTATCGCAATTGTGTGTACATGCATTTGTGCTAATTCACGATGTTCTTTCTGTTTTCATTGCTAATATGACATCATGAGTAGTTTGGCCTTAATGTATGCAGGTTTGTTGCATCAACTTTGTCGAGCTGTCTGGAAAATCTCTGACTTAAATGTAGTAAACAGTCCAGAAAATGTTTAAATGCATGAAAAACCAAACACGCTAAACATGCAAAAAACAGCCAGCCAGAACATTTGATCTATAGTGGGGTCAAATGTAGAAACGGAAATTGAACACACTTGGAAATGCGGGTAACTGAAAGAGGCCAAATGCCACCGTCACTAGCTTTTCCGAACCCAGAGAATGAGTTCTAACTTCAACATTTACCAATCTTTCATTTTTTTTAATCTTAATTATTTTTGAACAGGAAATGCAGTTTATAAATAACTTATGTTCTTGCAATGAACTGTCTTTCAAGACATTTGTCCCGTGACTGTCTCAGCAGTGGTGGAACATGTTTGAAACATGAAAATTAATCTCTACAAAAATAGACCATCTTGCATATCCTTGATCTGAGTAGATGTGGTTTTTGTGACTCAGAGGCTGCACAGGACATTGTGACACTATAGTTAGAGCAGGTCCTGTCACCTTCCTGCTGTTTCGATTTGAAAGATATATGGCTTCAGTTACCTTTATTTAATGTTTACAAAGGTTTTAAAAAGATATGTATATAGATAAAGTTTGACTTGTTGAGTGGTAGAACTGAGCCCTTAACATTGTGCAAATATTCAGCAGTTCCCGGCAGGATATAACAATAGCTTCATTAGTGCATAATTCTTTATGCATAACAGCTAAGCTATGTAAAAAAAATAGCTTTGATGTTATCTGTGGCTTTAAATGATATGAACAGCAGTAGCATCAGAAAAATGACTCATCCTGCTCTAGATTTACCTCTGTGCTGAGTTACAGGACAGCAGATGGGCTGTGGTATTGGGGGCTCCACATTTCTGACCTTTCTGCTAGATCCATCTCTTCAACCGCTGGTGAGGCGGCAGATACTTTGTTGATGCTGATACAGTCAACAAACAAACGGGCCCCTGACATATCCTGCAGTCTTTCCTGCTTGTATGACTTTTATGTTGTTAAAAACTGGACTGGAACCAGCCTTGAATATTTCATTTCACTGCATCTGCTGCTAAACACTGGACTAAGATTTATACCTGGAATAGGGTTTCCATTCATTTCAGGAGCTTGAAAAAGAACAGAATAAATTCAAGTAATTCAAGTAAAGCCGTTGTATTGTGTATGTTAGTTTGCTGAGGGACACTGCGTAACACCTTTCTATTATTTGATGTCACAGGGGTTTATTCACAAAGTACCACTGAGATATGAAACAATCAATCTGATTGTCTAGCCTAGATTTGATTTTTGTGATGCCTCAGTCACATCTGCTTGTAATCCCATCATGCTTCCTGAAAAAAATTCTGTGTTTTTGTCTTCTACGCAATACCAGGTGGAATCTTAGAATTAGACGATTGTTCCCAACAAATAGCTTTGTGTTTTAAGCTTTCTGCATGACAGGAACTGGGTCATTTAATAAATTGTTGCAGCTGAATGTGGGAGGTCAGTTCCGATGAATAAAGAGGAGTTTTTCTGTTTCCACTGTTGTTGTAGCTGATATTTATGTGATGTCTGCCCCGCGTAAATCTGCATGTGTGTCTGCATGGATGCTGTATCAGATTTGCACAAGTCATCTGTCATGATCGTGTAGGCTTGGCACTCCAATCCTGCATCCTATGCTCTGTCAGGGCACTCTGCCCCAGGGTTTGGGGTTCTCTGTATCTAGGACCCTCTCAGTGGGACAATTTAAAAAATAGCTCATTGAATTTGGACGCTACAGCGACACATTGAACACTTACAGAGATGCTGTAACGTGTCTGTATCATGTTGAATAAAGTCAAGCAGCAGCTTTACAATGGTACAAAAACAAACTAAAAATCAGTGCTCATTCCTTAAGCTAGATGGAAGATTTATATTTTGGGCTAATTATGGTTGCCATGCAGAGCTGTGAAAAGGAGTGCTGTCTTATGGGACAGCACAGGGTTTTGTTTGGCTAATGCAATGAATGGATGGTTTACTGGCTTGTGGCTGTGCTTTATTTTCACATAATGCACAAAGAACTTCAGCTGAAAGGAGATGGGTTCGCATAGTTTAGAGTTTGGCTTTAAAGGGTAAATACAAATGCGACAATGGTTATCACAGCCTTTGACGCTTTTTTTTCATTTGATTATTTACCAGTTGTTAAGCAATAACAGATGTACAAAATAAATAAATAAAGATGAATCATGATGTACATAGCCCTGAAAGAGTTCTGCTCTTACACAAAGATCAGAGATGTGACTAAACCAGCCTGTGGGCCAGGTATTTCAGGGGAAATATAAAACAGTAAGTGTGATGGATAAGTATATCATGACTGACTGACTGAAAAAAGCAGAGAATACTAAATTATAGTCACATATAGAAACTCTGCATTAGACCTATCAAAGCTGAGAAAAGCTGCAGAAATCAGCATATGGGTTTAGGATCCCTTCAGAGGCAGCCTGCAATAACAGTGGTTTTATAAAAAGACACTAATTAGATTTTGAGCACTCAAGAGTAATCCAGCAATCAGCTTTTTTTGTTTCGAGAAGAAGGTTGAAAAAATTACAGATATGAAATGACACACATTGTGTGCTAGGGAGATGTAAACGATAATTTCTTTCCTTTTTTTTTTGTTTTGTTTAATACCTATTACATTAAAGCTCAAGGCCTGATTTTATGTGTTGTAGTGTCAACCAATGGTTTTCAGACTATTTGTTTTTACATTTACAATGACTTGGTTGAGGTCTGCAAGTGCTTCTAGTGTTATATATTGTTATATATTGTTATATATTGGACTGGAAGCCCTAGAATCTACAGTATTTTAAGAAGAGTCTGATATGTGACAATTGTGGCTAACTTGAAACTTTCTGTCAGCACCGTGTATAAATAGAAGATCTGAATTTCATGACAAGTGACTGCTGAGGAAAGAAATTGTTAAACTAATCTGAGCTGGTTTGCCCCAGAAACTCTCTCCTGGCACTTTTGCTCGTTACTTAATCATAAACTTAACCCTTATGCATTATATTAATGTTAGGAGTCAGATTCAAGCTGAAGCTCAGTAAGCTGTGATCATCTCTAAGTATTAGAGCACACTTTGATTGATAATATAATCAGACGTTAATATCTTCCTAACATAGAATAGGCCTGCTTTAAATCAATTGTTTCATGAACCTCTGCTATGAATAATGAACTTCTGTTATTAATTATTGTGCGCGTCTTGTCTTTTCACTGCTCCCTTGGCATGTTTGTTTTTTCGTCGCGTGGAAGCACTGCAAACTCCTTCAGATAAATCATGTCCAGAAGAGAAAGAATACATTTTTCTTTGATCTCTTTTTATTATTCTCTTTGCAGCTTGAAAGCTTTAGTTTCAACAGGAGGCAAAAATGTCCAGGCAGCTTGTGACTGGTGAGTTTAAAGCACACACATTTCTTTACTTTCTCTTTCATGGTCATTAATTAACAGTTAAACGTCTATCAATGGTCAACATGTAGTGACCTTGCTCCTGTTGACATGCGTTACTGTGCGGTAACAAATTACTGCCCTCTGCTGGACAATCTGTTTCTCATTTCCTACTTTCTTTTAATCACCTTGCTCGCTCCAGGCTTTTCTCCCATTTGGATGATCCATTTCTTGATGACCCACTGCCCAGAGAGTATGTGTTATACCTGCGGCCCAGTGGACCACTGCTCCAGCAGCTCACACACTTCTGGAAGCAGTCCCGCCTTTCCTGTGGCAAGAACAAGGCACACAACATCTTCCCTCATATCACACTCTGCCAGTTTTTCATGGTAAGTCTCACTGTTTGAACTTATGTTGTGTGACATGCACCACACATTTTGTTGCACATTGTTAGTTCTCAGTTAACCTCT
Source organism: Rhadinocentrus ornatus (assembly GCA_037177495.1). Lineage (NCBI taxonomy): Eukaryota > Metazoa > Chordata > Actinopteri > Atheriniformes > Melanotaeniidae > Rhadinocentrus > Rhadinocentrus ornatus. The sequence goes on from JBAMHW010000017.1 coordinate 7,657,596, forward strand.
TACAATGCATTTAATGACTTAGGGAGGATAAACGTTCCCCTTAAAAGAGAAGTGATCAAGTTTATACATGTTTATTGTGCTGGTTAACCTCTGTTAGCCTGTATTTGATCTTCAAATCCCTGTTCCCTAATTTCATACTGTGATCCAAATTCCTCTTTGTGGGTGCAGTCTGTCCATTTGCATTTGCTCATTTACCCTTTGCATAGAAAACAAGTGCCAGTTAAAACTTAAAACCTGTGTCAAGGCTGAAGAAATGATCTTAGATCATGATCTGGATGCTGAATAACTGTACCCAACCTCTGCAGAAATGTTCATGTAAATCCATTCAGAATTTTTTAGTATAGGTTTTGTTATAACTTCTGCATGACTTACCTGCTAACTAACAAATAACACAAACAAACATGCCAATGACACATGTCTTGGTACAGTTGGTGACAGGTTTTTGGTGTGCTTTCTTTTGTTCTTTTTAGTTGTAGTGGTGACTAAAGATACCAATAAATCAGTAAGTTATTGAGCCAATTCTGGTCCTACTTAAATAACCTAAGACTTGTTTGGTGGATTGCCATGAAACTTTGTAGTTTGGTTTGGAACAAAGTTGAACCCTAAAAGCCCATAGTGCTGATTGTCATGCTGTCCTTCATATAAAATATGCTGCTTTTGGCAAGAGGCCTTTTGGAAAGATCCCATGGTGGTGCGCTGTCTTGTTGCTGATGTTAGTATTTTTTTTCCCAACAGAAAAGAATCTACACTTTTTCTCAAGTCAAACTTTTGCACAATGTTGTATTTTTTGACAATGTCCTGTGCTAGCAAAATCCCATATATATTGCTTTTTTGTGCTAGAGGGCTTCAAAGAACAGGAAGATACAAAACTTACCCACACTTTCCCCTACAACTGCAACAGAAAACCAACAGTATCCAAACTAAAAAACAAAACAAAAAGGTATTTAACAGCTAGAAAGATAAACAAGAGGTTGACGGTCTAATGTTTTAATGCCTTCACTGTACTCAGTGTGCTGATGGGAAGGTAGAGGCTCTGTCTGACGCTCTTCAGACCACCATGGCCAAGTGGAAAGGTCGCATACCCATGCCCCTCCCCCTGGAGCTCTACACCTCCTCGACCTTCATAGGGCTCTTCGTGGAGGAACAGATGGCAGAGGTTCTGAAGAGTTTTGCTGCTGATTTTGCCACTGAAGCAGAATCGAAAGCAGGTTTGAATTCTCTTTGTCCTAAAAGCTAAGACTCTGTGTTTTTTGGTTTTTTTTTTTATTATTATTTTGCCTTAATTAAGTCTTTTTTGCACCATGATTGCACCAGGAGGCTTCCCAGTTTTTATATGCATGATGATTAATCATGCGTATAAAACAAAATATAGGGGCAGTAAACATAGTATGAGGAATTGTCCTTTTATAAGAATTAGCAGTAACAACAGATGTTACTTAATCTTCTAACAGACTGAAGCTTTTGTGGAATGCAAATGGGGCATTATCGCTATAATTTTATAGAATCTTTTTGTTTCTTGTTGTTATTTATCCAGATGTTCATGTTGAACCCCATAAGAAGCAACTTCATGTCACTTTGGCATACCACTTTCAAGCCAGTCACCTTCCGGTTTTGGAAAAGTTGGCCAAAAATGTGGATGTGTCTTCAGGCTCTGATTGGCTGGCTGTGCTCTTGTCTAGAGATATTCGCTTTGCTAATCATGAGGTAATTTTTCCTTCTTCAAATTGAGAACCTTCTCTGAACAAATTCAGCCCTTCTTCTGCCATTTCTTTAGCAACTGAGATGACCGCTCTCTGGTTGTTACCTGTAGACGCTGCAAGTCATGTACCCGTATGTGCCTCAGAACGACGATGAGCTTGAACTGTTGCAAGGGGACTTCATCTTTATGTCTCCAGTGGAGCAGAGCACTGCCAGTGAGGGCTGGGTGTACGGCACTTCGCTGGGCACAGGGCTATCAGGCCTGCTGCCTGAGAATTATGTTAGTCGTGCTGATGAGTCTGACACATGGGTTGTCCATGGGTAAGGAAGGGAAGAACTGTGTTCAATACAAGTACAGATCGTGATTATTGAATTTCTGTATCCTATTTAAAGCCCTATGGATATAACAATCTGAGTAACTTTATATTTGTCTGATTGCCAGGTCTTACTCTTTTCTCAACTGTGCCTCTCCATCTAACTCTGGTAGCACTGTGAGTGGGTTATTATTCGATGGACAGATGAATGACAGCCTACTTGACAGCTATATGGATGCTTCCAGCCTTTCTGGCCTCTGTCCTCCTATGCAGGTAAATTATAGCAGCAAGTACTGTACTACTGTGTAGATTTAAAGAAAGGGGCTTGTGATAAAAACTGCTTGAGTTATCTTTAACACTTCATGGTTTTTAATGCATCTTAATCTTAGGTATCAAGGCCAAGTGGTCAGGCCTCCCTTTCCAATATGAGACTGTTTGTGTGTCGCCATGGCGAAAGGATGGATGTGGTATTCGGGAAGCACTGGGTCACTCAGTGCTTTGATTCCAAAGGTTGGCATTTAGTGGCAATTACAATTGTATGCAAAGGATTGACATTAGACCCTTTGGAAGTTATTATTCTTCTTCCTTTATAAGACTCATTTTTGTTTTGCAGGCCGCTACATTCGGTCTAATCTCAACATGCCATCCAGCCTACCAGCTAGAAGTGGTGGTTACCGGGACTATGAGAAAGATTGTCCAATTACTGTGTTTGGATCCACACAGGCGCGTCTTGTGGGTCCGTATCTTTCATTTTAGTTTATTTGGATGTTGTTTACCAGTGCAAAGCAATGTTACTTGAGAATATTTTGTTTTAAGAATGGTTAAGTAAGATAGGGATTATGTTTCCCTAAAGAAATAGAGAATAAAAAGCAAGCCAATGGTGTCACTCTGTGTTTCGGTCTTTCTCAGGTGAAGCCCTGTTGGAAAGCAACACAGGGATAGACTTTGTTTACTGCTCTCCTTCTCTTCGCTGCATCCAGACTGCTCAGAACATTCTACAGGGTAAAACCTTTTCTTCATTAACCTTTTAATACTCTTACTGCAGGTTGGCGTCAAGCATCTGATCAGGCTCTTTCTGGTTATTCTTAGAACTGTCTGATAATGATGGACCATAAATATTGTTGTCTATAATTTTTAGTTTGGCCTTGATATTATTGGGATTTGTCTTTTTGGGTCAAGTGTTATGCATTACAACAAAAACTGTGGTACCAGAAGACCTCATTAGGAAGGGAAATAGACTGAAAAGGAAATCTTTTGTCAGAAAGCTAACATATTTTCTATAATCTGTGACTGGCATAAAGGAACAACAAAATAACTTTAATGTACCAACATGTTTTTTGTTTGAGACAAACTGATAAAGTAGCTGTACTTCTGTCTCTGGGAACTAATTTCCTATTCGATTCTGTGTCAGGTCTTCAGCAGGATGGAAAGATAAAAATCCGGGTGGAGCCTGGTTTGTTTGAATGGACCAAATGGGTTTCAGGCACGTGTTTACCAACCTGGATCCCTGTTGCTGAGCTGGCTGCTGCTAACCTCTGTGTGGACACAACATACAGGTAGAGCATCGACTACATTATATATAT
>JBAMHW010000017.1:7661290-7679776 GCA_037177495.1 Rhadinocentrus ornatus
TATATATATGTATATATTTTTTTACCTGTGATGTTATGATATACTTAAATCTCTTCTTACTATCAATTTTTCCCAGACCTCATATTCCCATAAGTAAGTTGGCAGTGTCGGAGTCCTACGACACCTACATTAGCAGGAGCTTCCAAGTGACCCGAGAGATCCTGACACAGTGCAAAAATCTGGGTAAAGTTTCATTTTAACATATATCCAGTTTAGTAGCAAACTAACTAAACATCAAATATTTGCAACATTCATCAGACATATCATTTTCTAAAAAAGGTGGTCACCTCATTAGGAAACAAAATAGACTGAAAAGGAAAGCTTTTGCCAAAGAGCTAACATATTTTCCAATCTATAGACACTTAAATTTTTTTTTTTTTTAATGTAACACAAGTTTTGAGTTCAAGTTAGGATTGTGTACAGTTTAAAAAAAAAAAAAAAAGGAAAGCACTCTTTAAACATATTTTGTCCTGATCTCTGTACAGATAGACTTGAACAGGCCTGAACACTATGTATCAGTAGCTGCTGAGCCCATACAGTACAATAAGCTAATGTTATGTGTGGAATGTGTTCTTTATGTTCACTACCTCTTTCACACAGGAAACACGGTCCTGATTGTGGCCCATGCTTCCTCCCTAGAGGCTTGCACTCGCCAGATACAAGGCCTCAACCCCCAAAACTCCAAGGACTTTGTCCAAGTTGTCCGAAAGGTCAGTTGTCTGCTTCAGCTCTAACGCACAACATTTCTATAATATCCTCAATAATTCCTATATATTCACTTTTTTTTTTCTTTTTCTTTAGATTAAGCATATCTTTCTCCACCCCACCCCCCTTTTTTGCAGATTCCTTACTTGGGGTTTTGTGCTTGTGAAGAAATGGGAGAGACAGGGGTGTGGCAGCTGGTTGACCCACCCATCTTGCCTCTGACACATGGACCCAATCACAGTTTCAACTGGAGGGAAATGTTAATACAAGATTGAAGGATGCACTGTTCAGTCTCGTTTTTTTTTTAGTTTTTTTTTTAGCCTGAACTGCTGAAAAGTATTTATTTCTTCCCACATTGTTAGAATTCCTGCCCAATGACCAAATGAACTAATAAAATGGCTTTTGTCAGACATAATGCAAAAGGAGAACTCAAAAAAGAAAAGATAATTGAGGCAAATGTATTCAGACATGCTGCCGGGAAGGAGAAAATAAAGTCTGTGTGGTGATCACAGCAAAAATGAGTTACAGTTTGGTTGGCATCTTGTCTCCAGTCTAACGGTGAACTTCTTTACCTGGATTGTGGAGGTGCTACATAATAATGGGATACGTCCTGAGGGACGTGATGAATCAGGTTTTTAGCCATGCTAAGCTCTGTCTGTGGCCCCTCTTCAGGTTTGGCAGTGGTAGGTAAGACTTTGCGATCTGCTGCCTTCTCACACAATGTAACAAGAATTAGTCAAGAAAAACTTGTATAACAGAATTATTTTTCCATGTGTCAGAAATTATTTAACTTGTAGCGACAACCCCCTTGTGAAAAAGCACAAAAGAATGGTTGACAATCAGACGGGAGCACTGATCTTCATTTTTTCTGGTGCTGAGGTGGGTAGTTTATTATACTTGTTATATTCCTGTAAATGTCATATCATTTTGTTCTTCCATAACACATATGTGCCCACATGAATATATAAACCATCTGCTAAACAGTCCACAGTATTTATCTGGAGGCAACCAAGACCATATGATGAGAAAAAAATAATATAATATTCTACAAAATTATGTTGGTTGCTATTTATATCTAGGTGCCTGATTTCTTTTTTGCTTGTTTCTCATGACCCCGACACTTTGTAAGCCTCATAACCACACTGCTTTTCAAATATTTGGTGCATTGTTTTTGTTATTTTTATATTATTATTACATCAGATGATTTAAGTGTCCACTGCTTGTTCCGTTTATTTACTGTATGACTGAAAAGCTATTGATACCACAAAATTTAATAAAGCCAGACCATAGAGCTATAAACGCCTGTTATGTCAGCCTGTTTGTGTTATTTACAAACATCACACCTTTCTTTATGCAAGTAAAAGATTAAACTGTTGATCTTTATTCTGTTAATCTGTTTAAAATTTTAGACGTTTGATAGCAATTCCATGAATCATGAGGGGATACTAACCCATTCAAGCAATCACTGGAAACTACCGTCAGCATACATGACTTGTAGGCGCATCTGTGATGGAATGATGGTGTAGTTCCATTTAGAGTCACAGAAACTTTGTACCGAACCACCGTACAAAGAACGGGGCCTTTTTTACTAAATGGAACGCAACCATGATTAACGTTAATACGTCTGCTTTAATTTGTGTTAACATATAAGTTAATACAGGTGTCTTTTTGATTATTTATTTTATTTTTTTAATTTCTATAGTAAGGAATAAGCGGTACAGATAATGAGATGAGAATTCTATAGTAAAGTTTTTACTCTTCCCTGCCTGCCAACTGAAGATCACGCAATGCGTGAGAGAGTAAACTATGTCATTAATGTAACGGTTACCAGCTAAGCTAGGTTTAAATGTTCCGGTAAAGGTTTTCTGTTTTTCAGGTAAGACATTTTACATTTATTTATTTGCATTTCAAAGGTGCAGAAACGTATTTATTTATTATCGGGGGCGACAGTAATGAAACATTAAGGGCACTTTAATGTTAATGGCACCAGGGAGTTTCCTGTTTAAAACGACCATGTACCTTCAGGCGTTCCGAAAAACGGAAGTGCTCATAAAGGACATAAAACAATATTTTCAACAAAGTGTCCATATGATTCGTCTCTATAGAAAAGAGGAATTCTGACGTAAACAGGGAAAAATAACACATTTTTCTTTTTTGTTTTTATACAGGGTGCCAAATCTTCATATTTTAGAAATGCAAATGTAACAATTTCTTATGAGAAAAATAAAAGATATTTTCCAATCACTTCAAACCAAAGTTAAATTGATGTAGATGACCATCCAAACAAGACACACGTCTTTGTTTTTAAATTCCCCCTCTTTTCATATTTTATATTAATATTTCTCTTAAAATAATCAATTATCGCTATTGGGAGGCTATTTTTTTTAATAGCTTCTAAATCAAGTGACCCAGTCACTTCAAACCAAAGCTGAATTGAAGCAGATGATCCTCTCAACAAGACACACGCCTTTGTTTTTAATTCCCCCTCTTGTCATATTTTATATTAATATTTTTATGAAAATAATTTTGTCATTTGTTGATGGTCCCTGAAAAACAGAGCTGGGGGCTCCAGTGCGAATATCTATGGAATATCCAACCTAAAACTGATTTCACCGCGATAGGACGCTTTAGGCACAGAACTTAAAAAGTATTAAAACCAGCAATGACAAATTCAGCATTAGATTTTAAGCAAAACTATGCAGCTGTCTATACTGTAAGTATATACCAAAATTGGGCTATGTTAGTGTTCTACTTTTTATTCAGAGATAAAGCAGAAAATAAATTCCTAAGGCAAATTTAATGAATAATATAATGGTTATAACACATAGAGACATCCCCTTTGTAGTGTCACAGGTCATAGCAGATATTAAATACATAAGTCTCTCATAAGAATACTTTAACTGATAAAGATATAATGATGGTGCTTATGTGTTGAAATACATCAGGTAAAACAAATCTAAGTCCTTGTTAGCAGAGTGTACTGCAACAGCGTTCAACGTGACAAGAACACAGTATTCGGAATCACTCTTGGTCAGTGTATCACATGATCAACACTTCCTTTCACCATTTTAAAAAATCAACCAGGTTCAGGTAAATCATAATAACACAAACAGGAAATGAGAGCACACATCTTAACAGTCCTCTACACAGACTTAGCAAGTAAGATTAATCTGACTGGGGAAATCACGCTTACTGAATGCATCAGGAATCTATAGTAAATGTCATGTAAAGATATGCCATACCATATTTTAGAACAGTAACAATACAAGACTTCACATCAAATGGATGTTGCGTCTGTTATACTCCCATGGACACCTACCAATGAGTAACTTCATTACAAGTACAGAAATCAAGAGGTAAACACTAGATGGTGCTGTTGACTAATATCAAAAGCGACTCTGTCAGGCACACCTGAAAGGGGCCAGAAGCCGTTATACTTTATACGCGGTGTTCTATATTTATTTATATTTCTAATCAGTTTGAATAATTCTGTCTTGAGGAACAGAGACCTTGTGGGCTTTAGTTGTTTTTTTTGTTTGTTTTTTTAAAATTGTGGGCTATTTTACTTAAGTCCAGATGCACACTTAAATATTAAATTCATGTGAAACCTAAGGACCGAAACCTATGGAGTGTTAAAGTGTTAGTTGCTTTGAACTTTTAATTATTTTGAATTCTAGTATTATTTGTTACGCAATTGTAGATTTTTTAATTAATCTTTCAGCAGCTAGCTAAATGACCAGGTTGATAAGAAAAGCTTAATCTGGTTTTCTAGGTTTTATAACATAAGGAAATAAAATTTTCTTGGCCATTACTTATTAAGGTTTCTACATCAAATGCATCTATTTAAATTGGCCCAAGTAGTAGGTTGGTGTTAACCACCTAACTGCTACCATAGACAAATGGCATATGCTGTTTCTATTATTGCACATATAAATTTGTATGTTGACAAATTTATATTATTTTATATTTTTTCTCTATAAAAGAAAGAAGAAATCTAAATATAGTGAAATTCATTTGTACATTTTGAGCCACTTTGCCACGTTTTAAATTAAAAACTAACGTTTGACCAGTTAATTGTAGTTCAGTGTCAAACTTTGAACTAGGATTAAGTTTTTCCCATTTTTTAAATGACACGGGTCTTGCAGCTTCAAAGTGCTTTATAACTTTAAGCACATCTATATTCCTCTACTAAGGTGGTGCCAGATATGTATGATTTGCTTTTGAAATCTAATTTGTAGTTTGTTAGTTTTACATAAAAGGAAAATTGTTTGTCAGCCATATATAATTTCTGTTTCTTGCTCTGTACAAGAAACTTTGTAATTATTGGTAAAAATAAGAATATTTAGATCAGTTTCAGAAATTTTATAGGTTTTTGCTCATCAATGTTTTTTTTAGGGTCATTTTTTTTGAGTAATGATGTGTATGAGTTATGAATTAGATTGACATTCATCAATGGGGTACAACACATTAGTTGAGAGCTGCACCTTAATATTGAAGATAGCTTATGTTAAAGGTTATGCTTGAACATTCTTCTTTACATTTAAATTGAATTTATTTAAACCTTTTCCAAGTAATGTGGGTTGTTGAAATTGCTCTGTGACACCTTATTCAGCCTAGCTTGCATCTAAATAAGCATTACTTCTAAGTCACTGAAGTGTCTCTGGTCTCTTGGCAAGTTCTGGAAACAGATTCCGTTCTCCTCACTGGACCCATTTAGGGTTGTTAGACACATTGTTGGACAGCCATGGTAGTCTGTAAATAGGAGGTGAGGAAGTGGTTGCCATTTCAGTTGCTAGACTCTATGCTGGTAAAAACATTATCCAGAACACTAAAAGGAGTAAAATTCTGAAAGTAAGTAACCAGAATTCAATGCAAGAAAATATTGTTAAGTACAGGAGTGGACCAGGCGTAGCTAGCAATGTCATGATCTGAAGCATGACATTTATTTATCAGTAGAATATGCCAGTGTAATTGACTTAGTGAACACAAAACAGGCTAAACTAGACAGCTGAATTGCCTCAGTGTTGAAATAAAAAGAATAAATGAAAACATTTCAGGGATGGACATGTCAAAGACAAAATGGGTAAAGATGATTTTGATGAAGGTGATTTTCCAAAGTGTCATCGGCTCACAGTGACTATATAAGTTTGAACTTATTCATGAGTTTGTCATTTAACAAAGCAGTGTTACCAAGTAGAACAAACATATTTATCTGTAGGTTTTATATGTTAATTTGACACAGCATTGTTAAGTTGGTTCATTGTTTTGTTAAAATGTTAGTGTTTTATTAATTTAAAACAGATTTTTAATATTGATGAAATATAAATGTATTTGGAAATGTTTTAAACCTTCTTTTAAGGGGTCAGTAATCACAGATGTACTTTTAGCCTTTGAACAGAAGGCCTAGTCCTGACCAATAATAAGGTTGGACACAGCTGTCACGAGTTAGTGAGGCCTCTACATATTATCAAGGCTTAAGTGTCTTCAGAGTACAAGAACGAGTACACATTAATAAACCAGTCAGTGAAATGCTGGTTTGTCTGGCACATAGACAGAGATGCCCCCTCTCAGCAAAATCTTTCCTGATAATTAAGTGACTTTGGCTTTCTAGATAGACTTTCCTGAAAAAAAAGAGACAAAAAAAAAAAAAAAAAAATTATAACGATAACAAAGAAAGGACCGATTTTTGGAATATTGTAATATCCCTTCGTTCTACTTTGAAAAATTTAGATAGACACTAAAGGTTTCCTAAAAATGATGCCACTATGTAGCCAGACCTGTTTGAGGCCAACATTACCAAGGGAAGCTTTTATTGATTTTATTAAAAACCTCTTTTTGAATAAATAAATAAAAGCATAAATATAAAAAAATAAAAGTCTTATGACACTAAAGTGTCAACGAAATGAGCTTTTAAATCAGATTTTTTAACTAAAATGCCACCACCAGAGTGTAGTTAGTATATTCTTTTTTTTTAAATTCCTAAGACAGGCTAAATGACTGCATACATTCTCTGAAATAGTCACTTTATCTGGACAGCATGGTTCAACATGGCAATGCTCAGTGAAGAGACTACAATTTTTTAGTGCCCCCTTGCAATGGTTCAATTTTGCATGTGTTTGATTCTGAATGTATAAGAAGAAAAAGAAAGGGATGCTTTTCTAAATGGTTAGGAGTAAACGAGATTTGGGGGAATTAAAAACCATGTTCAGATAACTTGTTAATGCCTCATAATGTAAAGGTAAACACTCAAAGCATTAGTTCTTTCTTCTCCCTTTTACTTTACTGCACGGATGCAAAGATCAAGGAATAGCAGTATTACCGGTAATTGTGTCAAGCAAGGGGTGCTATTGTATCACTGCTATTGTAACACTATGTGTGGATGAAAGAACATTTCACACTGTTACTCCACAACAAGTTTGTTATACATAAGTTCAGCAAGTTACGCAATTGAAAAGACAGCAGTTCTGTACTGTACTTCAGACTGTTCACAGGAAAAAATTGAAGAAACAGCAACTTCTGAGTCCTTCTGTTATATCTTTGAGCTGTTTAAGGGAAAGGGAGGGTTGGTGCAGAGAGGAGGGGGTAGGTGGAGTAAGGTTGGAGTCCCACAGAAGGGAAACCACTGCGAAAGGAGCCGTTTCATACTGTGCTCCTCTGAGCTCTCTATGCTCTCTGTATTCTCTGGGAGTCTGCATGCACCTGTGTGTTTTAGCTCTCACCAGTTTCTCTCATTCCTACTGGTTTGTCTGTTGTCATGTTAGCAGCTCATGCAGCAGTCAGCAGGAGAGAGGCAGAACTGGACTTGGTAGACTCAGAACAAAAACTCAGAGCAGAAGAATTGTGTTTGAAGAGCTTTTGCCTCCATCTTGAGACATAACAAATCTGAGAAACCAACTTCCTTGCTGGAATGAAGGGCTTGACAACATGCAGACTTTTGTGGAAAAGGGTAAGTTGACAAACAGCTGAAGTTAGTGTTGGTTGTTTGGTTTTTACATGGATGATTTAAAAGTTATTTATGCACAGTTGTGTTATGATATGTTGGCTGGTCTGTGGCTCATCATTGGAGCAGACCCAGCTGCCCTGCTTCTCTCAGGGTATGTCTTGTTCTGTCTTGATCATTTGTTCAGACTTCTCACATGTCCAGAAATAAGCATGCTCACTCTCACATACATGCACGTACTGCCACACACAGGAAGCAACAAGACACTGTGATGTCTTCACTTCAGAGCTGATAGGATTTTCTTTTGCCAGTTCAAATAGATAAAACTGACATGACAATCATTGATCTGTTTTACCCTTACTTAAATACCTTTTTATGAGCAATGTATTCAGTCTGGGGTGTTTGTGGGAGATCATCTGACTGGAGATTTCAACATTGTATAGTTTGCATTGTAAGAATTTAAGGTTATTGCATACAAATTTTGGTTACAAATGTATATTTCATATTAAGGTTTCTTGCAGTAGCCAATAAGCATTGGTGGCTTCATGCCAGCTTTCATTAATTGTAGTTGGAGCTGTCACTGTATTCCTGTCAACTGGTGGGGAGCAGTTCACAGTTTTGTAAACCGAGTTTTTTTTTTCTTCTTTTTTTTGTGCCTATACTAAAAAGTTATGACCCCAGTTATTATTACATTAATGTTTATATGACAAAACAGTCAGTTTTTACTTTGCTGCTGATGTAGTACATCATCAATGTAACATTGTGTAATGCTAAGAACACACAGCATGATGTTAAGCACTTCACATAACGCTTTATATGTTTCAGTACATACTAAAATTATGTTGATAATAAATATGAGTGATGCTTTTAGGATCTCGTAACACTATATTCCTTAGTTTAATAAAGGCAAAGTTTAACAAAGTGAATGCCTGCAAGAATTAGCACGAGACTGGCAGAACATGTTCGTTCTGTTGTGGGTTATTTTGTTTTAAAACCAAAATGCTGTCCAAGGATATCCTGCAGGAAAAACAGATTAAAATAGCTCTCCTACCATATTTATCTTTTAGGTCTCTCCAATGACTAGTGCTCTTAGATATAATGGTCATTTATGTATGTATACACACAAAAATATGGCAAAGGTTGTTGGGAAGAGAAAGGCATGTTTTGGGCGCTCCATGCTTCACATTCTAAGCTGCTGACCTCTATGGAAAATAACAACAGCGGAGAATGAAGGTCATACTGCCATAGCTAGTGGCTGAGGCTGACTTGTTACTGGTACCAGGCTTAGTGTTCATAAAGTATGTGCTGTTCTATTCTGTTATTATATAATGTACCAGGTAAGAGGACAATATAAGTTAAAACAAAGCTTATTTGGAGTTATCTCATTGTTGTATGGGACCAAAGTTACCTGGCTGTCATTGCAGCGAACTATAGGAACTTTATCTTATAAATATAGACAACAATAAGGTACTCTTTAGAAATTATCAGGCTTGGTTGTAAGGTAGTATTCAGGGAACTTAGGAAATCAAATTTGTTTTGCTTGGAAAATGAAAGGGCTATAATCTACATCAAAGGCCAAAGTTAAGCTTAGGCTGCAGGTGAAAGGACGTGATAGAAAACCTGTTTCCCTGCAGTAATTGGCAAGCAGCTTTGGAGTGAAAAGGCAGTCTCAGAGCAGTGATCACAGACCATTTCACAAATGGTTTAGAGTAATCCCTAAGCAAACCAAACAGGCTTTGACAGTGGAAACCTCTGCCCGGTTGATTACATATAAAGGAAATATCTCTCAATAAAAATAAACAGGCTGTTTTCGATGAGGCAACCTTTAGATAAAGTGTAGCCCATATATACATGTTATAATTTGGATGCTTCTACCTTCATGTTTACATTTGCAAAATGACATATTTACACCATAAACTGCTTATCTTGACAGCAGGTCTGTAGACAAGACAAGATGAGCAGATTTTTGATAGGCAGTAGTGAATGTTTTGTTACGTTTGAGTGCAAAGTAATATGCCTGTTGTGGCAATATTTTTAGTTATTGTGGTCATATTTCTCAATGACCTTTCATCCACCTCCATACTTTTCCCGCGCCTGTTGACTGCTCATCTAAACCAATGTGCAGACTTCCAAAGGAATTGCACTGATGAAAATAATTTTTTTGTGGTACCTTATTAAAAATATCAAATTTAGAAAACAAATAATTTACTTTCTGCCCTGCGATGGAGTGGTGACCTGTCCAGGGTGTACCCTGCCTCTCACCTGAAACAATGCTGGGATGGGCTCCAGACTGACTGACTAATTTACTTTTTTACATTCAGATGAATGCAGTAACATTTCTTGCATTTATTACTATTGAAAATCATAATCTTATGTGAAAATGAGAGAAACAAGACTCATAACACATGCGACTAAAATGTCTTCAAAACTTAAAAGATTTCATTTGACTTGATTTGACTAAGTTAGAAACAAACAACTGCTGAAAGCTTAGTCATTATACAGTTGGGTTGTAACATGCAGTGAAGAGTGAATGCATATAAGGATTTTGTGTGGTGTGAATATAGTTACACAGGGATTGGTAATGGGATTAAAAAATAATCCTGGTACTTTACAGAGCCGTAACATTCTGTCAAGAAGTAGGGAGAGATAACTAGTCTTAACCTGTTTTTTTTTTTCCTTTCTTAGGACAGTCCCCCGTAAAAGGAATTCTAATGAACTAATTCCTGGTACGCCTGCCAGACCACACGTTTGCCATCGGCTGTAAAATATAACCTCTCTTCTTCCCATTTTCACTACTCACTGTCCTTTTGACCCCTTTTTGTCTTTTTTCTTATTCTTAGTCTCCTTTATCTCTTTTCCCCTTCCTTTTCTTCCAGTTCCTGTTAGGGTTCTTTCTGTTTTTGTGAACGAGTCGTTGGGTGACTGTTCCATCTAGTACTTCTTCAGATTTTAACATGGTTGTAATCAGCACAGTAAATATCTGAATTATACTTTTACCTAGTTTAAGGTTAACCTTGATCTTATAAGCTGAGTTTTTATTGATCTGGATTAGAGCGATTAGCCAAAACCTTAACTGAATGCATAAAACCTTAGTAAACTGATCTGAATAATTTGATTTGAAGTTAATATAATTCTGTACTAGGGTGGGAAGCTTTAGGCACATTACAATTTGATTAGTCCATGTTTTTCCTGTGTGACTATTTTACTACTACTATTTTCTGAGTAAAAACATGTAACATGCTTCCTCATAATTGTTGTGACAAACAAAGAAGAAAACTCGTTCATCTATTGGTTAATGCAGGGCAACTACACATCAGAACAAAAGATGGAGGTGCCAGCGGTCTTGGGTCGAGCGTATTTCTATCAGAACTTTTACTAGCGCTGGGTAATATCAACCAAATTTTACATCTCAATATTTTTTTTTACCTGAATCACAATATACAATATATAAATCTCGATATAATTTATTTTTGTCAAGTAACCAAACAGATAGTTCTCATTTCCAGCCTTCAGTGCTAAATGCACTTTTATTAAGGATCATGTAGCTGTATATTAAATTAAATGCTCTAAAACAAAATTAATGAAAAATATTATTATTATATTGCATAAAAGATAATTTTAAATCAAAGCAAGCTATCCCGATATTCCCTCATTCCATTTTGCAGGTGATAGAGTCTTGCTATATTTCCCAGCCCTAACTTTTACTGTGTTCTTCTATATTTCTCCCAACCAGAGCTGCCTATTGTCTGACACACGTAATGTTTTGGTGGTGTTTATCCACAATTTTCTACGTTGTACCCACATTGCGCTTTGCATGGTAGTCCGCTTCCTGTATTTGGTTTACTTAAAGTGAACCGAGAGCTATGTTTGTAAGTGGACTAGAGTTCGCTTATTTGATCGGCATCAGAGTTAGTTTGTGCTGTCACATCTCCAAACAAACCAGACTTTCGAAGCAACCGAAGTCACCCACAGAAGCCGAAGTACCTACACATGCCAGCTTTTATTGTAGAGTGTATAGGGTATTTCCCTACCTTTAATCAAGAGTGTAATTGTTTGATTTGAGAGCAAGGTTTCTTGTTTCCACGCTGAAATATCACATTGCTCTTTCTCAAAATTCTGCTCTCATACTCAGCGAGTCCCTTCTTACTCTCAAAATATATAATTCTTCCTGCTCCAATACTCAAGTTTAGTGTATTAAACCTCCAGCGTTTAAACTTGGTCTCTTTTTCTTACATAGACTCATTATCTGCACTCTCAAAACTTGTGCCCTTGGATATTTTTTCTTTCTCTTGGGTTGCTAAATCAGCCGTTTATTAAACGTATCCAGCCAATAAATTGCGAGATAAATGTTGCCCGAGCAAATTGCCCCCACCTTCTTCAGGGTGCACTTGTTTTACTTGACACAGCAACTTCAGACTAGTTAATAGTTTTTTTCTTTTTTTGCCACCACAGTTTACTTATAATTTACTTATAATTTACTTTTACAAGTAGACACTTATTTGTTAGTAATATTATAACTCTGGGTCTCTGGTAAATCTATAAGATCAGCAACTAACTCATCTAAGATGACTTCATTTGAACACAAAGTGTAGATAATAAAGATCTACTTCAGGATGGCTATGTTTTATTAACAATCTCTCAAAGATGTGGCGTCAAAGCAGCTCCTGTAGGAATTATAGGGTGTAAATTTTGGAAATACTTTTTAGTTTCATGTTATATATTTTGTGAAAAAAACAACAACCACTCATTGAAATATTTTATTTAGTTGACAAAGTGTAACAAAGCTGAGATCATGGTAATGCATCGTAATTATGCATGCTAATTTACAGTAGGTTAATTCTATAGTAAAAGCAGAATATCTGTGTCTGAATTTGTGATTTCCTTAGCTTTAAACTTGACATAGAGTACGTTTGTATAGGTACCGTTAATTTTTAAACAAGTACTTTTACTGGGAAATTAGCAAGCCATTGCATTTCCTTCATTAAAAAAAACCAAACATGCATATACCAAAAGAAAAGCATAATTAAAACATAATGCTTACTCGAGATTGCTGGTTTGGATTATCTATACATGTTTACTGATAATCCCAGTTTATGGGGGTATTTCCCTATCTTTAATCAAGAGCGTAATTATTTAATTTAAGAGCAAGGTTTCTAGTTTTCATGCTCAAATATAATCTTGCTTTCTCTGAAAACAAGTAAAACAAGCCCACCCTGAAGAAGGTGGAGGCGATTTATCGTATTCTATTGGCTGGAGGTTGTTTGACAAGAGAAAGGAAAAAGTATCCAAGAGCAGAAGTTTTGAGAGCGCAGAGAATGCGTCTGAGTGTGAGGGAAAGAGACTAAGCTTGAACGCAGGAGATGTAAACCTACAACACTAAACTTGAGAAAAGGAGCAGAGTTTTGAATGAAAAAACTATATATTTGAGAGCAAGAAGGGTCTTTTTGAGTGCGAGAGCAGAGTTTTGAGAGAGAGCAAATTGATATTTGAGCGTAAAAAAACAGAAACTTTGCCCTCAAATCAAACAACTTGATTAAATATTGATAATCTTGATTAAAGATAGGGAAATTCCCCCATACCAGTTATTTTTTAGGGCAGCATTTACCTTGTATTCTCTTGGCTGGAGGATGTTGGACAGACAGCTCATTCAGCAACCCAAGAGAGAGGAAATAATACCCAAAAGCACAAGTTTTGAGAGCGCAGATAATTTATCTGAGTATGAGGGAAAGAGACCACTAAAGTTGAGAAGAGGAGCACAAGAATGATATATTTCAAAGCAAGAAGGGACCTTTTGAGTGTGAGAGCAGTTTTGAGAGAGAGCAATATGATATTTGAGCGTGATAACAAGACATCCTGCTTTTAAATCAGTTATGCTCTTGATTTAAGATAGGGAAATACCCCCTTAAGAGGGTTTCATCTCAATAATGTTATGTATTCAACCACAATTTTAGGTACTGCCTTTTGTGCTGCTCAGCTTTGCATTATTAATGGTTAGAGAAGTGAATTCTGTTTTTTTAACATTTGTACATTGATTCAGAATTGTCCACATCACAACAATTTTTCCCCACCCCTACAAACTTAATATTGCTAAGTCTTTTCTTTACATTCTTAAAAATGCTTGTATGATGAGATGTAATGTAATACATTTTTACAGACATCTTTAGTGATCAATGCCTTGCTACAGAGAAGGAACAGCTGCCTTTTTATGTTTTCTATTTTTTATTTTCTATTTTTTTATGTTTTAAGTAGATGTACTGTACACTGCCTCAGTAGATATACCTACTGCTTAATCTTTAACTGGAAAGATTAATGTTTTCACTTCACTTGAGTGCAGAAACCTTTCTGCATGTGAGGCCTCACTGCATAACTTTCAAAACCTGGTGGTTGCTTCTAAGAAATCTGGCTATTGACCAGTGAGCACTACCAAAATAAACAACATACTGTGAGGGGAGGGTGTTGGACAGCTTCTAAAATTACAGCCCTCAGAACATATCAAGATGTTGTCTTCTTGTTCCTCCTCAGGTAGCACACGTGACAGAGCTGTAATGTGCAGAGGAGATAAGAGTATAGAGAAGTACAGGGTATGGCTCTTGTTTCCAGCATTTTTGTGCTGCTCTGGACTCCAGCTGGTGGGCTCAACCTGCAAGAAAAGCAGAGGGCTTCAAAGTATGCAGCTTGGCTTTGTCTTCTATAGATCATACATTAATATACTAGGGAAAAATGCAGGAACACTGCAGAACAGAGTTTCAAAGCCTATTTTCTTCGAGGACCCCCTCCATGCAAATACTAAAAAGCTGTGGACCTCCTGCCCCATCCCGTGCTAAAACCATGCTTGGTTTTATGCTTACATTAGTGAGATTCTCACCATAAATCTAATTTGGCTGAGTCCTGCCCTTTGATCAAGTCAAAGTAAAATTAACAACATATAGCCTTATTATTGTTTTTTTTTTTAACAGGGAGAAATAATCTGCTCTGTGGTGTTTCTCAGACATGTTTTATTAATTAAACGTTGCAGAAAAAAATCAAGGTTACCAGGATAGACATGAAGTGCTTGTGAAGTACATGAAGTAGCTCCACCTGCTCACTGACCTCACAAACCCCCCCATACTTGGATGAACATTGATTGGATGCACAAGTTGTAGTTTTATAAGTGGCTTTTTAAATTGTATTTCTGACTAAGGATGCATATGTTAAAATATTGTTTAGCAGATTTTAATGACCCCCATTTATTCACTTTGGGTTCTAGTTTGAAAAATTTGGGTTTTCAGGCCCACAAAACACTATCCATGTGAACAAAATGTCATTTATAAAACTCTGCATATCAAAGATGACTACAGGTGGTGTATATAGGGAAAACAGGAAATGCGGCGCACAAGAACGTCCGGATTTATAAAAGAGTGTGCACGCATGTCCTACACCTGTTTCCGTTTATAAATCAGTATCAACTCTAAAATTTGCACACATGAGGGAGCATTTTGCTCGCTCCCACGGTGGCCAAAAAAATCAGGTGAACGCCCTTGATAAATATTCATTAATATAATTTCCGTGATGGCTCAGGACAGGAAAAGAACGAAGAATCAAAACTTTTCAGAATGCGAGATTGAGATCCTGATGGATGGTTGCAAAACGTAAAAAGGTTTTATTTGGTGAGCACGACATGGACATTACCAGTGCCAGAAAGGCAGAGGAGTGGCAGCAGGTGACAGATGCTGTCAGAGGGCAAGACACGCTACAGGCACTGGATAATGCAGGTAATTTAGCCCTTTGTTTTAAATTCTTAAAATTAATGAACGCATACACAGTGGAGATTGGCGCCTGTTTATTTAGTGTTTAATAATATTTCTTTATTGTTCCTGGGTGTTCTAGTTGGGTCAGCGGTACTGCAGCTGTGGTTGGGGAGGGTGAGGCCAGTGACTCTACAGCACCATAGCAGCTATTCACAGAAGAAGTCCAGCGGGACACAAACAGCGCTATTAACGCCAAGGAGAAGCTGGAAAAAAAGGTAGTCTTGACAGAAATGGGGACAACTCTCAAAAAGTTTGCAATTAAAAAAAACATTTCCACCTCTTTTGTGTTTCATAAGCATTGTATCACTTCTAGACACTCCAGTCTTAAGTCTACTCCATTTTCTGCTGTGTCTTAGAATAAATAAGTCATGGGTGGACGCAGGGCAAGCGACTAAATTGATGAGCAACATGTTTACATCATATAATTTAGAGGTTTAGAGAAAGAAAATGCTTTCAGTTAATGACAATGGATTCAATTTCCAATTTGCAATTTCCCTCTGGAAATAATAAAGTTTTTTTCATTTCTTTCATTAGCTGAAATTTAATTTCATTCTCACTTGGTGCCTGCATTGCAACAGTGCCAATTACATTGGAGAAACCAAATATTGCTGCAAATTGCATTATTTTGCTTGTAAGGAAAGTTAATGTACCATTGTGAAAAAAACAACAATGCCGTCTAACATGTCTGACATAATATGGCTGAAGGTTTCCTGCGAAATCCCCGACTTGTCGGCCAGGTTCCTCTGGAAGGTGCTGGTTACCAGAAAACAGCATCTGCAGGGGGACTGGAATGGAATGGTTCCTGCGTCTCTGGAACGCCGGGCCAAATGCATCACAGAGGTCCAGGAGCACAGCACACGGCAGTCGGGACTGGCCTATTCAGTACGTCTTGGTGGTCTCTGGAAATCCGTTCACTCAAGAGTCTCCTATATGACATTATCCAGCAGTGCCAGATAAGCCATTGTGCATCTTTATATATATACTTGGTGTCGCAGTTTTCTGCTTCTTCAAAATTTTTTCTTACGGCAGTCAGAGTTGCTGTGGAAACAGGGACATTCTCCTGCCTGAAGGTGGAGGACTGTGACCTCGTCGCTTTGGGGGTTGGAAAATGGTGGGGAGTGACTGGTGGTTGCGGGTTCTTGGTGGTTTCCCGTGGTGCGGGACTGGGCTGCTCTGTGGTGGGGGCGGCTCTGGGTCCGGCCCTGTTGGGGGCTGCGGGGGCCAGCGGTTGGGGTTGCCTCGTGGCGGGGGTGCCTAGGTCGGTGAGCATTGGCTCTTGGCCGGGTGGCCGGGCTATTCTGGGGCCTTCCCAGATGTGCTGCCATGGTGTGGGTTGGTGCATGCCCTGGTGTCTGGTTGCCGCCCTGGAAACCAGGGTATGGCCTCGGGGCAGGAGGGGTGTAGTGGTTTGAAGGGGGGCTGAGTGGGGTTCAGGGGATTGGTAGGGGGAGGTGCTGGGGTGTGAGACAGGGACGTTTGTATGTTGTGTGTGTGTGTGTTTATGCTTTGGATGGTGTGTGTGTGTGTATGCATGAACCTGTGGGAGAAGCCTGGGTGGGCCTGGGGGTGGTGCGCCATGGATCTGGGCTCACCCACTATTTTCCTCCCGCTCCTCTCCTTCCCAACTGGGTGTGGTGTGTGGGTGCATTCTGGGGTTGGTGGCGGCTTGTGGCGGCTTGTGGCTGCAGTTGCTGCGTGGCCCGGTCATGGGGGCCAGCTGCTCCTGGCCTGTCTTGCTCTGCGGGGCCTTTCGTGGAACGGGGGTACCAAGTGCTGCTAGCAGCTCACCATCCAGGGGGATGTTCGCTTCCCTCTAGACTTACATCCCCAGACCCCTCCCGTCATTGGTTTTCTTTTCAAATATTTGGTCATAAGCCTCTCAGTAGCTGCTCAGCAGTACTCTGAACCAATCAGAGCAGCCCAGTTTCAGTTTAATTTAAATTTTGTTTGATAATTTGTTTGTCCACACTGTCACCATGTTATATATAAAATCTTTAGTACTGAGCATATGCTTATGGAGGGGCTTAGCAAACTTGTGCATTTTGCATGGCACGCCCAAATAGATGTTCTCATTCATACCATAAATTTCACTCTTAAGTGTAGTGGTATGTTTACTCTGCAAGATGTACTGGAGAGAGGTGGCAAGTTGTGGTGGGTAAAGGACTTCAATGCATTGTGAAACACTGTTAGTGTGGATTAATAAATTAACGATTAACTAAATTATAATTATTGTTCATTTAGCCAATATCAATTCATGTTACAGTGTGGGAAATCTAATGTGTAAAATGTTATTGCTCTTTTGTATCTGTTTCTCTTAGACAGGTTCTAATATTGATATGGACCTGCCTGACCAACTGAGCACACTGATAAATTAATGTTGGCTTTCTGGTTGGTGGACTTAATAATATGTATTTCCAATATTTTGCTTTTGTTTAGCCACCAATGCTTCATATTGGCAACAAGTTTATATGAACTTGGATATTGACTCACAGAGTTTATTCTTTGTCATTGCCAATGCCTCATATCTCAGTTTTAAAGACAATGAACTGGATCTGCTTCAGAACTGAATGGATTCTAATAGAAAATTGGACATAGTGACAGATAGCGTCAAGTTGGTGTGTAGCCCTTTAATGTGTGTGTTGTTTCAGCTTTAATCAATTAACTCAATTGTTCTTCTTATTATTCCTCTGCAGTTTATGTAGACTGCCCACATTCTGCAAATTCTAGCATCTACAGAAGGCACAACAGCAAGCTAGGTAGTTGTCAGACAAAATGGTATGTGGCATGTTTGGCTAGTTTGAGATAAAAAGCCATTGCATACTCTGCAAGAACTGAAAACTTTGTTGTTTTCGATTAGTCAAGAACAAAAGACTGTACTTGTGTTTTTATGATAAATTAGCTAAGCAATACCTTTTTTTTGTGGGGAGTCTGAGAACAATTGCAGTGTTGGGGTAGTTACTCTAAAAAAGTAATTCGCTACTAGTTACTCATTACTTCTGTAAATTGTAATGAAATTACTTTACTCGTTACTGCATTTGAAAAGTAACGCCACTA
>JBAMHW010000017.1:7679822-7694596 GCA_037177495.1 Rhadinocentrus ornatus
CTTTACTTGACCATAATTCACCGTGTAGACATGGACAATCATCACTGCCTGTCTGCATAGTGTTTACTGTATATTGTGATCAAAACGGTTTTTAAACCACAAGAACAACATTGCTGTCTGTGGGAAGAAATGGACACACTTGTCTCATAATCATTTTATCACACCTCCCCTTTCTTAGTAAGATTACATAAAAAGCTGTGTTTCAACAGCTACACAACTTTCTGACACTAAACTGTTTTGATGTCTATCACTCAGGTTTTCGGCCACACCACAGCACTGAGACTGCTCTATTTAAGGTCTTTAGGGACATCCACTTGAGCACAGATAGTGGAAACATTTCAGTCCTGGTACAACTGGATCTCAGTGCTGCATTTGACTCAGTTGACCGTAACATCTTACTAGATCGGCTGAAAAACTGGGTAGGACTTTCTGGCACTGCAATTACCTGTGGCGTTCCTCAAGGCTCCATCCTGGGGCCACTGCTGTTCCACAACTACATGTTCAACATGCCACTCACTCAAAAGATGAAAAACAACTAAATATGTTACCATAACTATGCTGATGACACGCAATCTACATTATCATCTCACCTGGAGACTATAGTCCAATTCAAACACTAATCCACTGCAGTGATCAAAAGAAAGATTGGATGTGCCAGAACTCCCTTCAGTTAAATGAAGAGAAAACAGAAATAATGGTTTTTGGAGCCAACGAAGAAACATTAAAAGTCAGTATGCAACTTCAAAACTTCCAACCAAGCCAGAAATCTAAAAGTTGTCATGGACTCAGAGCTTAATTTCAGCAGTATATAAGACAGTTGTAAAGTTAGCTTATTATCATTTAAAGAACATATCAAGGATTAAAGGACTGATAACTTGGCAGGACTTAGAAAAACATATTCATGCATTTATCTTGGACTGGACTACTGTAATGCTGTCTTCACAGGTCTCCCTAAAAAGTCCATCAGACAGCTGCAGTTAGTCCAGAATGCTGCTGCTTGAGTCCTTACCAAGTCCAAGAAAGTGGATCATATAAGTCCAGTCCTCATATCCTCATATTGCACTGGCTTCCTGTCTTTTAAAGAATTGACTCCATGCTGTTAGTTTACAAAGCAGTGAATGGTTTAGAGCAAAACTACATTCAAGATCTTCTGGTTTGTTATGAACCAACTAAATCCCTCAGGTCATCAGGATCAAGTTTACTTTCTGTTCCCAGAGTCAGAACTAAACGTGGAGAGGCAGCATTCAGCTTTTATGCTCCTCACATGTGAAACAAACTCCCAGAAAACTGCAGGTCTGCTGAAACTCTCAGCAGTTTTGAATCTGGGTAAAAAAAGCTTTTCTATTTGCTGCCTTTTATCAAAATAGCTGTTATTTCCTTACACTGGAACTTTTATTTCTTGCATTTTATCAAGTTTTTCTGTTCTTTTTTAATTTCTTTAATTTCTTTTAAAGTTTGTTTTTAATGCACTTTTTTGCCTCCTGAACCCCACTGTAATGCTTTTCTGCGTTTTTAATGTTTAATGCACTTTAAATTGTCTCCTTAATGAAATGTGCTATACAAATAAACTTGTCTTGCCCACATAATAAATTTAAGTTCTTTAATACCGCAAGCAATGTATTTGTATCACGTTGTGACCAGGTCTGCTTTAGTCCCACCCTGTCTTCCACTAGATCTAACTTATTATTTTTTAAAATAAATCTTAAGTAAAGCAAACAGTGCAATACAAGCCGTAACATTAAATTTGGGATTACGTTGCGCTGATGTACGGCTGATGGCACAGTCCCAAAAGCCTGTTTTAACATATAAATAGTTACTTCCATTTCAAACATCTCTGCCCTCTTGCTTCCATGCGTCCCTTTTGTTGGCATGATTGTTAGCCAATACATCCATCAGAGTGCAGGGCAGAGTTCACCTCCAAGTTCTGACGTCAGTTTCAGACAATAGCAACGGTTGAGGAGATAATAACGTACATTCTCAGAATATACATAAAAAGAGACATCAGCTTCAAGTTTTTCTTTGTGTCACACATCAGCTATACTGCTTAACAATGCCCAAGTGGTTTCTGGTGGTACTCCATTTGCTACATCAGGCAAGGGCCCTGAAAACAAATCAAATTCCACACATAAATGAGGCAGATGGATAAAATGCTTCTTCTCCATCTTTAGCATAAAGCATAAATTGGCCATTTCTACTCGACATTCTGTTTTCATGTAAATGGATTGGAACAAAAATGGGCATAACACACACCTCTCAATCCAAATGAATGTAATCAAATTAGAAATGGTATGTTTTTATTAAGACTTTTTATACCAATCAGGCTTTTGATCCAAATTCTTGTGTCAATACATTTTACTTCTTCATAGAGCGTTTCTATTAGACAAGCCCTAAAATAAGTTTTTAAAAAAACTTTGCAAACTTTGTTAAACTGAACTCAATAATTAAGAAGAGAACACGATTCTCATTATTTTGTTTTAAACTTCTTAAACATGTTTCTGGAATAATTCATGGTTCTTGTGTTTTGCTTTTGTCTGTTTTGGTTTGTGTTATATTTTGGTCTTGGTTTATAGTTTGTGGTTTTCAGGTTTTATTTCTGTCTTAATCATAGTCTAGGGTTTTGGTTGGTCATGTTTAGCTCTGGTTAGATCTTGGTTTCTAGTTCTAGTTTTTGTCTTTAGTTTTCTGTTAAGATCCTCATTTGTGTCATGTTTTAGTTTTTATTTTGATTTTTGGTTTATGATTCTGGGGTTGTGTCACATTTAGTTCAGTTTTCCTCGTGTGCTGTGATTTCTGTCCCTGGCTCATTAGCTCACCTGATTTGATTTTGATTCACTTGACCTGTTCTTAATTTGTTCCTCTGTGTATATTTATCCCATTGCTTTCAGTTTGCCCTTGTCAGATCCTTATGGTTCACTCCCTATCGTGTGTGGTTCCCTGTCCTAATTTTAAGGAAATAAACCTTTGTCAATTGCACTGTTCTGCCTCTGCTCTCGACTGTCTGCATTTGGGTCCTCACCATCTCCGCCATTCATGACTGTTTTAAACAGCTATTGTCTTACATGTTTCAATACAAATCTGTATGTTTTTCCATGATCTTTGTATGTCCGTGTTACAGGTTATCTCACCTTCTCATCTTCACAGCCACCAGTGTTGTAATATCCATTAAACATAACCGTCCTAATCAACAACACACAGATGGTTAAAAGGGTAATGGACCCTTGTGCCAGAAAAAAGGCATATCTACCTGCGGTAGGAGAGGCTTCTTTGCTTTGTGTGTAGTTTAGTAGGAAGTAAAATAATAAAAGCAGCTGTTAATAAAGTTTATTCTTACCATGAAGAGAAGAATTGGATATTGCATGTTTTGAAACTGGAACTGGACTGATACAGTTGATTTAATCAACATGGATACGAGTCAGTCACTAAAGGAAAATTCATCTAGAGAAATGTTACACAAATTATTTTTTTTAATGCTAGAAGAGACTGGTCAGCATTGTATTTACCACAGGATGGTTCTTCCAAGATTGTGTACAGCAGAGGTGCAGAAATGGTGCAGCATTCCTTTCCATGTAACACAAAGAGCATCATCCTGATACTAGAATAATAAATTAAGGATAGCAAAAAAATGCAATGTGTCAAAAAGTTCAGGATCATTCAGAAATATTGTTAGACTAACCAAATTTATATTGATATAATAAATAAATGACTGAATTGAATTATTTTATTTTCAGGTCATGAAAATTGACAGACAATGCAAATGAATATTTTTTTAACTAACAGTTGCAGTGCTTCAAGTAATGTTGTTAGGCAAGACGCTGAAAAAAAGCTCAACATCTCTGTTTTGTTGGTGTGGTCTCCAGCTTTATTAGTCTTTATTTATATCATGCTGTGCAGGATTCATCAGTTACAAACAAACTTGGATAAGCAGTCTAACTACACCGATAGTGTACATATGCATTATCAGTATGTACATTGTCTGAAAACGGCATTAGGTGCAAGTGACAAGGCTAAAAAAATTAAGTAAGTGCTAAGGTACCAGAAGCTGCAAATCCTAAAATGGCTACTTGAAGCTGCTCCAACACAAAGCCACAACTTCACACATCATTTATTTGTGTAGTCATCTCTGACATTTTGTCATGAATGCACTGAAGTTAATTGGAGAATAGCAATGGGATGAGCAAGGCTTGTTTCATGCTACAAAAGGGATTTAGTGAAAAAAAGCTTTTATTTGGAAAAGATGAGTCTAACCAAGTAATTATTGCAAATTCAAATGGTGCAGTTATATGGAAAAAAAGATACTCTTGTTTTTATTAAAGAAAATTAATCAGGTGAAATTGTGGGCAGTTAGGTTATTCTCATTAGTATCATAGATATTAGCAAGAAGTCACCTGTCATTTGGGTCCAGAGTCCATAGATTTACATAGAGTTACGTCTGTGTGCTCTGTATGCAAAGGCTAAGGATGGTTTAAAATGAATGTAAATGAACAAATTCATTTGTATGAAAATTGCTGATCAGCATCAAACTACCTCTAATATTATTTCCTCAGTTGTCCAGATAGCATTTTGTCTCTTATTTGTCCTAGATTTAAAAGGGGCAAAAAATTTGAATTTAAACCAAAGGTCTTAAAAAATATGAGAGAAACTTTTAAATGCTTTCTTCACTTTCTAAAGGAGGAATATATTATAGATATTAACTAAGAATGCGATATTGTCCCATAGGACATAGAGAATATTTTACATGGCCTCATGACATTAATCATGCCATTGTGGCCTTTTAAATTATTTTATTGACATATTTTTATGATTCAAAACAATAAGAATAATGCCATAAATGTTTCCTGTACCCTGCTTATATGTCACTCGTGTTTCACAACAATACATTTGCCTATTCTACTGAAGAAAAACAGTAAAAAACCTATGTTGTATAACAGCCACTCACATTTTGCATTGAAATGTCAGCAGTTGTATTCATAAATAAACTCCTAAAACAAGGCTATACAATTTCAGGCCCATGAGGGTCTTGCAGGTTTTCAATGTGGCTGTGGGAGCCATTTTATTTGAGTCTAGTGTGTTGGAGCAGAGAAACTTTGAAAAGTTGTAGGTCTGGACCGCTGGACTGAATTGAGTACCTCTGTCCTAAACCGTTCAAGCTGATATCAGAAATATTTGCAGGTATGTTATTGTCTCCATCATTTTTTTTTTTACGTTTTCTGTGATGTGAATACAACTTTGTATAAATGTTTTCAGGGTTCCATTGAAAATAATTGTCATGACGTTGGCAATCCTTTGACAGTTCATCTATCTCAGCTGTTATGATGACATTTTTATTTTTAGAGAAATACCACAAAAATATTAAATTATTATGACATTTGGAGCTTGGATATTTGGATTATGACATTAATAATCTTTTCACTTTTCCTGACTCTTTGTCTTAATCTTACCTACTTACATTTGTAACACCTACTGTATGTATCCTCTCTGGCTTTGCAGTGGCAGAGTAGAAGTTTTTTTTGGATGGTACATGAGCTTAATTGTTCTAATTGGCCTTTCTTGGCTTCTGTAAGGGGTGTGTACATAAATGCTTAGGCGGGCTTGCGGGCAGGTTGCCATGCCTCCTGCTAGTAGTATGTTGTATTTTAAAAGTGGCTGGTTTATGTGTTAAAGCCAAATATAAAACCATATATATTAATTAATGTGTTCAGTTTTCATGCCATGTTAACATTCCCTGACATAAATGAATATTTACTAACATCTGTCTCAGCGGCAGGTTGGGCTTGGAGCTGATTTTCAATTCATAGCATGTCAACATATTAAAGTAAGATGAAGACGATAGTAGGCATTGGTCCTCCTGAACATTAGTATTGTCAAGAGAAGCATATTACCATGCTGACATGCTGCATGTAGCACAGCTGTGTGGTGTTTGGGGAATGTTACTTGCTACCTTTCTATACTGTTTCCAGTTCTTTTAGATTTTTTTTTTTTTATATTGATTTTTCTTATTGTTTGGATAAATAACAACCAAGTAAGTGGACAACCTACCAAATCATCTAATTTTCTTGAATTTTCTGAAAAGACAATAATGTAAAATATAACATTAACATCTATTTACATGGTAAGTTTGGTTTTAAGTACCATAAGTATGAGTCAAAATGAGAGAAAATGAAGCAGGTTGAAAAGTGCCAGTATTTCCTTTCTAACGCAGCAGTACTGTTTGTATTTAATTGGCTGCAGCTGTTTAACTCTCCATAGGAGATAGGTGCCTCTGAATTGTGTGGACTTCAAGTGTTGCTTGTGCTGGACTAGGGTAAAATCTCATCTTATGTTTCTTTGTACATTTTATAAATTAGTTTGAAATGTAATTGTCCATGGGTCTGCAAACATATAGTCATGCAGATTGTTTTTAACAAGCATTAAATGGAATACAGAAAGGCCACCTGGTTTCATGTTTCAGAGAGCCTTACTTTAAGGGTGAGCCTTGCTACTTAGTCAAACAAAAGGGCCTCCATGTTGGTCCTCTAGATAAACACACTTTCCCTGAGAAAACATGGACATGGTTACACTTTAACCTGCCCAGGGAGGCCTCAGCTACATCCTCCTGTACAGTTTAGATCGGACTGGGCTATAGTTCAGACCTGCAGTAAGAATCATGCGCTGCACGTGAAACCATGCAGGCCCGTCAGACAATGGAGCCTTTGACAGCCATACCCCCCCCCGCTTCTTTTCCCCCTTCCCAGTCCACAGTACAGTCAGTGCACTGTCTCTTTGGGGCTTGGATGTCACTCCCCATCTCTGTTGTGCTCCCCTAGAGCTGACCAGCTGGCTTTAAGGCTCTGGGACCTGAAAGCAGCAGCACAGTGGAGATGCAGTCAAAGTTCAGCACAGATTAGCCAGCAGCAACTTAGCCCTCCTGCATAAAAAACCTGATAACACTGGTCACTTCAGAGAAGCTAAACTGACCCATGCCAAATAATCTTTTCTTTGGTCTGATATATAAGTCCTGCGAATGGGTATTTTTTACATTAACTTTGACTGTTGATGCTTAAATTAGATTGATTTTATCAGAACGACATGCAAAACTACAAATGTTTTACAGTCTGTATTTATGTATATGAAATGTGCTAAATAAATTAATTTATTCATTTATGTAAAGACAAAATGAAAAAAATTAAAATTATATCAGGCAAGAATATTTTGTCTACAAGTAGACATGCTGACTGGGGTTAGGCAAATTATCTGCATTATAGGTGAGCTGCTGGCTAGATTTAGGTCATAGAGTTTTTTCAGGAATAATACAATTGTTTCCTCAATAACTGGGCATGTAAAGCATTAAAAAGTAACAAGTACACAGTATAATGGTACGCCTTTGTTAGTAGATAAACAAAATCTTTAGTGTACTTCGGGGCCATTGTGACAATTAGAATTTACATACAGTGAGAATCAAGTAGTTAATGTTTACAGCCTGAACAGCATTTGAAATAATGAATAAGGGATTCTTATCTCTGTAGATTATTCAAGCAATATTTTCATCTGACGGTGTAGTTATGCAGAGCTGCCACCTCCCCCAGGCACAGCAGCAGTCATGTAAACAGACAGCGCTCTGGAGGAATGCTGGACTCTATGACCTCCCGCCCTGAGTGCTGTTACAGTGCACTGAGTTCAGCTGAAACAGCCCGCCCCATGCTGCGCCTCCCCAGAGCTCCGCCTCACCATACCCCAGCCTGAGGCCCCTCAGGGTGGAAAAAAACACACCTCTTTCACCAAACACCACAGCTTCGTCACATACACATACATGAATAGACACACACTCACAAGTATTGACTGACAAGTGCTCCTTTTCTTTGCCACCTTTACACAGCTGTCAGGGTAACGAGTTCTTGTAGTTTTGGCTGCTTCAAGCTACCTTCGTTTGAAAAATCTTTAGCATCAGTTTCATGTGCTTTTCTCTCGCTCGATAATTTATTTTTTTATTTTTTAGGAAAAACTGTTATTTTGATATGATGATATGATAAGAAAATATTAATTGGTTATTTTCTTAATGAAAACAGAATTTAAGTTAATTGTAAATAACATCTCTGGTGGTAAGATGGCTCTTAATACTTATTCATTATTTTCTTACTTGTTGGTTAGAATAATTTATAGTACAACTTGTCAAGATGGGTAATGAGTTTGGAAAAGGCTTAGCGAAGTGTCATGCAGATACTGCCATCTGCTGGATTACAAAATGAGGAGAAAGAGCAGGTCAACAAGGATAGATGCTTTAAGATACTGGTTTGTGAAATCACATAGACTCACATGTGACAAATTACAGTTAAACAAGGCAAAGATAAGACTGACTGAAATCAGTCAATGACTAAAGTTCATGCTGCTTCTTTAACAGTTGCATGCCTGCCATAATTCCACTGACATTTCATAAATACAGTTAGAAGTCATCTCACTGAAGGCCTGTTTAAAACATGGCATGAAGTTGAGCTGCAACTGTTTACAATGATGGAATATAAATCTTGACTGGATTTTATGACTAACTGAAAAACAGCGCACTTAGTTTTCTGCAACTCATGTGAGGGCCTTTAAACATGTATTGTTTGTGCACACAACTAGACGTGCATAAGCACACACACAGAGGCACATGCACATATACATGTGCACACATGGACACACAAGAACGGATAGCTGTTGTCTGAGGAAACGAAGAGCTGTCTGGTGCCATAGCAACCATTGCGGATATCCCACCCTTCTAGAGCAAGAGAGGAAAAAAAAAGCAGAAGTGGCAATGACATCTATCTGTCTGTCTGACTCATGTTAATAGTTAGTTAGAATTGAGGATATGGTGACATCAAGGAATTTAGAAATCCATCATCTATGACGCTAAATAGCAGCACTTCAGTAGGAAAGAGGGAGAGCATACACTGATTGCAAAGGAGAGAAAGAGGAAAAGGGCTGTGACGACTCTCTGGGGCATGTCTGTCTGTTGTGAGCACACTTTGCCTAAAAACACAGACACTGCTGCAGTCTGCATCAGCCTTCCTTCTACCACTGTGACTCCCATTTGAACTGCATTCTCATATGTAATTCTGGCCCATATAGCAGGTTACATAACACTCTGTGCCAAATCCTGACCTCAATCTAAATAACAGCTACTCTTGTACTGATCTAAATATTAGACTCCAACTCAGCACTGATGTATGTAAAGCACTAGAACAAAACAGAAAGTCACCATCAAAACAGTTGCGTTATTAGTCAGTATTTGTAAAGTTGACAAATACCAGTGCTGTATATGATCTGTTCATCATTCTCCTTCCCCCCCCTCAGGTGACTGTAAGAACTTCTGTTGTGAATGGAGAGCACCTACCATGTTCCACTGGTAAGCTGAATGTTAACAGAGCTTTATTTCCTCAGCAGCCTACAGGTAGAAGCCACACCTCCTACTGTGTTAGACAGATAGTATAATATTAACAGCTTTACTGTAGCAGGAAAACCCCCTTTTATTATTCTTATCTGTGCAGTTTGGTGTGATGTGATAAAGTGACGTATTTTGATGGCCACTTCACCTCTGTCCTGCATTATGAGAATAAGAGTCTGCGTATGTCTGTTTTTGTTTTGTCTGTGTGGTGCTGCTGCTTTTTGTCTGTTTAAAGAGGACAGCATGAAGTGAATCACAGCACAGACATGACCCAAATCTTTTGTTCTTTTCTTTTTTTAAATTTTTATTTATTTATTTATTTTCAGTGTCATTGTAATGTCATTGTGTGATGCCTGCCAACTTTTCTAATACTGCTGAGCTTTGAAGCACTACTCTGAAGTGAGCTTGGAGCTTTTTAGTGTGTGTACAGTTTCAGAAGGTTGAATAAGACTAGAGAGAGGCCATGACTTAACTTAAAGCAGGGGATCATAGATTAAAAATGAGCATGACGTGCTATTTTGAATAGGTACTTCTGCTTTAGTGATGATAAAAAATTAAGTAAAGTTAAAAAGCTTTTTCAGAAGTACTTTTGTCCTTGAAATATTTCATCCTCAAATGACTTAGTTTTACTATTTTGCTGCTACACCAACAACCCTAAAAGTTGGAAGAGAAATTCCTCTAATTAATTTGTTGATATACTTTTTTGTGTGTGTGTGTGTGTGTGTATTGGAGCAGTGGAGTGGTCATTTTTCACCTCGAAGGTTAGTGGTTTGATCCCCACCCAGTGCATTCATGTGTCAAAGTGTCCTTGGTCAATATGGATATTTTAATCAGTTTGTAAATGTTGGGGGGAAAACCCTGCATTCTGTGTTTAGAATCGATATATTTAATAAAGAGCGCTGTATGAGTGTCTGTGTTTAAGAGTGAATGAGAAACACATGTATAATGCTTTATAAAACCTCAAGAAGGTTATAAAGGTGCCATGTAAGTGTGGTGCTTTTATCCATTTTAATTGTTCAACCCTGCAACACTTTCCCAAAAATTTTATTCAAATTTATTTATTTTTTTTGGAACAGAATTGTTCCAAACTTTGCTTTTTTTTCTTTTAAATTCTCTTCACGTTCTATATTAGGCACAGTTTGTCACTGCAGATAAACCAGTCCAGTACCCATTCCCTCTTCTTCCTCAGTCATTGATTTGTGATGTTTACAGAATATGGTTTTGAGTTATTCTGTTAGAAATAAGTGTCTGTTGTACGTTGCATTTGTTCCTGTAAAATCTTACAGAATTTCCCCTTGCGGCCATCACAAAAATGTAAATTAGTTTTGTCAAAAGCACTGATATAGCCTAATGCCGTCTCTTATCCTTTTTGGACTTGTAGTCGATAATAGTCTGGTTGGTCCTAAAACACATGGCAACAATTTCTTTAAACAAACAAACAAAAAAAGCTTGATTCATCTGACTAGAATACTTGTTTCCACTGTGTGATGGTCCATCTGATATGTCTAGGGTTAACACAGAGAAGTTGATACAGCCTCTGGACATTTTTTTCACAATGCTTCTTTTTTCCACAGTAACATTTCAAGTGGCATTTGTGAATGCAGCTCTACACAAAGTGTTGCATTCATAAATTCTTAATAAAAGATTCTCAGAGTAATCCCTAACCTATGTTGTCATATCAGCTCTATTTGTGGTTGTGTATGAAGAATCAAAGATTAGGAAAATCCAACTGAGGCATGTGCCTTGTCCTATTTACACTCAAATTCCTCCTGATTCCTTGCCTTGTTTAGTATTATGCAGTGTAGAAGGAGAAATATACAAATTATATCCCATCTTTTTCTGAAGGACATTTTCTTCAAACAGTTAAATGATATTTTCCCACCTTTGTTAATGAACCTTTGCTCATCTTCACAGAATCAGCCTTTGTGTCAGTGTCATAACAAATACAGTGAAACACTCTTTCAACCACGTTTAAAATATTGTGTTACACAGATGCAGTGGTCTTTCACTGCTTGTCTTCATGATGTAAATACATATTAAGGGTAATAAAAAAACTTTCAGTTGCTTTGCTGTCCGCATGCTGGTCCTCTGTTACCTGGGGTGACCCAGAATTCCCCTGTCTCAGCTTAGAATTGCAGACTCACTTGTCTGCTTGCCTACTCAACAACACCCTGGCCCAAGGAGGAGGGTGTTTTGCAGGGGTGGGGTTGAGTGGTGGACCACCAGCCAATTACGCTACTGTTTTGACAGCACTGAAGCGTCTTGACACTTGAATTTAACCAATCACAGAGCACTGCAGCAAAGAAAGCAGCAGAAGTAATAAAAGCAAGGGAGAGAGAAGAATAAATACAGTGGAAATTTGTTCCAAAGGGGTCTCTGTACTCCTCTGCTTTAATGAGCAAAAGCAAAAAAAGAAATAGAGCAAATAGTTCATATATGTAATTACACATTATTAGTACAATGTTTAATTGTCCAACTAGACATTGAAAGTACCAGCATAATTTCAAAGGCATTGTCCCAATCTCAGCATTGCCCCAGACAGTGGTGCCTTATTGGATGACTGATCTCGCTGCTTTGTAATGACATATTCTTTCTTCATTGTTTAGAAAAATAACAAAGATACAAAATAGGTCAGACATTTTGGTTTTCCATTTGAAAAACAATCATTTTCTTTTTTTACCCATTAACTTTACTGTTTAATTTTAGCTGAATTGGCAATCATCTCATTTTAATTTATAACAGACAAATTGTCACACATAATAAATTTGGATAAAACGGCATCCAGTGACACAAGGCCAGCACACACCAATCTGAGCATCTTGTTAGGAAGAGGAAACACAGATTTCTGTCAGGGTTATTGTGAATCTTGTTGGTGAAATACAGTACTCTCATTTTCTCAAATACACGGAGTGCCTCTTTGTAACTGTACATCACTCTTTAAAAACTCAGCCTCTGTAAATTCTTCATGAAACAAGCGAAGATATGGCTTGTCAACTTTAGTGTTCGTCAAGTCATTCACAGCAGAATAATAGCCTGTTACCTCGTCTGACACAGTGTGGCAGTACCGTTCTTAACAGCTGCAGACACATGCCAACCTCTCTATTAGTGTGCACTTTACTGGACATGTCCTCATTCACATAGTTTGCGTAACAATAACAAGTGAGTGATCAATATTCATGCAGAGTTTAGATAATTTGTCATAAAGTTTTGCATTACAGTACTTCATAGTTGATTGTTTACATTTTTTTTCTAACCGAATTCACACAAAATTATTTATTTTATTTTGTCTGTTTTTAAACTAAAATAATTTTTTTCTAGGAGGTAGGAAAACATATTTATAAATATAATAATTCAGTAACATCAGAACATTTGATAGACATTTTAAAAGTATAAGGTGCAAGTATAAATTGTACAGTTCCTGGGGTAGTAGTCCCTGTCATAAGGCATAAGCATTTTTAAATAATCTTGAAATTTATGTTGCAATTGTCACACAACTTTCAGAATCATCATGTCAAACAAACTCATCATATGCTTTTACATAGTTTAATTATCATCTCCTATAACCAAGTAAGTTTTCACAGTTTAGTTTAATTATTTATTTACCATGTCTTTTAAAAAAAATTATCAAATAATCAAAGTCTTTGTGAAAAGTTCAACCAACTGCTACAAAAATACATTAATAGATTTTGGTGTAGATCAGAATGGAAGGACTTTTTCCCAATTCTCTCTTGTACTACATAGTTCAAGGAAAATGCATGGATAATGATATATTTTGTTTGTGACTGTGTTGATGATGATGATAAACATGTTTAAATTTTAGAAACGTTTCATTGTATTGTCTAGACTTGGCAGAAATGTTATTCTTATTATTACCATTTAAAGAATCCATTTAAAAGATGTATAATTTTGTGTATTTTATTATTTACTATATTAAGCTTACTATATTTTCATTCATTTTTGCTTTTAAGGGTGAAAAACCCTTAAATACTTAAATTGCTGGAGTGAAATGGATTATTCCCATAAACCTTTTCTGCGACTTAAGCCTGCAACTCATGTACATTACCGTTAGAACAGAGACCAACTTAGACATTTAGGAGAATTCCATATTTCCCATTTTTGCACTTGTTAAGTTATGGAAATTTATTTGTCCCGTATCTTTGCACAACTCAGAGGTTTTTTAGAGGATTGATTAAAATAAAAATCGACACAAATTTTCTAATGTTTTAAATAAGATATGTTACCACAATTTTAACGTTAGTTCCTCAATAAAATCTACTTCATAATGAATTTCCAAACATTTTATGGTTAACAAAAACAGTCTATATGGGACTAGGTTTAACAGAAAACACTATCTATACTGATGTAAAATGAAAATGAGATTGATTTCTCTGTTTTTGTACTGTAGTTGAGTCTAATGACTTTATCACCTCACAGGGTTGTGTCTGCAGTTCTCTTATTTTTCTGTGTGTAAGTGAGTTAAAAAGCTGAGGAGCATTAAGCTCAGATTGGACTTGGTAGAACAGGATTATTGAACAGTGACATGGAAAAGTTTTGGCACCTTTTGACAAAACCTTCTTTGTTTGAATTAAGTGAATACGATATAATTTGTTCAAAACTTTATTTTAGATAATGTTGATATGTCAAACAGAGTAGAGGGAAACAGTTCAAATGTATAGACTCATTCCAATCACTTCTGTGGTTGTTTCTATATGTGTGTATAGGTACGTTGTTTCTGCTCATGCTTGAACCATGTGGGTGTCACATAATGTAACCCCCCTGTATCTGTGGCAGATACAGTGGTTTTGTTAGAAGCTGAAAAAGTTAATTATTATTGAGCATTTTGATGGTCAACAGGTTAAAAATAAAATAAAATAAAAACCTTCTTCTTTCTAACTAGTATAGGTCACAATGGGAAACACCTCGCAGAGAATGACAGGGCTAAGATCCTGTGGGACTTCCAGATAGAGACCAAAAAAATGGTGGTGGCCAACCACCTGAACAATGTGATCATGGATAAGCAGCAAAGGAAGTGATCCCGAATAATAGAAAAATATTAGGATAAAGAAACACAAGAAGCTTGAGAAATACAAAGGACTTAGGGAAGAGCTGGAGAAAGCCTGGAAGGTGATGGCAACAGTAGTACAAGTGGTCATCGAAGCACTGGGGGCCGTGTCTCGCCACTGGAGAAGTGGTTCCAACAGATACCTGGAGAAACATCAGATATCTCAATTCAGAAGAGTGCAGTCCTAGGAACAGCTAAGATACTGCGCAGGACCCTCAAGCTCCCATCACCAGGACCTGAGCTTGAGATTAAAGGCCAACCAGCCTACCCAGGGAAGATGGGAGGTTGGGTGAGGGAAAAGTTTATATATATATA
>JBAMHW010000017.1:7711329-7733797 GCA_037177495.1 Rhadinocentrus ornatus
ATATAAATATGATTGTTAGGTATGTGTATATATAAATAATACATACTTAATAATCATGCAATTATTAGCTCTAGAAATAAAAATGCATAAGTTTAAAAACAATGAACTCCTACATGATGCTTTTTGTTTCAGCTTTAAAGACACTTTTATACATTCAACGCTGTGTTGTGTGAAAAGTTATTGACTGTTTTTTGTTGTCTGTTGTGGCACACATGGCTTCTATGCCAGGTCTGAGAAGTGATATGTTTAATGAGAGGCGTATAAAGGTTTTGGATTGTTAATTGACTTGCTGTTTTGAATGTTTTGTGGGCTTTGTTTTTCTTACATGCTCTCAAAGCGTTAATGCCAGCTGCCACAAACCCGTAGATCCGAACTTGTGGTGACTGGCTGCACAAGCTCGTATCTATAGGTATGTGTCTTCCTGGCAAATACAGCACCTGGTTGATGCCTTTACGAAAAATTACTTGATTAAGAGTCATTTTTTTTAAGCACGTTTTGACGGGGTTCTTATAAATTCTTGAATTGCTTTCATAATTTGTGCTCTAACAATTAAACAATACTGACCCTAATTCATGGGATGCAGGATTTTCCCAACCAAACATATCCCACATGTGACGTCTTTATGCAGCGACCCCACCCAAAGAAGGAAGGCTGGGCTAAATGGTGGTATGACATGACATTGTGCATGATATTACTGAAATTCAACAAGGCAGCTTCATATAAAGATTTGCACAGTGCTGCAAGCTTTTGATTAATTATTTATGTAATTTAATGAATAAAAAAAAAGAAGAAATAAATTGAGTCCTTCCTTAAATTTTCTTATAAACTCCAAATTTAATACCAGTCAATATTAAGATATTGTTACAGCATAAGCTTGAGGTGCTCACCCGTTCCCAGAGCAGCGATCCTGCAGTTTCCTCAAGTGTTCCGCAGGTTGAGGTAGTAGGTTGTATAGTTCAGAGTGACACCACAGGAGATAACTGTACAGCCTCCTAGCTTTCCCTGAGGAAACACACCTAACTGTATCCTGATGGTTTGTTTAAACACAGACTGCTTTGTGATATGAGGATGTGTACAGGTTTTATTTATTGATTATAAATGCTGTATCTTAATGTCTGGGGTTTCTTTCTTTCTTTTTTTTTTTTTTGTGGCTGTCTATAAAATAACTATATAAAACTTTCAGATTTTTTTGTTTCGCACAAGGTTTTACATATTTATAAAGCGCAGCCAAAGATAAAATTATATGAGACATAAGCTAACATGAGCATTGCAACCATATGTTACCTGACATTATTAGTAGCAGGAAGACTCAATCAATATCATCAGAGCTAAGGATGATTTTCAGGAAAATGTTTTAGAGTAAAAACACCAATATGCTGTTGCAGGGAGGTTTGTGGGACGCTTCATTGAAAGAGACGCCACTGAAGTGAAACACCATACAGCCGCAGGGGGAAGAACGCAATCTTGGAAGTCAATTATGTACAAAGTTTAGTTTCACTTAACCAAAACAATATATTTCCTCTGTGCAGCTATGCGGTAAAGATACTGCTGTGATCAAAACTGGCAATAACAACTTTCACTGCATCAAACTAAGAAAACCACAGACCCCTGAAATCATCTAGGTTCCTGACAGCAATTTTAAGTACACTGATTTATTGCTTAATATGGGGGTTTGTTCAAATAAATGTCCTGGGATTGGTCTCAAACCCCGTGACTATTAGCTGCTCTTTATAGATGTATTTTAGCTGCGTGGTTTCGAACTCCGCTAGAGACTACATGTTTTAAACTATCACTCTAAGCAATAGAATATTTAGGCATGGGCGATTATGAGTAGACAGTAATGCCACATAAGTCATGCAAGCAAATGTTCTATGAGTTTAACAATTTTAGAAGATATTAATTTGCAAAAGCAGTTGTACAAATAATAACGAACACAGTTGTGAAAATGAATAATTTTTTTCAATAACTTTGTTTTATGAAAGTATGATGATGCAGATTTTGGTCTGAACAAGTTTAAAAGATATCACAAGGCACTGGATGCAGTCCTATGAAGGTGGTATATGCTGCTGTGTACAGATGTGTGCAAGAAGTGTCATAGTGGCTGTTTTCACTTAGACTCTGCTCTCTGTCCCAAGGCCACTGGGTTCGACAGAGGTGGGGTAAGAAGCTCTTTGGGAAAGAATTATGAAGGGGCCCTTGGTAGAGGGCAGCTTTGGCAAGTGTGTGAGCACTCAGTTATAGTAGACACAACATTAATCTGCTGGGGTTATTTTGGCAGTATATAATTACTCTGCTTTGTATATTTTTGTCCTTGGGCTGGTAACATGTTTTTGCTTTCTTTTATGCATTCCTTTTTGTGTGAGGTGTTTCGCTGTGGTCCTGGGATAATGCATTACAGTATACAGCAGGAGGCATACTGGAGCCCTCTGTATTGACCCCCCTCTGTACAAAGCCCACCGTCCTCGTGGAATCACTGCGTCTTAATTAAAACTTTTTATAGATACTACTTTTTGGTTGGTCTCATCTTAGCACTGTATTTGGAGAGGATGTATAAGTAAAGGAAGCTAGTTTGGGATAATGTACAGGAACACATTTCTATTGATACTTGAATCAGAAAACAAGAAAAATGTTCATGAGAACAGGAAAAAAATGATAATTCTGCCTGTTAAAAATTATTTTCTAAATGAATGTGAAATTAAAACGTATTAAAAAAAATAAATTCTTACACAGGAATTTGAGATAAACCATTAAAAGAAAAAGTGTTATAGTGTGGGACCACACAGGCTATTTTTTTCTGCTGTCACTGATCTGATCCTATTGTGTGTTGCCTGTCAGAGGAACCCTGTTCCGGTAATTCCCTCTTCTTCCCATTTGTTTCGCTTTCTTACCATCTCACCTCTCATCTTTTTAAGAGGTGTTTTCTACAACTTTACAGTGACTAATACTGATAAAACATAAAGCTACCAAACCACCAGGCTTCCTGTAACATTTCCTTTACCGCTCCCTGAACTGGTGCTTTTTCTCTCCCTTGCTCCCTCCTTTTCTCTTGTTCCCACCCTTCTTTTCTCCATGAAATGCATGCTGTAATACCCAGTCACTCTAACAGACACAGAGGGCGAGAGAGACAGGAACAGAAAACTGGACTTGCCGACTGGAGGAGGATTTTCTTTTCCTTAAATGAACTGGAGCTTGAAAGCAGATATTGTAAGATAAAATTGTGCCTGCCTATTTTCCTGTGCTTGCCTTCTTTCTCTCTCTTTACTGTTACTCTATGTTCTTGTTCTCTTCACCAATTACTCCCTCATTCCTCTTCTGTATCTCTCCTTCTTTGCACATACCAGGCCTTCATAGTCTAAGTGATTTCAGCTGTGGAAGGAAATGAGTAGATATTTATTTCTACTTCCCCACTCTGCTTCTGCTGTTTCGATGCTGTATGTGACAGGCAGAGGGGCAAGCAGAGGTTCCACAGTTTGTCTGCCCCGAGGACTGAGCCTGCAAACCATGAAGCATGCAAGGCAGAGGAGGGAAAGCAATTACCGAGGCACAGGCTCTGGCTGAGAGGTGTGATATAGCGAAACTAAAGCGCTGAGAAAGAGCAGAAAGGAAAATGTAAGACAGATGGAGCTAAGAGACCAGACAGACAGATAGACAGTAGTGTCACATGGAGAAAGAAGGGTAAGTAGCAGCATGCAGAGGCACTACAGCAACAGGCGTTATACTTTTTTTTTCTTATTATTCCCTCCTGTGCTTGTTTTGGAGCTCTGTAAGTGTTTCTTCACAGCTTTAATCATTTCAGATACATTCAGATCATTATTAGCTTCGTTATGCTTTGTTGTTTTTTTTGTTAAATGTGGGATCTAAAGCTGTAGTTAATTTGGGCAGTATTAGTGAATGCTGAGATTGTACATTATTGAAGCAAGTGGCATGGATGTTTGAATTACTTTGAAAATGTGCATTAGATTAGAAAGAGTACATTCTAAAGTTGCCTTTATTTTGCTCCTATCTTTTCAGTTATTCCTCTTTCTTATGTTTTTTTTTTTCATTTCTTCTTTCTCTCCTGGACTAGTCAGCATGCATGTATGGTGGCAGTACAGGCCCACTGAGTTGCTCTTTTTCCCCCCGGAGTGCTTGGCATTTTCCCATAGAAACCCACTAAAGTGCATCTTTTTCATTCATATTTTCGATAGACATTTTAAAGTTGATTTTCCATTGATTGTTTATTTTAATGTTGATTTTTTTATGTGTTGGTTTTATCCATAGTTTTTTACTGTCTCTTTTGTCATCATTATTTTTTCATTCATTTTTCTATTTTCACTCAGCTCTACTTGTGTCTTGTTAATGTACTTTAACCATCCAACCTTGCACCTGCCCTCCTTTTCCTCACTCTGTTTTTTTTCTCTCTCTCCTTCTGCCTCTCTCTGGCTGCACATGACACAGTCTTGCATGTCTGAGCAGCAGACGGCTAGACAGCAGCAATCTGCAAAAGCAGCGTCGTGTGCTACTCCTAATGATCTATTAAGAGAAGCTCGAGAAAGCAGTACTAAAATCTTCCACTTATTTTCTCTCCAGCTCTTTTTTCTTACAGAGCTCTTTGTTTCTATTTTGTCTGGCTGCATCATCTCTTCTTCTGCTCTGCTGACCGGTGCAGACACACAGAGGACTGCGGCAGCTTCCACCACCACAGCCTACTTGGTGAGTTTTCCCTTTCTCCTTCCTCGAATCTCATCACTCCTCCCAACCTCCTATTTCTCCTCCTCTTCATTTTGCAGGCAGATTTTGTTCTGTCCACCTGACAAATCAGCTTTCCCTCCATAAAGTCAGAACCGTGTGGCTTACAGGTGTGGTCTCATGAGACTGACAAGCCTGTTGTGTTCGGAGAGCTTATTAACATAGAGATTGTAAGTGGTAGAAAGCTCTGGCTTTATAGTTTAAGGCAGAGAGGATTTTTATCTGTGTGAGATACTGGCAGCCTTTTTTGGACTCTGTTGATGTCCTTGTCATCTAACTGTTTTGTGTGTGTGTGTGTGTGTGTGTGTGCGTGTGTGTGTGTGTGTGTGTGCATGCCCTTCACAATTTTGGCAAAATGAGATTTTCTAAAATGTTACACAGAGGCAGGCTTTGGCAGTGACAGAGAAGCCATATATGCTGAGGCTATGCCATTCTTATGAACATCATGTGAGGGAAAAGTGCTGCCTGGCTGGGTGTGATTGGCCATTCAGTGGTATCTACAGTGCCGTTTACAATATGTGTGATGTGATACACTTGTAATTTACAGTGTATCTATATTAGACTCATATGATTATTACAAAATGCCAATTGTTTCATATGGTATAAAAGTGTTTATGGATTAACCGATGACTAGTGGTGGCTAGAGAAACCAGACCGGGCATAGTGGCTGAGCTGAGAGGTGGGTTACAGCAGCAGCACAAAGTCAGGAAGAGAGTAAGTTGTTATGCTGTTTCAGCCTCAGCCATAGGCCACATGCAGCCAATAATCCACTGTATTGAAAGGCCAGAAAAAAAGCAATCTGTACCTCTCTCATTCCCTGAGACCCTAACTTGTGACGTTTTGCTGTGATGTGCACGGGTTGGGTTCTTGGGAGCTGCGAGGGGCACTCACACATCTCTGTAAACTAAACTAAAATAAAACGAATAGGCTTAATATGGCATAGGGATACAGACTATAATAAAAGAACAGCTTTTCTTTTTCACTAAGACATAGTGACACGTTTGATCCAACCCCCACTGCAAAAATCAAGATAAAGGGGAATAAGAAAAAAGAGCATTGAGTTTCTTTCAGGATATGTTAGAGTTTAGACCCAGAAGCAGGCACAGCATGTGGGGCGCAAGGTGGGGGAGTGGGGAGGAGGGGGGGGGGGGGGGATAATAGAGGAATGTGGGTATGAAGGAAATGTGACTAGGATGGAGGTTTGTCCTGACGATACAGGGTGACATTGAAATACTCACTCCAATTACAGCACCATTGTTTCTTGAGTAGGTACAGTTAATGAGTTAGGACTTTATGACTGGGGGTACACCCACAGTGACTAATGTTACACTGGCTAACAAACAGACACCCCACAAGGACTATGCTCCTCATTTGTTTGGACCTCGTTTAGAAAACACTCTACTGTATATACTGCTGTATGTAATGATGCATTTAGAAAGAAATTCTGCTAGGAAATTATACATCAGTTGTGAATCTTATTTTCAATATGTTAATTGGTGCTTTGCCGTGTTGTATTTTCTACATAAAGATAACAGAAATAACACAGTTTTACAGGTGTCTACAGGCTCTTCATGCCTATGTTGAGAGCAGCACAAAGTACTGGCAAGAGCGTGACACTAACAGCTCAGTACACTTGTGTTTGACCTCATAAAACTTATCATCTTGCTTTTATATACCTATATATATAACTATATCTACTGTGTGTCTGTCTACTGTGTACTTTTTTTTTTACATGAATGGAAGGTACTGAATGAACTATGGATGAATCATCAACTATGGATGAAAGCAAGACTGTCTTGAGATATAACCCTACATTTAACAGCTATTTTAGCATTTATTGTGCTTTAATGGATGTTGACGATGAGTAGGACTGCTCTGACTGTCTTTTTTCCAGAAGCTGTACTGAATGTGGAGGTCATGGTAGGTCCTCAGCTGACATTCTGTAGCCTTGTGATAATTACACTTTCCCAAAAGCCAGCAGTGTTTAAGGTGGATAGATAGAAATACTTATAATTTAGTAATATATATGTGATCTGTG
The DNA here is from genome assembly GCA_037177495.1 of Rhadinocentrus ornatus. Taxonomy (NCBI): domain Eukaryota; kingdom Metazoa; phylum Chordata; class Actinopteri; order Atheriniformes; family Melanotaeniidae; genus Rhadinocentrus; species Rhadinocentrus ornatus. The sequence continues at coordinate 7,718,096 of JBAMHW010000017.1, forward strand.
ATCATAGATTCATTTGCAGCTTCACTTGCAGCTCTCTCCTCCCTGTTTCCACACCTACCATGCATTACCCTCAGCATTCTCTCATTTTCATCTTTATCAGTTCATAAGTTGCTCTTTGTTTTTCAGAAGCTTTAGCAGCATTTGATCAGAGATACAGAGATGTTTTGTGCTCATCCTTTCATTAGTTCAGATGGGATATGATTATGTGGTTCAAGCACAGGTGGATTTGAGCTCAGATGCTGTTTTCAACTTTGATTTGAAGACACTTTAAGCAAGGGCAAACGTAAACATATTTGGTACAACCCAAAAGACATGACATTTAGATTCATAAAATGGAATTTTTACAATGTGGTCAAATGCTCCTAATGAACATATACTTCTGCAAATCTACAGCCATTTACATTGTCACACACTTTGTATCTTTTTTAGCTTTTCTCCACATGGTTTTAGTTTACTGCATGAGCATACAGTTGTAAGAGAATATAATGTAATAATAATGTAAGTTATCCACAGTGTACAGTATGATAGCAGATTTTACTAACAGATAATTAGTTACTCTGTAACATAGAATCTGACAGCTCATATCTGTAGGATGTCTGATCTTACTATCACTTAAAATCTTCTTGATCTGTCATCAGCATTGTTGCAAACACTTCACTGCTTTTGAAAGCTCCATATGATTGTATGTACGCTGAGATTTTTAGGCTGCAGAAGTTTTACTTTCATGTCTGTTTCTGCAATTCCACCTTCACATTTTATTCTATTTTAAGCAAATATAAATCATCTAAACAATTCTTATCTCTGTTGTGTTCTAATACAGGATAATAATCAATTTTTATTATTACACTCTGGTATCTGTGTTTGAAGAAGTAGATGTTGTAACAAGATATACCAAATCAGATGAGTTTTTTTTCTTTCTATGGAGCAACATGTCTGCAGCACTAGGGCATGGGGTCAGTGCTTGCCTTTATCAGCACAAACATACAGAGGAGTACATCCAGTCACGCAGTAAAGAAAAGGGAACAAACAAGAAACATTGTGAATATTAGCAGTGTCATCGAGGTTGCGATTCATGTGTGTGTGGTTTTGAAATAGCAACTCTGTTATATAAAAAAAAATCATAGCAACAGAAAGAAGTTACTCATAATAAAATTCTCAGTGAAAAAAGCAATTCAGGCATTTACAATATATTTTAACTGTATGTCAATATGTGTGTGCACGAACCATCATTAAGGTCTCCTATGACAGCCTCACCCCCAGGCCTCTGTAGCTTTTTTCTTCCAAATTGCTGACCATCAAGAGAACAATGGATTTTCACTCAGTGAAATCTCCCTTGCAGGAATGTATAGTGCAGTGTAGTGGAGGGGTGGAAATGACTGACAATGAAACAAAACAAATACTACTATGAATTTTGACGGACAGTGTACAAGCATTCTTTCTTTGGTGATAAGTGGAAAAAAATGGCTTACACTACATAATTCATATTATTTATGCCTGCTGTATATGGTTGTTAGATAAATTTGACTCATACCTAACCACTATAGAAGTTTGTTTCAGTAACTGCCCAAATAAAGAGGTAATATGAGGAGGATGTAGCCACGTATCTTTTGTCATAAATTATCCTTTAATTAAAACTGGTTTAGTGAGTTTTCATTGTAGAGAATAACATGTCGTGGAGTTAAAGTAGGTGTGATTGCAACAAATGAAGCTGTAGGGCTGTAAATAAATAAATCTGATCCATACATGGGGACATGATCTTAGCATTTTAAATGCAGCTATTTCTTTATTTCTACTGTCTAAATGCATAAGAATAATTGCATTACTTTGTGTGAGTGGAGAGCTTTTATCAGTGGATGATTCTGTCAGCTTTACATCTTTTTCACCTGCCATTTCCAGCTTTCACCTCACTTGTTCTTGTGATGCCCTCTGGTCACTGCACTATAGACTGGACTAACATCTGAATCCAGCTTACTCTTCCTCTGCCTTTTGCTTGTTACAGTAGCTGCTGTTGCTTCAGCAGCAGGAGCAGGTGTGTCTACCTCCTGTGCTGCCCCTCCTCCCTCCTTCCTGTTCTCTTATCACTGCAGTACGGCAGCTCTGTCTAGGAGGCAGCCATTCCATTGTTCTCGCACCCCCTCCACCTATTGGTGCTCCTGGGGGTGCTGGCGCCGCTCTGCCCGCTCCACCCCATGGAAGGAGCTGGCTCCAAATCACTGTGATACTTGGCACTTTGGTGCCCTGAGCAGGTTACGCTCATAGCTTTCTGTCTGTTCTCTCCCTGGACAGTGCTTTCTACATTCTCTGCTGCAGACTGCCGCCATCTTGTTGCTGCCTGTGCTGCCGGTCTGCGCGATTCTACTGCACTCAAACAAATGGTCTAAACCAGCATTTACTGTTTGCCAGCATCGCTATCTTTCCACTGTTGGTTTGTTCCATGATTGTCCTGTCATAGCATGGCTTAATCACAAATCTTTCCAGCTAATGGACACACCTGGAATTTTCAAGTGGGTGTTGTCACATGGTGGACGCTGCCGACTCTTTTTGTACTTCTTGTTAAACAAGGGAAGTAGGTTCAGTGACACATGCACAGTTCCAAAAAACAACTAGGCTAAATCAGTGAAAGTTTTCCACAAATTACACACAAAGGAGTAACCTTTAGTATATTTTACTATGATTTAATATTATAGATGAATCATTTTCCACTGCCACAAATGTAATGTGATGAATTCACTAGAGTCAGTGTGTCACAGTAAATGTTAAATTAGTTTTAAAACAGTTTATAAAAGATTATCTGTTTTTTTTTTTCTTTTCTCAGTTATGTAAAACATGATGTTAAAGCAAATGATATAGATTCAGAGAATATATTTCAGCTTGTGGAACTGCCTGTGTCGACTCTGCTTTGGTGAATAATGTGAATGTGAGGAGGTGGAGGCCAAAGTGGTACAACAGTGAATTCAGGAGGTCTTCACTCCTCTCAGACACTCTGCCAAGAAGACACTATGTATGAAATCATAAAGACCGTGGAGAAAACAAGCTGCCCTTAGAGAATACTTACATGCATCTGAGGTTAGTGGGAGGTTTACATTTTTACTTGTCTCTCTGCGTGCTGTGTAGCACAGCTCTGATACAGTACTTACAATGTCAAAGGCTGTCATGCTTCAGGTTTAAAACACTGGCAGTCTTTATCAGATGTTCACCTTTTTAATTCTATGGAAACTCCTTGTGGTACCACAAGCTGGGTGGGACAGGGCTGTTTGTTCAAACAAAGCGATGAGAAGTGCAGAAATACCAATTAAATTTGATGTGATTTAATGTTTCAGCAAAAAGTAGCAAAAAATGATTGGAGAGTCAGTCACTGTGTGGTTTCTTTATATATGAATGTTTAGCCTAAGACAAAAAATTTTTGAAGGAGTTTGCGTTGAACGTACTAATAACATTCATTTTATTAATCAAATATTATTTAGGATTTTTTAGGGGGTTTAGGATACATCAACATAAATCCACATAAATTTTTGTATTGTGGGCATCATTATATGAGGTCATAATAATTAAAAAACTCAGAGAAATATTTTGTACAGCTTTTGGTTTTTGTTAAGTTATGCAGTATTGTAAAGCACTGAGCTTTTGATAATACAAGTTTAGCATGAAGAAATAAAGGCAAAGGGTTTGGGAAACTACACCTGCTTTCAAGCATGATGGTGATAGTTGGTCACCATTTAAATTCTTAGGAAACAGCATTGTGGCAAGAAGATATGGGAGGATGTATATCTGAAATCATTTGGTAAAACATGCTGACATTCATATAATGGTGGTCCAATAGATTTGAACAAGCGAAAATAAACAAAATAACTATTGCTCAGTAGGTAGATGGTTGTCCTTCAATCAGCAGGCTTCTGGATCAGTAGGCAACTTCCTCAGCTCACGTGTCAAAGTGTCTTTGTGGCAGATACTTAACCACACATCACACACATATTATCCCATGTCAGCCACTTTGATGAAAGTGTCAGAATGGATATAATCACAATAACAATAATAATTAGCAAACACAAACATCTGTATAAAAATTAATAAAACACATACAAGCAGATTACCACACAGGAAAATGTATACATTTTTCACTGAACTGGTAATATAACAGCAACATGAAGTCAGCAGTCGAGTACTGTGGCATTTAACCACAGTATTTAACTGCAACATTTATAGCTTGCTATATTGTCTTTATACTGAAAACACAAATAAAAGAAAAGCTTTGGCTTTCCTGTAGTTATTTATATTCATTGCAGCAGAGTAGACATCAATTGTATGACACGGTGCAGTTTGCACATGGAATGGAGAAAGATTTCAGGCAGTCAGTGATGAAAGCCAGATGTTTGAGTTATGCATAGGAAGTCAGATTTCTACAGTTTCTGCCATGTGAAAGTAGCTGACTTGTTTGTGCTGTATGGTTCTATTTTAGAAAGTCCTGTCACATATTCAGACTTGAGATATCCAGTATAGAAATCAGGTCTGATAAAAAAAATCATTAAAATGAATCACATAAATAAAAAACTCCAAGATAAATGTACGTAGCAGTAATTATGAGGACTTGCTTATGAGTTACCTGGTTACAGTATACATAGCAACTAGTGCAAGTTTTCACAAAGCAAAACTCACTGATCCTCATCAGAAAAAATGTAGTTGTCAAAGAGCGTAATGTGCATTGATGGTCAGAGGGTGAAAGTAGGCTATTGTATCATTTTACTTGGTGAGGAAAGAACATCACGAGCTTTAGATTACTTTCATTTTGCACTTCATTAACCGCATACTTCTTTGTGGCATCAAAAGAATGAGCAGCTTTTGGTTAAATCAGTAATAGGTCAATCTCACAAACATTCCATATATAAGAGGCTAAAAGGGTTTTGAAGAAATTTAACTTTAACCCGGGAAAAGCTGAAACTGAAAATCAGTTGACTTCTAGACAAATTTAATCTTTTCAGTTATCTAACACATGTTCACAATCCACTTAAGGGGATATAAATCTATACACAACCTGCAACAACACCTCTACTGAAACTCATTTTCTTCTTCTGCTATAGCCTTTCTTCCTTGTTCCTTCTCCCTGCTTTCCTCCTTGCAGTGCACACAGTTACTGTACACACATCTGCCATCCTTTCTCAAACACACACGCTTACACACAAGCGCATCATCTTTTGTTTGGAGTCAGACGGCATTGAAGGCAGATCCTGTGGCCCTTCTGCAGAGAATGTTAATATGCCTGCTCTGGTCTCTCAGGGGACTTGGAAAATGGACTCTGGCTGCTAATGCACTGTCACACAAAGCCCACACAGTTAGCAACAACAGCACTCAAATGTATTTAAAAGGAGCTCACAATTTATTGCTTTAGATTGTCTCCTTACAGAAAGGGCTAACTTGCCCACATGCATGTGTCCACATTTCTTGTCTGTAATAATATAGATTTCACTTTGATATTCATCATATTTATATTTTCCGCATTAAATTACAGTGAATGTAATGGATTATAACTGCAAAAAATACAGTAATTAGGCTACATTTAAAGAACACACTTAATAGTTTTACTCAACTCACAATGCAAAGCAAGTGTGTAAAAGAGTTTATAAGTATTAAACTTAAACTGAGCGCTGCCTTCTCCTTCTCCTAGTCCTTTAAATGCTTCAGCAACTCAATTTGAGTACTTAATGGAGTTCTTTCGACATAATTTAGGTACACATCTGTCTATATAAGGTTGATGTTTGTAGGAGGAAAAACAAAGCCATGAGGTTGAAAACAATAGCACACAAAAGGACACAAGAACATTTCTTCTGTGACGGAGAACATTCTGAGATAATTAAGTTCCAATAACTCACTTGCTCTGGGAACTACATCGCAGTTAGCAAACCGTAGGTCAGGAAAGACCATTGTCTTATTTTCAAGTTTAAAACTTCATCAGCATATGTCATTACTGCTGAAAAGGTCTTCTTTACGTTACCTGTCAGTATCATAACCATAAAGATTGGATAATACTCCCCTATGTAGCCCCTATGGCTGCTTAGTTTAGTTAATTATGACTTTATAGTATAACTCTTTGTGTTCCACTTTGCCTACATGATTCATACATAGACAGTAGACTGGCATTTACACTTTAACAGTACACACTTTCTCTATAAATGTCACATATATTGCACATATTGATTGCTCACATATACTACAAGTCAAAAGTTTTTGCTGCCACAATTTTTCTAGTTTTTAATTGAAATTCAAGCAGTTTAATGTCTCATTGTGCTCTGAATAAAACACTGAACAAATAAATAGAAATTATGGAATTGATTTATAAACCAAAGTTAATACTAAATGTTTAACTTCTCAAAGTTTTCACCTTTGGCAGATCAGCTGAACACACTTGTGCTGTTCTTTGTTATTGGATACATAAAACGGTCCTGTGAGCTGCCTATAACAATAATAGTTGATTCTCTTCTGACGCTCTTTTGGCTGTGGGTCTACAGTTTCTGAGGGCCTTTTGATGGTGAAGGAGACTGTACTCACTGACACCTAGACTCTCTTAGCAATCTTTCTGTAGGAAAGACCTACTTACAAGCTTTTAGGTCCCTCCCCACCCTTCTCTACTGTAAAGGTTGGGGGTCTATGTCCAAAGCCACTCATTTCAGAGGAGGGTGTCATGTATATACTGACCAGAAAGCACAGCAGCTTTAGAAGAGGCAGTGATGGACACTAGTTAAATTTGCTCTTAGTAGTTGTTTTTACTCAGACATGGCGAATTTTTGCATTTACAGCAATAGAAGGAGTCGGATTCTTTGTCTAACGTTCAACCCCAATTCCAACAAAGTTGTGACGCTCTGTAAATGTAAAATCTGGACAGCAGGGAGGCCAGTTCAGAACCTGGGTTCTTCCACTGTGTAGCCATGCTGCTGTAAAGGATGCAGTATGTGGTTTACCATTGTCTTGCTAAAACGTACAAGAGACGTTATCTGGATGGGAGCAGATGTTTTACTGAAACCTCTGTGTACCTCTCAGAATTAATGGAACCTTCACAGATGTGTAAGCTGCCCACATCACAGGCACTAATGCAACACTATGCCATCAGAGATGCAAGTTTTTGATCTGTCCACTGACAACCGGATAGACAGTCCCTTTCCACTTAAGTCAGCCAGTCTAATAACTTCTAAGTTTGATTCATCTGACCACAGAGCAGTTTTCCACTCAGTCATATTGACATGTGCTTTGGCCCAGAGAAGAATGTTGTGCTTCTGGATCATGCTTACTAATGACTTTTTCTTTGAATGATAGAATATTAACCTGCACCACAATGAACTGTTTTCACAGACAGGGATTTTATGGAATTGTTCCTGAGCCATGGAGTGATTTCCAGTCGAAAATCATGCAGTGCTGCCTAAGTGCCCAAGGATCAGGGTCATCCAGTTTGACTTTCGGCCTTGTCCTGTGTATACAGAGATTCTTCCTGATTCTCTGAGTATTTTGATGATAATATACACTGTGATATCTTCAAAGAATTAACTATTTTATGTTGAACATTTTCCTGAAAATTGTTCCACAATTTTTAGACACAATCAGTTGCAGATGGTAAACCTCTGCCCATTTTTACATCTAAAAGGCTTTGCCTCTCTGAAGTGCTCCTCTTATTCTCTCATATTTCTGACTTGTTACTAATTGACCTAGTTAGTTGTCAAGTGCTCCTGCAGTTGTTTTTGATTTGTGCCAGTAATTTTTTTTTTGCCTTTATTGCCCTGTTCCATCTTTTTAGATTTGCTGCTGCATTTAAATTAGAAATAAGCTGATATTTTTTATGAAAAGGTAAAATGTCTCAATTTTTTATCTGATTTGCTATGTTCTGTTAGTAATAAAATATGTATTTTTTTTAACATTTACAATTCTTTGCATTCTGTTTATATTTACATTTTACACAGTGTGGAGATATATTCGGGCAGAGAGACAGTTTCAACATTGTTTTTGCAGAACTGTACAGTCTGCTCCATGGAGTGCCCCAATGGCCCATTCCTTTGTCTTGTGTTGTTAACGCTATTTATATGTAATATACCCTTTAAGCCTCAGACATTGTAGCACACTACACATGGGCTAAAATGAAGGTTTTAATTGCATTGTCAACTATAACTTGTACAGTATTTTGAAATTAAATTAAGATACATTTTACTCATGTGAACTAGTTAAAGTGCTTAATAAGCTAAATATACATACAAATGTAAGTAAATGAATAAAAGAAATCATAAATAGTCATCGCCTTCACTCCTTTGATCACTGTCTTTAATCATGTAAAGGTGAGCTGTTTTTTTTTTTGTTTTTTTTGCTGAGACGTCTTAAAGTACTTGCTTTGTAATTTTTTTGTTTGATATGTTGTTTGGCTGCAATCTCTTAGCAGAGGGTCTGTAACCATAAGCAAACGGAAGTGTGAGGACTATAAAAACATTTGTTTGCACTTCTAACTGTTGCAGTAGCTTAGAGATATAAAATCCATTCAAATAGCCATCAAACACACGCACACATCCACACATGGCTGGCAGAATGTGGAATTTCTAATAAAATCTACTGAACGAATACATCCCTGCAGGGTTGCATGGAGGTGTGCATGTGTTTATTTATTAGCTAGAAAATAAACACTGTGAAACAATGTGTAATTCTCTTTCTATTTCTCTGATAAACCACTTTTATATGCCACAGACTACAGTGTGCTTTACATCCTAACTAGGGCTGGGATCTCTACTTTACATCATATTGACAATATTGATTTAAGATGTGCTATATCTCTTTTTTTCTTATGTTTGATAAATGAACAGTTTCATCATTATGACCATAATATACACAGGATTTAAAAATTGTTAAAAAAGAGGAAATGTTTTCTATAAATAAACTGGTTAAATGAGCATTTTAATATGTATAATTGTCAGAATAAACACAGTTTCAACTTTTTGATGCCAAATAAAATATTGACACAGGTGATTGCATAATTAAATTTACAACTTGCATTCCTTGTCAACTGATGGTGGAAATTTAACCAAAGCATTGTTTTCCAGCTGCCAGGGGTGTTGTCAGGATCTTGAAACATTTGGGGCTCAGCCCCGGCTAGAACTCTCTGGATTTCCATTCCACAGTTGCTGAACAATCTGAGTTTGTTAAAGTTATCTTATTCTTTTATATTTAGCATTAAGGTTAAAGCAATGATAAGAATTTAGAGCTTTGACACTGATGACAGTCATGCGTTTTTAAATGTTTCTAACACATTTTTTAAATTCACCAGACAATCACCAGGTAAAATGTGTAAATTCTGTTTGTTGGTTTGTTCTTTTGATTGAAGATAAAAAAAGCAACAATCAGGGATGCATGTTTGGACACAGGCCCAATAACACTAATTGCAACTGGCATGAAAGAAGAAAGCAGAAATCTCTTGATTTTCATTAAATCATGTAATCTAGTTACCATCTTTCTCAATATCGGCTTATGATATCGCATGCTAACCAAGAACAAAACTCTGAGGAAGATGTAGTCAAAACATGTAAAGGTAACAAATTTTTTTTATCTGTCTGACAAAAAAATGAAAATTTAGACTTCAATAACAAAACTATTGTTAACTGTGGTAGTCATGGTAATATGCAACAAAGAAACTAGCAGCTCTTGACATCAATAAAGGAAGAAAAAAGCTTCTGACGGGTGAAGCATTTTATTTGTTCATCTGAGGTTTGCAGAAACATTCTGAGCAACCGGCACCATATCACCGTGCATTCCCATTAAAAATATAAAATACTTATAATAAAATAAATACAATTGCTTACAGCTTTACAAAACAAAGTCATACAGAGTTGTAATGCGGAATTCAACTCCCTGCACATATAGTAAAAGACTTCTTTTAGCATAACTCATAAGCAGATAAATCATTATCCCAGTACCTTCTTATAAAAACATCTAATGATGTACAAAAACATATATTTAAGTAAAATGCATTAATACATTTGATGCTTCCATACATTACATGCGCATTTACACAGCGTACCTGAATCCACTTGCCAAGGATGCAAACTAGAGATGGGATTTATGACTCTTTGAGAAGATTCAGATTATGAGGAGCCTTTCCTTTCAAAGAGTCATTAGAAAGACTGGCTAGTTCTTTTTTTTTTTTTTAGAATTAAATTGGGTAAATTAATTTTTATCAGGATAATAATCACTGGTAACAATTATAAGGTAAGATTTGGATCACAAACGTACACATCCCAACAATAGATACTCTGATGGTGTGAATGATTCTCAAATATGGATCATAATTTCATTTGGCATCTCTTTTCATTTTAATCCATTGTATCCCCATGCTGCGACAGTAAGATCACGGTTTTGGATTTTCCCTCATCAAAGAACTTTGTGGCAAAACAAAACTAAGCAGGATACAATTAACTTCCATGTAAAATAACTTAATTAAAATATTTTCCACACAAGGACAGTTTAGTAAAGCAAAAAAAAACAACCTCACAATATATAAGAAAAATATGTCCCCATATAAAATCTACTATACAAAATTTAAAATTATATAGGAAAAATATAAATAATAAAAAAAAGAATAAACCTGAGCAACATCAGTGCAAATTTTAGTAGATGTTTTGGAAAGAGCTCACAGCATTAGTATTGGAACAATACTTTCTGCCCATAGATGCATCCCATGAAAGGACTGTGTTGGCCATCAGATGGCATGATGGCACACATGTGACAAGGGCCATGTGGAAAATTTGTATATAAAAAGAATGGCTCACAGCTGCGAATTGGTTCCCATTGTTCATGTAAAAGAACAGTTTAAAAGAATTGATTCGTTCATGAAAGTAACATCTCTATTGGAAACGTTGGCTTTAGCCCACTTTCACACAAGGCACTTTTAGCTTGTTTGGCACATGTTGGGAAAAATAACAGGGGAGCAGCAGCATGAGCCAAACAGAAATCCCAGGCAGGGTAAAGAACAAATAAATTAACCTTATAGTATTAACATACATGAAAGAAAATATTAAAAAAATTTCTGATAACTCATATGTAACACAGAGATATTTACTGCTGTCAAATCTGGTAGGTTTACAGTTATGCGCTTATTCCAGTTCTAGGATGTGTAGCTCTGATAAAGTCAGTGTCACCAAACAAATGAACTAGCAGTCATTTACAGAAACACTATAAGGTTCAATTTTAAAGCATTCAGTCCTGTAACTTATCCAAAAGCTTGAGCTTCTAACTATAGATTTTCTTTATTAAGTCCTTGCTTGTTGTTCATAACTTGCTTTTACCATTTGGACTCACTGCAGCAACAGACAGAGTGACAACATCATAAGCTTGTATCTACCCAGAAACTGTGAAAAACATTTGGAAAAAGATTATTCTGAAACCTGAGACCATCTGAAAACTTGATGCCTTGATGTGCATTAATGGCTGATCTTAGATAATTTGATCTAATTTATTTACACTATTTTTTTTGCATTGCTCCACCACTTAGACCCATAATTAAGAAAGATTAACTGCATCAAAAACAGGTTATCCCCAATTAATCCACCAAGAGGAAAGGCTTGGTCTGTAACAGCACATTTGAAGAGAGTATAGATACAACTCAGAATATTTCATTTGAAAAAAAATAATCTAACTACTCAGAAAAATAATATTTGGGATTAATTGTGAGCAATTTAAAAAACTTAAAGGCCATTATCCGAACCTACAAGAAAATCATCAAATTTATGTTGTTTTTTTTTGCTTCAATGATTCTTAACAGAACCTCTAGAGAAAAGGAAAAATTAATGTCAATCATGGCACCTGTTCCGGATTTAGGGTCACAATAAAAGTTGTAAATAACAGGCCTCCAATAGTCCCCAGAATGTGACTGGACGTACATTTGGTGTGGAAACAAAGCTTATTTAGCATCTAATACTAAATCAAAAACACCTTACTCTACGGCTAGGGAAAGACAAGCAAAAGCTTTAGGCATTCTGAACACTTCATATCTTTGCAGGATGGTGATGTCATCCAGTGCTACTGTACAAATAGAGATATGAGGATAGTGATTTTTCCAAACCTGAATATACATAGGGTGGAGCTAGATGACAATCAAGAACGTGATGATAATAATTAAATTATTAAAATATAATAATATTTAGTGAACTCCTAATACGATGCATAGGTGCTGTTTTTATCTTGGACAGGTTTGTAAGTTAAGCATGTTTACTTAGCCTACTTTTATTTCAAATAAGCTGTAAATACAGTAAAAGATTTATTTTCTGTTTGACTAATGTTAGCTTTGTTTTTGCAGGAACACAGGGCATGGCAGCAAAAGCAGTCATTGAATCATTTTATGTTTAAAAAAGGGGATTTGATGACACACTGGATGAAGGTTTCAAGACAAGATTTTTGCATGACTTGTTCATGTTGTGGTTTCTGGGTAATTTAGTTCAGCATATTAATAGTGTCTCAAAAATTAATTGGTTGGCTACAATCTTTCTCTAGTGTTCCAGATCAATTAAAATGTACTGAAAACAATAATTTTCCATTCTCCTATCTTGGCCAAGTTAAGCAACAAATGGAACAGATATGCCTTTTTTACTTTACTTGATCATGTTGTGGGTTTCATTTAAAAAATGCCTCACCCCAATCATGTGCTTTAACAGAACAATGCCAAGAATTTTTTTTTTTTTTTTATGCCAAAACTGGGTTTTACACCAATAATAATGGCAAATCTGATTGTCAAAATGTAGTAAAAAATAAAGCTGATATCCCTTTAAAATCATTTTTGTGTGTGTAATAAAGCTTAGGTCTGTTTCAAAGGTGAACAAAGATAATTTATTTCCATCCAAGCAGTACTCACATGTAGTCTACCAGGCTACAATCAATCTTCAGTAACAGTCATACCACTGCAGCAGATAAATAAATAATGAATATTCATTCACCAGAGGTTCGGTGATCCAGTATATTGTGCAGACATGTGAGAAAGATTTCACAGCACCACCAATTTTCAGGTCAGAGGATTTGTTAAATACCCAGCACTGCTCCATCTTGCACCTTTACTTTCTGTTAGCAGTCAATGAAGTGAAACGGAACAGTTCCATTTATCATGCTATGCTAAGTGAAAAATGAAAATACTAACGTATTTAAAAAAATATATGAACCAATATTCTTTTCTATCTATTTGATTTCTTTTATTATCATTTCAGTCCTAATATCTGGTTAAGACAACTAAAAATTCCCGATATTAACAAACAGATTTTAAATGTGAATTTTCTTGCACTCTGCTGTGTAGGGGAGTTTTTCCTGTACACCAGTTCATTACGTTTGTTGCAGCGTTTTCTTTCTTTTAATCAACTGTGAACAGGAAAACAGCACTCCTCCCCTTTTCGCGCCCTGTCTCACTGAAGTCCTTTCATAATGAATGGTAAGGTACGATAATGGCATTCAGGTTTCCATAGAAATGAGTTCAGGCCCCTGTGTTACTTTTTCCCCCCTTTTTTGCTTTTGAAGCATAAAGACAGGATTCTGAGGCAAATCCCCCCCCCCCGCATTGTCAGTTTATTCAGCCGATTGGATGCATTAATATAAAATCCTACAAATGATTTAGTGGCCATTAATATAAAGAGACCGGTTGTTAAGGTGTTCATAAGGATCTCTGTTTCTCCATCATGTGATAGTGTTTATTTCCATGTAACTGTTATAACCAGACAGCTGAGGTGAACAGTGGGCTTTTCCATTTACACTTAAAAAAACTAACCACTCAGAAATGAGTCTGTTGCTGAAGAACGATCCAAGACTTGAGGGAGCAGATGGGGCTTTTTCACCACACGAGGCATCTGCCCAACTCAGGTTCCTTCCAGCTGCTCGTGTGGTCTTTGAAATTGAGCTCTTGTGATCTCAGTTCTCCATCAACAGCTGCTCTCTAGTTAAACAAAGTATAGATCTTGGTTGTTATTTTCACACTCTTGTTTGTGGAGCTTTGTGAACATTTTCATGTCATGTTTGAGGTGTCAAAGTTTGGTGTTGTGATAAAATAAAGGGGTGTGACTGCAATGCCATGTAGCACCACCAAACATTATGATCTCTACTGCATATGCATGTACTTGACGTGAAATAGAATAAACAAGGCATTGAAAAGAGATTTATAGAATATTGATTTGCTTTGCCATAAGGTCGATAATGCCCAGGAAAGCAAACATGGTCTCAACATAAAGTTAGTAAATATAATGCAATGCTGACATTTTGCTGTTAAACCTATAAAACGGCTTCCAAAGTATGAGATGTGTGCTATAGATGGGTTGCTTTTTGTTATCTATTGGTTTTAAAATTGAACCCAGTTCTTAAGTGCACTGAATGTTTTACAATAACAAAAAAGAATCTAAGAATGTTCTTTTCTTTAGCATAATTACAGATTTACTGTAAAAGCAGAAGCTATGGATGCTGAGCAACCCCAAAAGCCGCTGGTTAAATCGTACCGTATAAGTTAAAACCAGGACAATATTTATCTCATGGAGACTTTAAATGCTAATAGTATAATAACAACCAAGTTTTAAAAATTATTTGAACATTATTATGAGTTTGATGGTCAAAGCTTTTAGTATAAGTAATTGAGTAGAAGCAATCAGTTTTTACAAGTCACTAAAATCAAACACAAAGTAATTAATAGTAAAATTCTAATGTGTATAAATAATATCTCTAATTGAAAAAGTCATGGAATTAAATCCTAGTTAAATACTCAGCTGTTTAATTCTAGATTCCTGACTTACTGATTGTCCTCTCACATCTTGATATTTAATGTTGTCAAGGAAAATGGTAAACTACAGCAGTTCCTCTCACACGTCTACATGATTGTGCTATTTTTCTATTAATCTCTCATCATGTTTCTTTTATATAACAAAACAATCAGTTCACTTATAGAAATCCACAATTTAAATTAATTTGCAGACAATATTGTGAAAAAAATCATTAACTTAACAATGGTGTAAGAAAGTGTCACTGTTCATTGTGTAGTTTATTATGTAAAGTAATCTCGAGGCACTTTTAAAGATACAGTCCAATTCAATACAATTGATTGTAGCCCGATTATATGCCATTTAAAACAAATCCATTATATGATCCACATTAGTCCAATTTATATTATCTGTGTTCATATAAGCTAATTCATACATTCATCAGAATTCAATCCCCCATTCTGAGCATGGACGGGGTGGTGGGCCACAGCGGAAAGGAAAGAGAGGTGTATCTTTGTTAAAACAAATGTGTTTGTTGACCACATAAGGTTCACATCCAATTTAAGACAGTTTCCTTTTTAAATTCTGTTGGATTGCAAAACCCTGAAATAAAACCAACACATAATTAGTAATTAGAATAAATCATGTGCCAATGAACATTTATGAAGTGGGGTCCTTGTGAATTGGGCTGGTTTCCCACAACCTAATCAAATTAGGCAACAACAGAGAGAAAAAAAAAATCATTAAATGCTTTGTTTGTTGGTAGATGTCCTTTTTTCCTTTGGTATTGCTGTGACTTTCAAAGACAAATAACCATCTACTCCGGCTAGATATTTTCTGTTAGCATCTATATATAAATCACTAAAAAAAAAAAAAAAAAAAAAAAAAAAAAAAAAAGGGCAAACCAAAAAACCCCCCCCCTTCCAACCCAGTGTCAACCCCCTGGGGGTTTTTTCGTTCTTCACACCCC
>JBAMHW010000017.1:7744340-7755043 GCA_037177495.1 Rhadinocentrus ornatus
TATGTAAAGAACAAAGTGTTTAATAAGAATAGTTCATTCAGATCTAGGATGTGTTATTTTAGTGTTCCCTTTATTTTTTTGAGCAGTGTATATATATATATATATATTCACTGTCAGAAAGCACAACAACAATCACTCCTGAAATACAACGAACACGATTTCACTTTAAATAAATATAATAAATATTTGTAATATGTTGAATTGAGATTTTAGATGGTCCTTTGCAGCTTTTAAACCTTTTTGTAAATTTTGTATTCACACTAAACTTTACATTTATGTTTTCAGAAACCTTAAATGATATTGTTTTGCTCCAATTTCCTGTTAATGTGCTACTAACAGGGCCAGAAAGGCCCTACCTGCCATTGTTTTTACAGGATTTAGATAGCTTTTTCAAAACTTCAAACAGACTGACATCACTGAATATTTATGATTATGTTAGTCTCCCTTATGAATAGTGGAATAAAGGATTCCATTACTGTATGTGTCCAACTAAAACACAGCTCAGGCTACTTAGCCTGAAGTTACCCTGAGCTGGAACCTCTGAGAACAACATTACCTGTAACACACTAGCTTATACAGTTCATTATAAATCATAGTTCAGAAAAAGTAAAGCAGGCTTTTAACTAAGTCATAGGTATGTGAACTTAAAAAAACAAATTATTACGAAGACGTGAGCACACAATGACCAGCATGTCTCTTAAACCTGCTGTTCCTGAAAAATATCAGGCCTAATACAAATCTTACCTGTGATGGTGTAAGAACCACAGACAGGATAACGCCATCATCCTCCTCCTCAGCTTCAGGTGTCGGCACAAAGACAGGCTCTGACGGGTAGAACCCCTTCTGGTACCAGACCTGCAAATATTTCATATGCATAATTTACAGCTAAGTGTTTAATTTCTCTTGGCTTTTCCACTTATTAAAAAAAATGGAAAAGGTGCAGTTCCTAAACTAATGTATCATCATTCCATGTGGGATGTGAAACTGGCTTGTGTTTCTTTTGATATCATTTTCAAGGTACATAAATTTTTTTTCACTTTTTTTAAGTACTTGAACATTTTTAGAGATATTCAGATTTTTTACCACAACAGCCTATTAGTTGAAGTTTGTATGAACATTGAATTTAACAAGTTTGGCTCTTTCCCAGTATAGAAACTGCCTTACCATTAACAGCCTGCTCAAAAAGGGTGTTTCCTTTTTTTAATTGTGCACTGTGTGTTTTAAAGAACGTGATCTTAAACTGCACTTATATTATAAATATTCATGTTTGTAATTGCCACCTATAAATAAAAATTAATCCTTGTAGTTCTTTTTAGTAATATGTCTTCTTTCTTCTTAAAAATTGTTTAGGATTTAATAAGAAATTTGAATGTCTGTTTGTAAACACAACATTCAGACAACTAGAGAGTCAAAATTAGCCAAGTGAGCTTAAGGCTATGAGGAAATGAGGAGAGAGAAGCGTATGTGTGGTTAGAGGAAACAAAAACAAAAAGATTTAAAAAATAATTTTTTAATGCATTTTTCCTTTGCACCTTCACTGATTTTTCTGCTACACCAAACTCACAAATCAGACAGGCCAGCAGTAGTAAGAAGAAATGTTTTTAGTTCCCTGAAAAATAAAACTCAACAATACTTTATGAAGCATAACTGAAAACAAATCAATCAATCAAAGTTTATTTCTATAGCACTTTACAACAGCACCCTAGCAGACCAAGGTGCTTAACATCATATAACATATAAATAAATAAATATAATAGAAATTGGTAAAAGCACAAAGCTAATTAAAACTAATAGATAACACAGAAAGTACTAAAAGTATAAAACATATAAAACAAAATACTACAAGCCAAAGGCCTTTTTAAATAATTAGGTCTTAAGTTTAGCCTTGAACAGATGCAGATTAATATGGGTGTGTAGCTCGTAGGGAAGAGCATTCTAAAATGTTGGACCTGCCACTGAAAAGGACCAATCCCCCCCATTGCTTGCACCTCAAACAGATTTACACCAGCAGAACGTAAAGCTCTGCTGGGCTGGTGGATTTTCAACAATTCTGATAAGTAAGGAGGTGCGAAACCATTCAGGGCTTTAAAAACAAATAGCAACAATTTATACTGTATCCTGAACTGAACCGGGAGTCAGTGTAAAGCTAACAGGATAGGAGTGATATGTTTGTGCTTCGAGTGCTGGTTAGGAGAGGAGCGGCAGAATTTTGTACAAGCTGTAAATGGGAGATGCTAGATTGATTGATACCAATGTATAAAAAAACCAAATCCAAAGATAAACATTTTCACACAAAAACTGCATTTTGATCAACATTGCTTGGCATTTTTTGACTGGAACTGGACTACACCATTTATGTGGTTTCTTCACATAGATGGTGTGAGTCTCTTTACTGTTAAGACTTAGACAAATCAGGACCCTTACATATGACACAAGCTAAGTTTCCCTATGTTGCTCAAGGTTTGTGCTTTTATTAGTCCACCCCCCGACCCCCACCTCATTGAGCCAGACAATAATGGTAATATCTTTGCACACTGTGTTTATAGCAACAATTAAGAAGGCTAAATGATGACAAATGTGTTGACCGGGGCAAGCCTGCTCACACACACACACACACACACACATATTACACACACCTTGAACGTCTTGTCCTTCAAGTCCATCTTAAGCAGTGAGTCTCCCATCAGATGTTTGAATCCACAGCCATAGAAAAAACGGTACGGTCGAGTGTTGCATGTTTCATAGTTGATCTGAGGAAACTCCAGGCCACCATATTCACAGAGGTCATCTCCATGGAGGTTCTCATGCTGACAGAACACCTATTGACAAAGAGAGGATTAACTGTCTATTCTCACTCTCAGTAAGCAGAGTTTTAGTCATATCTTTCTGATCATCTGCAAATATTAATCTTCCGTTTAGCTGAGTTTAAATTGTTTTATGAACTGGATATAATGGAATTAGATCTTTTTGATTGATTGAATTTAATCATTGTGTTTTTTTACAACCCTCCAGAGTGGAGGTTTTATCCTTGCTGAAAAGACTGCATTTCAAGGCGTTGTAGAAGAAAAAAAAGAAAAAGAAAAAAAGAAAAAGTCTTGAATGAAAATAAATTCCACTGTGAGGCATCACGTGTGCAACAGGACCAACGTAAAATGGAAACAACAGTGGGCTGAGGTTTATACCTTGTGGTGCACCACTTTTAAGTTCTTTTGATGATCACAGATGACCAAACAAGTAACATTAACATTCAGTTGTTTAGAACTAACAAAAGATAATAAATAACTCCTCTAAATGCATCCAGCCATCCATCCACTTTCTGCCGCTTATCCGGAGTCGGGTTGCAGGAGCAGCTGCCTAAGCAGGGAAACTCAGACTTCTCTCTCCCCGGCCACATTCACCAGCTCATCCAGGGAGATCCCGAGGCGTTCCCAGGCAAGCCGAGAGATGTAGTCCGTCCAGCGTGTCCTGGGTATTCCCCAGGGCCTCTTTCCGGTGGGACGAGCCCGGAACACCTCACCAGGGAGGCGTCCAGGAAGCATCCTGACCAAATCCCCGAGCCACCTCATCTGGCTCCTCTCGATGCGGAGGAGCAACGACTCTACTCTGAGCCCCTCCCGGATCACAGAGCTTCTCACCCTATCTCTAAGGGAGAGCCCGGCCACCCTGCAGAAAAAACTCATTTCGATCGATTGTCTTCGAAATCTCGTACTTTCAGTCACTACCCACAGCTCGTAACCATAGGTGAGGGTAGGAACGTAGATCGACCGGTACATCAAGAGCTTTGCCTTTTGGCTCAGCTCCTTCTTCACCACAACAGACTGATGCAGAGTCCACACCACTGCAGACGCCTCTAAATGCAATTTAAACTTAATAATTGCTTCTAAATGCAAGTAAAAGAGTTTCTAAAAGTTGCTAGCTGACAGAAGTAATTTTCAAAGGTTTTTAAAAAAACGTAAATCTATAATATATATATAACACATGCTCAGTGGCATGCCTCATTATTTTAGAGTCACGAATACTCTAAATTGCACCACTGGGGCATCCTTAGTGGTTATATGATGGAAAATGAGTAAGTGCATAATTTTTTTCTACAATTTTACAAGCTCATTTCTGGTTATGCAATTTGGAATAACAGGCGAGCCTTGTACGAGTAATGTAATATAATGTGGTACACAACAGGGTAATCATCCTTTGAAGACTGGTCAAAAAAAAAATTATTAATTGAGGAGTTGTTTCCATTATATTTGCTGCAAAGGCAAATTCTATTTCCGGTAAAAAAAAAAAGAAAAAAGTATGATATCCATTTTCACTTTACCGTTTCTGCACTCATTTTAACGCAGGATGCCTCACTGGAGGGTCGGGTGTTCAAGTTCTGGCCTGTTGGGGTTTCATTTGTCACATGTAGGGGCAGGACAAAACGGCGAGGGTAAGTCCTGTCGGTAGTGTTGTACACCTGGAATGGACACAGTGAATGATTGATAGAATTGATAGAATTTCTGTGTATAAAACATTATATCTTTTGTTTTTTGTTTATTTTTTTTGCAAATAGAAATAAGTATCTTCTGAAGACAATGGATACCAATGAAGGAGGTGATTAATTGAAGACAAAAAAGAGACAACAGTAGAAAGCAGCAAATCCCATACTACTTATTTAGTTCAATAAAAAATGAATGTTCTGATAAACAAGTAATGACAATAACATGCATGCAATGACAATAACTATAGTATAATATTACAAATTTCCTTGTTCAACACAAAGATAATTATACTGACTTCATCTAGTGCCTCTCCAGACTTGCGTAAGTTCTGGATGAGGTAATTGTTGATGGCTTGTCCATCGTCTGAGCAGCATAAATCAAGCATCAAGAATCCATCCTCCTCAAAGGCGTTGATTTGATGGAAGATTGCAATGGCTTTGGTGTGGTACTTAACAGGGCTGACCTGCAGTTCAGAAAACATTACTAGTCTTAACAGAATTAACTAAATTGAAGTACAAGCTTATTTTCTCTTTTGTCATGCTGTGCAGAAATCCAACTAAGTTTAAATAATGATCCCTGATCATCTGATTTACATCTCACCTTGCCTGTGTGCTTGTTAACAAGATGGAAGACAGTTTCCTGTTTGGGATCCCAGTAGATACCATTGCTTAAAGCCTTCACTCTTAGCTTGGATGTGACTATTTTCAGCAAATCCATCTTAATAGGCTGTTCGATGAAAACCACATAGTTCGCAGACATGGCTGGAAGCAGGGGAAGAGTGTTATTGAGCTTAATAGCTGAGGGCAGTAAGTTAAAAAGAGACAGACAAAACTAATAAGTGATACCCAGGAGTACTGGCTTACCAAAGCTGTGGTAGTAGGAGGGATGGGACTTGTTAGCAGGCGCAATAGAACAGAGGATTGTGGCTCCCTGTAGGGTGTCTTTGTTGTCTGTCTTCTCTGGAGGTACTTTGATGATATTGTATAGAGCTCCTAAAATGCCAGCATAATAAATTTATCATTTTTTACATATATTTGCTCTGACGTGTCCAAATAGATATGAAGAAGTAGCTGTCCAGTGACAGAAATGTTGTAGAGATTGTAAAGGAACATATTAAGAGAAGTCTCAATAAATTATGCAAACTGTATTAAGGGTCTTAACCTTTGCTTCCATAGGAGTTACCCATATTGTAGGCCGTGCCATCTGGATCATAGTGTGGGTGGGCAGTGGCACCATTTACAGCAATGAACTTGCTCCAGTCAACCTGCAAAACATAGGATACAACATGGCTGTTGTAAGCCTGAGGTATTTGGGTAGGCTGACTGAAATAATAAGCAAGACATTTTGGGTCTCATTCATCGTCTCATTCTTCAGTTCTACTTGAGAAGTTTTTAACGAAAACTCTTCGTCAGATTCATTAACATGTGCGTAGAGTGCGGAAATGTTTGTATCTTTCCTCTTAGGTTGGTAAATCTCTCCCAAGTTGAAAGGATGGACCAGCTGTCTGACTTTGCATTGGTAAACGGCCAAAAAATGGCCATAAAAGGTCATGACTTACTTTAGAAGAGAAACAGATGAGAATAAAATACACAGAACGACAAACTGATTAATGAAAATAAAAAAATAACAGAGGTGCAATGAAGCCTGATTTTCCTCATTTTTAAATTGTTTACTTGATCACAAATAATCAGATGGTGATCTACAAATAATGTTAAAAAATGACTATATACAAATGGGTCATTACTCCTGAACTTGGACAGCAGCCAGAAGTCTGGTCCCACGAGTGCGTCAAGATGCACATCCCCGCGTTGCCGTGGCTAAAGGGGAAAGTGGGACACTGTAGAATTTAATTACATAGCCTGCTGTACCTTATGCAGTTTGTAAAGCAAATTTCCTCCTGCTGTGGCAACATTTTAAGATGCGGTTCACTCGGAGCGAGTGGTGCATCTGATGCATCCTCCAGGTGAGTCTGATAGGTGGTAATAACCAGGAAATAACCTAGAATTCTTAATAAAATTAATTATTATAATAAAAATACACTGTTGTTGTACATTTTAATTATTAAACACCGCATTAAGCAGGTGGATCTGAAAGTATCAAGTGACTTGGACATTTATAGAGTGATATTCTTGTGGTTGAGGGAACAGATCTGGTGTGTGTGCAGTCTTTTGCACCATTGGTGTTAGGAAGACCAGCAATAGAATTATATCCATCTTCACTGTAACTTAATCATAAAGGAATTGAATGGATAAAAAAATTGTTTAATTTTCTCTTGAGGGAAATTATAAAGTTGGGATCTGCAATATTGGTATTAATCATAAAAAACAAAATGCTTTATACCTCACCAAAAGATATTAAAATATTTGACAAAACCATTACTTTAGTTTAATTATACTTTATAAAATGCATTTTAATCTGCCAACCCAACCAGGAGTTATGAGGAGCATATGTTCTGTATCATTTTTTCATTTTTTATTTTTTAATTGGATCTCCGCATGCGTTGGCCCCCTTAAGCACAACCCTGCCAAACGGACTAAAAAATTCATGATTATGGCTGATTTTATCGGATTACATAATATGCAAGAGAAAAGATATATATACATTTGAAAATGTCATGATAATTATTGTCAGTGATTAATAATTATACCGAATCCTCCACAACCATGACAGTACCTTTTCCAGTGATTCTAGTTTCTCTGGGTTGACTCTGTGAATGAAATTAGTCTCTGTGCTGACATAGTAGTCGCCTTTATATTTCACAAAGCTCACGCTTGCATTGTCTGTAGGTTCTGTAACAAAAAGAGACAAAGGACTCAAAGCTTTGCTTTATCATTCAGATCCGCAACTTGTAGTTACTCTGTAATGTTCAGTGGGAAAACGTTTTGTGGTAACATAGTTCATGTCCCACTATAGTACATTGTTATATAACCCTGGAATAGTTTAAGAGCTTAACAGTCTCCACCCCTGGCCCCACCACAGACTTAGTGCCAAAGAATTTGTACAAACATAGACTCTAAATTATTCTTCTGCTCCATCTGACATAGATTTCCCCTCTTGCTGCTCTGACTCTGCCTCTTCTCAAAATACCAAGTGAATTTTCCTGCGTCACAAAATCTGTGCTTTGTTCAGCACTAAGAACAAGTTAGGACAGAAGAAAAATCAAGCAGCATTACTGCACAGTCATTCAAACATCCAACTAGACTACCCATATGCTACTTGTCATCTTTCTTCCTCTGTTTTTCTAAACCTTCATGCATTGTTTACTCACCAATCATCTCAAAGCGAGAGAGGAACCTCTGGAATAAGTTTTTACATGGGTCAGGCATGGCAAGTGTGCCAAATTCTGACATCACAATTCGGTCCCTTTCACTGTTCTTCTTGTAGGCATCACTGTTAAGAAATCGACTCTTGTAGGTCACCTGGCCTTCCTGGATCTTAAACTGGTGCAGCATAGCCATCCCATCAAACCAGTGATTGTAGCTGCCATGAAATAGTTATTAAGACCTTACTGCTGTTTGGAAACCTGTTTTTTCTTTATTTGTAACATGGAGAAATATACAGACATTTTCCAACTTACTGTGTATTTCCAAACTCAAACTTCCCCGGGCCATTGCGGAGGAAGTTGCCATTGATCCAGGAGGGGATGGTGCCCTGCACTTTGGTAGTGATTGGTTCAGGGGTTTCCTCTACAGAGCGCACAAGAGGAGCGATTGTCTCCAATCCTGTAGCTGCTTTGACTCTGTTCCTTTGCCTTGACATTATCAACAGGCCCGAACTCATCTGTAGAAAACACGAAGATAATATTGTAAGTTTCTTTGTTCGCCTTATTTAGATGGACTTTGATGAGATGCATATCTTTAATTTAGTTTCATTCAGTTCCCTGCTTTTCACTTTATGGTTAACGTAATACACAACCCACAAAGTCTAGTAAAGCATGTAGTTAATGAATGACCAATTAGAAATATCAAATTCTTGAAAACAAAGTCAGGATATGAGAATAAAGTCAAATATTTCAGATGCATGCAAGTCTAAACATTGTGCTCAAATGCACCATTAACTGCATTTTGTTGTTGCTTTTTCAATATTTTACAGAAGTCATCCACCCTACTTATAGAGATTAATCTTTTAGATACTTCAAGCAAAGATATTCAAAATGTGAAAAGTTGATTATGAAATAGGCGCAGACTCACTATTTGTTTATACGTTGAGCTGGTTAAAGAATATACAGCTTTAAAAATAAATTTTATCTTTACCTACATTTGCCAGCAATAACAGCTCTTATAATACCACAATTAAGCTTACTGTACAAAGTTATTCTAATTAATGGAGATGCCTTTTAGATGTCTCTCTTCCTCTGCTTTTTCTGAATAAAATTCAGAATAAGTTCAGAAAAATCTTGTTGCGTAATGTTATGATGTCATTTTATGGACTTGAAATGTCTCACCTTTACCAATAAATAAATAATCTTACAGACACTCCAAAAACAACATGAATTCCACCTCAGCTGCAGCTGTAGCAGCAATAAGAAGCAATTAATGACATTGAAATTCTGGTACAAACTCACACTCAGCCTGCACTGTTTCTTCCTGTCCAGCTGGCTGTAAGCTCACCTTTTGTTGCATATCTGGTTTGATGATTTAACCCAACTCAGTATCATCATGCACAGAAGTGCGCTGAGCTAATGTATACAAACAGTTGTGCTGAGCTATGAGCTAAGATAAATATTTTTTTTCCAGGCATGTGGAACATTCTCTTTTATGTTGATATATATAAGTATATACCTTTTCGAATGATTGTCTCTCTCTATATAGATATATATCTATATATCTATATAGATATATATATGTATAATAGTAGATTTCAAGCTGTAACTTGCACATTCCCAAAAATGCTAAAAAAAACACACTACAAGATTCAAAATGCAGAAAATTAAAGAAATTTTTTCTATGAAATAACGTCACTGAGAATATCCTGGTATTAAAATGTATCATAGCCAAAGCGATAATTGGGAAGATCTACACAGTTGTTTTTATTCTAATGTAAAATCAAATGACTTCTATGTAATAAAGATAAAAATTAAAACCTAAGCATTAGAAGAAGTAATACTTCACAGAATGAAAAATTTGTTGAAATAAAAGCAGAAAAGATTGGAAATATTTCTGTAAGTGAAAAGGTTTGCGTAGAAAACCATTTGTTCTTTGTCTAGCTGCAACTAGAAGATGACCTGTTGTGGTGTTTTATAACATTTTGGACATTGCTGCACTGAATGCATGGCTCCTCTACCAGACCCTACTGCTCACTGCAGTAGTTTTGACTGGAATATTAAACCAACGTCTGGCTTCAATTATTTTATAAGAGTCAGCTGTTCTGTTTCCATCTACTGCTGCCAAGGAGAGGCTTTTCCTAAAAGGTTATTCATCTTTGAATGCAAAAGTAATAAAAAATTTAGCAGCACTTTCACAGAGCAAACTTGTTTCAATAGAGAAACATAGAAATTTATATGTGCCAAATTCTAGTGACACTAAATATAACCTAACTTAATATCATTATACACTCAAAAAAAATAAAATGTTGGCTGAACAAGATATTACCGTGCCACCTGTTTACCATATGAATTTATCATGTTGAACTAAAATGTCCTATTCATATCATGTCAACAGAAACTGTGAATGTTCACTGAACATGTTTTTAATTAGTTGAATCAAAAAGCTCTCTTAGTGTTACCTAAACTAATTATTATAAAATTAACTGTACAACAGCTGAATAAATTAATCTTGCTGAATGAAAAACTTTTCCGTTTGAGAGGACTGCAAGCTTTAGTCTTATTGAATGGACAAAAAATGTTATATGCATTTTTAATACAGGTGTTATAAATAATGTTGGTTTAGTGAGGGAAAAAACAGACTTTTAAAGGCCATTTTATTGAAATGTTTGTTCTCAGCTTTAAACACAACTTGTCAAACACTTTTCTTTACCTAAACAACATTAGAGGTGGAGGATATTGACAAAAATCATAATTTCTTCATTATCTCACTAATTATATTCTAATGAAATATTAGAAATTTATCAGTTTTGATGTTCCACTTTCCATATATCAGTTTGTTAGGGAAGGGAAGAATAAAAGCAAAAGGTCTTCTGTAGCCAATAATGTATCAAATCAAATCAAATCAAATCAAATCAAGTTTATTTGTATAGCCCTATATCACAACAAAGTTGTCTCAGAGG
>JBAMHW010000017.1:7765501-7776872 GCA_037177495.1 Rhadinocentrus ornatus
TCTTTCTTTCTTTCTTTCTTTCTTTCTTTCTTTCTTTCTTTCTTTCTTTCTTTCTTTCTTTCTTTCTTTCTTATAATAATTTACATAATTGAAGAGAAGTAAATCCTATGAAAATCCAGATGGCCCACCTTTCCACCAGCACTTAAATGCACCATGTACGCACGAATCAGCAAAGCTCCCAGAAGCGTTGAGAGTTTCAGAACCCCTCTTGCATTTAAACGTAAACTGATTTGTGCATAAATGCAGTTTTGTCCATGTATTTAACGATTTATGTGCGTAGGAGTATTTTTCAGTCAAAATATGAGAATATGAAGTCATTTGTAGGCTATTGTTGATAATAATAGTGAGTAAGAAAAAAACAACTTTTTTTTTTATTATCATGAATCAATGTGGGTTTTTTTTGTCAGTTGATAGATATCCCTTTTAGACAGTTCTGAGAGAGGAGATGCTGAGGCAGTGCTCTGAGTTGTGACTTTGGCTGCAATTTAATTGAAATTTAATCAAAGTCATGCGTCACTGTGCAGTGTTTACCTGACCTTCACATGACTTAAAGACATTTTATATGCTAAATGATTACCAGGTGATGCAGTGGTAGTTGCCAGGCCCTGGAGAGCAGAGTAACAGGTAGTTTATTAGTTTATTTTCCCAACTCATTATATTACAGAAAACATTAATTAAGATAACCCTTTATTTAGTATCAACAAAAAAAAATTAATGAATAGAATATTTTAGAATAAAAGCATGTTTAGATTTTTCCATTTGCTCAAATTTACATGACAACTCAAAGAAACATCACAAGTGCAACAAACAAACAATATATCCACTCAGACCTCTGTCGGACATTTGTACCTTTTTATCAATGTCAAATTCCAACCAAGGGCCTTCTTATGATGTTATTTTTGTCACCCAGCATGTACTGAATTTAGACTGAAGTTTGTTTTGCTGCAGATCTGTGTTCAGCCTCTGCATGAACTACGCCGTCCATATGGACTGCATGTGTTTATCCTGATAATCTTTGCTAAAGGATTAATGTGTGTTCCGGTGGAGAAGGACACTGCAAGGTAGGATTCGTGCTAATATTCTCTATTAAACTTTCAGGGACTTTTTAGTCTCTTGACATATTTCTGAGATTACAACAGCAATTAACATAAACTCTACATGTTAGCTGCTTGTTGTTTGAGATTAGCCCGTTTATCTGGCTGTTGCTGTGTAGTAGTTAGGCTACATACACTTTAATGTGTTTCATTAGCAACCATCCCTGCTTTAATAGTTGCTACATATAACAGCCGTAGGGCTTGAATTTAGCAGCTTTTTCATGAAACATAAAAAGTATCTGGCAAAAACAAGAAACGTTGAAGCCAACAGTTTTCTAGCAGGATGACAGATGACAGTAGCTCTCTAATGGGACCCAGATAATCACAGTCCAGCTCCTATAAACTGCTATTAATGGTGAATATCTTCCTAAGTTGTTGCAATATTGCACCTAACAGACTATTCTAAGCATAATAATAAATTCACATCTGTACGAGTGGGTTGCTTCCCCAATGACATAAACATTATTATAATGTTTTCTGTGTTATTCCCTAAGTAATTTAGAATGGTTTAAAGCCCTGCGCGGCAATGATTATATGCTTGGCATATAGGTTTAAGTCTGGTTATTGAAGTTGGAGCAGTATTGAAAATGCAATTTAAAATCAAATGTAATTATTTTTACATTTTCCTTTAATTCTATTTAACTGCATACATGTATTTCATACATGTATGAACACTTTTCTTCTACAGCCTTATTTTTGTTTCATAACATACATCCAATTTTGCATTCACGGCTGGTGGTAAATTCCTAAAAAGCTAACATAAACATAAAATAGATAACATGAACGAATAATAAAAAAAAAGAGATAAAATAAAATAAAAACCTGAAAGAAAAGAATTCAAACAGGTGATCTGCTGACATAAACACATGGATAATATCTTTGCCAAGCACTGCAATAAAAAGTTACCTTCCGAAATGCTACTTCAGAGGCATCTGTGATGGAACATCCTACAGGGGAAACACATATTGTTGTCAGCCTAATCAGATTTAATTTTTTTGGAACAAAAAGAAAAAGAAATTGATGTATAAAAAAACAGAAAGAAAGAATGGATGCATTGAGCTTCAGACCAAAGATAAAAACGAGCATCCAGACTGTTGTCAGCAATGTCCTAAAGCCAGGTTCTGTGATGGTAGTGAGTTCTCTAATTTACATTTCTGTGAGGCAGCATTAATCCAGAAAGATTTACGGACATTTTAGAGCAACATGTGATACTTCAAACATGGCAGCTTCTCCTGGTAGATCTGTCATTTTTTTAACTAGACACTATAAAACACAAGTTCTGCTCACAGTGATTCATCACTTAGTTGACTACCACATCTTTTTAAATGACTGATTAGTCTTTTAAATAAAAAGTTGTGAACACCTTGGCTAAAAACAAAAGCAAAGAAATTCAAACATCAGTTTCTTATTCAAATGGCTTGTCTTTTAAGAGGATGTAATGTATATTTTATTTTTCCAACAGGAAATATTCTATCATCTGTCTATAATGCCTCTGTCACAGAGGTCTATAAACTGGACTCTATTAGAGTTATTGGGCCAGCGGAGGCTGTTAGGATTTGGAGCTCTGCTGGCATGGCTTGTCCTCTTTCATCTCCTGGTGAACGTTTGGCTCCTCTGCATTTTCACCAGTCTCTTGGTGGTTCTTGGCGGTTGGCTTGGGTCCCGGGCTGCACTGGATGCCAACAGCCTTCTCCACTTGGAACACTTTTTGCCTCTAGGTAAAGTGAACCCACCTCAGTATTCACCTGAGCATGAGTGGAGGTTGAACCATGAGATCCACAGTGCTGTTCACAAAGCAGTGCGTGACTTTGTGTCCTCTTGGTATCGCACTCTGCTGCCTGACGTTGAGGGAGAATTTGAGCGTGCAGTCCGTAATTCAATGCTGGAGTCAGTGATGGAGCTGAAGGAGCGAGCGCAACGAGTAGATAGAAAAGCATTGGTGCAACGGTTGCTAGAGCTGTATGGCTGTCACCTGCAGAGCTACATGACCGTACGACAGATACAATCAACACAGAAGGAGAGCATTAGCCTGTGGCAGCTCTACAGTGAAGTAGAGTCCCCTCATCCAGCTATGAGGAGTGCAACTGCTGAGCTCAACTACTCCAGAGCTTTAATAAACCTTGTACTACATGTTCTTGTCCCATTCCCACAGATGGAAACCAGGACTGGAGGTTACATGGTCACAGAGCTCATCACCTGCAATGTGTTATTACCGCTCATAAGCAGAGTATCTGACCCAGACTGGCTCAACCAGACGATTGTAGATATATTCACCAAATCCAGAGTGGATGATCTTTCAGCAGATGCACTTTACAAAAGTGAGACCCTACAGGAGTCCTGGACCACCTGTAAGTCATTGTCTTCATGTGATCAAGCCGGTCTCAGCAGCAATAGCACCTCTGATGTTGATGATCCTCAGAGCCAGAGTGCAATCTCAGGATCCGACTCCTGCCGGTGCAGCAGGGTCAGCCTGATATCTGCTGAGAAAATACCCAGCTGCCACGCTGGTTTACATATATCATATAAGGGGAACTGCTGCTCACTCCCATCTGGCCTCTATTCCCACTTATCTCTGTCCAAAATAATTTCAATGGACTCACTTATTCAGTCAGACTTAGAAGATGACCAGACAGGAAGTTTTTGTGAGTGTGGACCTCCTACCAACTTCTGCAACTTACTATCTGTTAAGGATGACGAAGCTTTAGGTTGTTTTGCTCCTTTGAGAAATCTTGGGCCAAAGGTGGTGCTTCCTGAGGCATCCCAGTGGCCAGCAGGCATAGCCCAAGAAAAATCCCCATCTTGCCCACAAAGGAAGCTGTGTCTAACCTCCTACAATTTTGAAGCCTCAAATAACCCAGCTTCACCTGTTAACATCCAGAAGGTGCAGATTTCTGGAACTGTCTATGCAAAGGAGCAGCGCAGCACGGGTACACATCCCTATACTCTCTACACTATAAAGGTAACACCACGCCCTACCTCCATCTAGGGCTTGACTAACATTTGAATATGTATTAGTCATTATCATGTTACATATCTGCCTCTGTTTTTCAGTTTGAGACAGTGGCTGAAGGTGGTAACGGTGACACTCTGCAACCTGCAGTCTGTCACTCTGTCAGTCGCAGATACAGTGAGTTCCTCAACCTGCAGACACGTTTAGAGGAAAAACCAGATGTCAAGAAATTAATCAAAAGTAAGAACTGATCCTAATGTAATAGATCATAAAAATTCAAAACAAATACATTATTGGTCATTCTTAATTTCAGATGTTAGAGGCCCCAAAAAGATGTTCCCTGATCTTCCATTTGGCAGTCCAGACAGTGACAAAGTTGAAGTCCGAAAAAGCCAGTTGGAAGCCTTTCTTAAAGTAGGCATCAGATTAATCACTTGAATTGGTTTGGAATAGTCACATAGCCTTTTAATGGACTATTTTTTTTTCTTCTTTTGCTAGCAATTATGCAGCATTCCTGAAACAGCCTATAGTGAAGACATGCAGGAGTTCCTAGCTATCGACACTGATGTTGGCACATATTTTGGGAGAAAACCTGTCAGCAAATCAAGAATTGATAAGGTAAGTAAAAGAAACGCAAAGTCATCAAATATGTTTTGTATAATATGTTTAATTTTCTCATTCTGAGTTAAATACTATTGGAAGACTAATGCAGAACTGCAGAATAATCACGCCTCTTTCTTAAGTGTGCATGTAGAAACCTTGATGCTCACCTGAATGCAAAACGGCAGAGATGTGAGCTTATATCTTATATCCAGGGATTCCACTGGGCTCAGAATGAAAGCATTAGCTGTTTGTGTGTCATTTTTTCTCAAACTTGTCACTAAAGATGATGGAAAATGCATTAGACACTTTGAGGACAGCTTTCCCTCATCCCGAACTCCCCAGTCCAACAGAGGACATGGAAGGAGACACTGATGGTAGGACAGTGGATAGCAGAAAGTACAGGTGAGAACTCAATTGGCCTACTTTTGTGGTTCACAAAATTTTGAGTCTACTTGTGATCTGGCATTACAGTTTGCATTTGGTATACAAAAGATAGGAAAAAGATACATACCATTTTTTTCAAGTTGCAGGAGTTTTGATTTTTAATTAATGTTTTGTGCTTTAGGAGGCTGTTCCCAAGCAAAATATCCCCCTCTGTCAATATACTTGACCTACATCCCAAAGTGACATACTGCTTCAGCGAAGGGAGCTCTGTAAGTTATCACACTGTGTTCACCTTCCTCATAAATGTGTGTTGAAAACAGACATGGAACAGAATGGACATTTAATTTATTTAATATGTTCAGATCCTTAACGGCATGCCACTGTCTGGCCTGGAGAGCTTTGTCAGAGAGCAGGAGAGACTTCTGTGTGGGCTGAACTCGACAGAAACAGCCAAGCAGAACTGTGAGCCAAAAGCCAAAGACAAGAGGATGTCAGGGAAAAGTCATGGGACAGGTTGAGATAGTGTTAGTTCACCCATAACAGTACAGAAGTGTGTACTTGTTTCCGCCCTGTAGAAACAGCATGCAGTGACTTCACATCACCACTTAGGTGCAGCAAACCTCCACCTTTTTCTTCAGTCCTTGTAGCGACTTTTCACCTATGGTGTCCAAGTTCTTGTTTTGAAATAATCTTATAATTTGTGGGGTTTGTGTGTGTGATGCAGACACAGCGGTGGCAGATGTTGCTTTAAACATCTTGTGTCTGCTGATGAAGGATCAGTGGAGTTGGCTGTGCACAGAAAACATACAGAAGACCATCAGACTTCTCTTTGGCACCTTCATTGAGAGGTAGATGTCTTTCTTAGTTTCCCTTGTGTTTCCTGATTATACATACTTTACAGTTTACATGTAAATAACACATGACATCCTTTTAAACCCTACTGAGGATGGGACAAAGCAGTGAAACAATAGCTACAAGTTAACTGAAGTGTGTATGGGGTGCACATGGTAATTTATTTCTAGCAGAAGATACTGTTACATTTAATTATTCATTATTTAATTAAAATAGAAATCCATCTGTAGGATGGTTTCCTTGCGCCAGGAGCAATTACTGCAATAGATTTGCATGAATGCTGCATGATTTTCTCTCAGATCAACTTTCAAAATGTGTAATTTCTTTCTTTAAACATTTAATTTTTATATTTTACCAGGCTCACAGATGTTCTACATTCTTAAACTTTTCTAATCTTTAACTTTCATTATCTGGCCTCCCTTCTTAGATTTGATGCACAACTATGGAACATTATGTAGTGTTTGAGGTTTATGTGCTAGGTCAAGATCATGTCTGTGCATTTATTTAAACTGTTTGTCACATATACACAACGAGAGCTTTGCTAAAAAAAATAAAATAAAATGAAAAGCTTATATTCCTGTATTGAGAAACACTGTTGCAATTAACTTCTGCCTTCTGTCCCAGATGGTTGGATGTAGGTGTTGCCCACCTAACCAGTGCCCCCTGCTGGGTGATTTACCTACAAGTTCTGCAGGAAGCTGTGTGGCCCGGCGGTACACTGCCTTCTCAACCACAGCCCGAGCGCAGTGCTGCAGAAAGAGGGGAGACTAAGGAACAATGTTTGGACTGTCTGATGCAGCTTGTCCCTGGTATGTCGTAGCTGTTGGGATACTGGAGATTCTAGTTGTTCCGATCTGGTTCTGAACGTGTTTTTTGCGTTCTATGCCTAAACAGAGCTCATTACTGACATGCTGGGCAGTGAGAAGTACAGGCTGAGCTTGGAGACCATGCTGGAGTCTTTTCAGGATCATCAGATAAACAAGTGAGGCAACAGCATTGATTTAACTGTTATTTTTACAATATAAAATCAGGAGCTCATAAAACATAAACAAATCAGTAATGGTCTCTTTTTCATATTTATAATCCAATAAACAGAAAAGTACAATATTTACTGTTGTAATGGATTTTAATACTGTATTTGTGCTACATTTGATTATTTTTATTAAGAGTTGGTGATGCTATCGCCTTTCTTGTGTGGTTATCTGCAGGCATCTGATCTTCTGCATCTGCGACCTCTTTCTGGAGTTTCTGATCCCTGAGTCATGTGATGAGGCCTTTCAGAAATCTCTGCTGCAAAGCCTGCTTAAAGACACAGATAGAGACAGTCCTCATATGTGATCAATATGCGCTACACACACAAATGGAAGGAAGTGATGCAGTTGATGGATGTGGTATGTTTGTAAAAGCTCTTTATACACCAAAGTAGCAACAAAAAGGACTGTAATGACTTCACTTCATTGGCATGTATAATTAACTGCTCCCTTTTTTTACTTACTTTGCTCTAAAGTGTGGTATTAGAATGCGCTGATCAAATTTTTTTGTGTCTGAATTATGAGTCCCCCAGTCAGATATCAACTTGCCATTATGGGCCCTTGGAACCAAATGCAAACATTGCAAATAGCATCCAACTCTATTAATATTGATAGTATTTTCTACAGACAAAACAGACACATAATCTCTTACTGTTACCTCTTTTTCTTGACACATATATTTATTCATTCAGATTTTGTTGGAAATACTGATCAATATTTTTATGGAAGCTGGAAACTGTACATGTTTGTGATTTACACCTGAATTAGGACTTTAAATGATTAAACTTGAATTATTAACTGATGGATTAAACTGATTTGATATTAGCTTTGAAATATATTCTGTAGAGTGTTTTAGGATTGGCAGTGGAGCTTTATTCTGTCCCTTATTCCCCTTTCTTTCCAACAAATGAGACCCAGCTGACACTTGTGTCATCCTACAGTATAATCAGCTCGTTTGTTAGTGACTGTTTGCACTGTGGTTAGTTTCTGCTCATTTCACATGGAGCTGAAAGTAGCTGCTGAATTTTGGACTGCTGTTGCTTCAAACTGATTTCCTGACTAGTGTAGGGGAATTTGTAGGAATCCCCCTTTCTTCAGGCCATCTACAAAGATTGTAAGGTTTTATAATTACTTTCTCACTGCCAGAGCGGTCATAAAAACTCTGTTGTGTTCATGGATGGGTTTCTGAATTTTCTCCTAAATGTTCTACTTTGCCCAGCTTTGAAAAGCAGTTTACCTACTTCTATCAAAGCTTAATTATTTCGATTAAAATGTCATTAGGTTCAGTTGATGTTTTCACAGAGAGTTACATGTAAGTTTTGTTTTAAAGTTTGATTTGAAGAGTACGGACAAGATTTGTCTCTGACTGTCTTTGTAAGACATCTTTCTTTAAATAAATTATTTAGACCTTGGTATTAAGAACACCATATATGTGAAGACTTGAACTGTTTGACATCTTTAACTATTTGAAATTGTGTGCTTTCAGTAATTCATTGAAATGTATGGAGGCAGTGTGTTTTCTCAGCATCTTTTGATCCTGGAAAATACTCTTTGCTTCAAAGCCAATTTCCTTGACGAGACAAAGATTAACACTTTGCTGCATGACTTGTGAAACCACAAAGCAAAGATTCCTTTAATGTCTGACTCTAGAGGGGGAAAAGGCAGGACAAAATTGCCAGCATTCATGAAGTATTTCCACATGTCATCATAACTCCATCTAACATGAAATAGAGCCCAACAAAATATCTTCTCCTGACACTTGTGAGTTGACCAATAAAATACAGCAATAGAGTAGAAGCGCTTCACTCACTGTTAGATGTTTTGAGTTTTTATACCGAAACCTTAGCAAGATGATCAGCATTGGAGAAAATTACAAATGAAGGTACCCCCAAAAAATTATTATTCAGTCTTCCATTAAACTAATTTAAGACTGATCTGGCTGAATTTCTCATTTTTTGTAACTCAATCTGTACATTGGTAATACTTTACATAGACATTTTAGCAGAGGAACATACTAAAGCACCACCAGCTGTGAAAATTATGCTACACAAATTGGAAAAAGGCAAACCGATGCCTCCATATATATCAGTAGCTTACTTTATTCCAAACAAACTCAAATCTGGCTAAAGTGATCAGATGTAATTTAAGGCACAGCTGCTGTTTGCAAGAGTATTTGTTGGAGTCTTTGGGTTTTTATTGTGTCCATGTTTCTTATTTTTGTGTTAATCTTATTTGGATATGCATGGTTTGTATTTTTGTCTATTTTAGGTCTGTTTTGCTTATAGGTTGTCTTTCTGGCCTTATTACCTGGGTAGAGTTTCTAATTTCCTCTCATCTGTATTATGCTTCTCTAAGTGTATATATAGGTGCATCTTTTTTTTTGTTTGTTTTGTTTTTCTAGATTATTTAGATTGTTATGTTTCCTTGTTTTGCTTTGTGTTGTTGTATTTTTTTTAAGATTTCTACACTCTTTGCCTCGGCAGGGCCTAAAGGTTTGATTTGATTAAAAATAAATCTATTTCTTTTCTTGCCTGCCTCCCAGCTGTGAGCCTGCACTTCAAACCAAGACCAAGACAAACCATGACAGCATTTTGGCCTGCTGACTTAGAAATAAGTGTTTTCCACTTTTCACCTGACTCATCTGCTATTATTTGTCCTAATGCAAAACATTGCTCCTCAAGTTTATGGATTTTCTGGCTGTGTTTAACATTCTCGTTGTAGCATTTTCTTTTAGTAGAATAACAAGTACAGTCAATATTTGGAATTAACGAGTTGCTAAACAAATTCAATCTTTGTGAAGCAGAAAGATGTTATTGCGTGTAAAAAGTGTACACGGCAACAAGAATACTCACATATATTTTCACATAATGTCAGTGTATTAATCTGCTTTCTTTTTACCTGCTAGTGAGAAAGACTTCCCAAACTGGATGTTGGGAAAACGTAGGCCATTACACTTCCTTTCTCATGAGATCATGGGCTGATACTGGCAGCCTCCCACCTTCTGTTTCATGCTTAGTGACTTTACTGGCAACCAAAAGAAAAAAAAAAAAAACATGCTGCATTGAAGGTGGCCCAGGACATCTCAAAACTTGAGCAGCTGTATTAAAACAAACATCAGTAAAGGTTGTGCACTCATAATGGATTTGTTGATTTACTTCTTCCATTGAAAAAAAAGACATGTAGACAATTATTTAAATATTTTATGTGTCCTAAATTTGATTAATTTGTGAAATGCCACACATAAAAAAATAAATAAATAAATAATTAAGTCTGTTGAGTTTGAACTTTTGTTAGATGCAAGTGCAAATGAAATTATATTTAATGTTTTTAGAAAATGTAGACAAATCTAGAATTTGATGCCAGCATAGTTGGAAGACAAAAAAGTTTATAGGATGTACATGTTCTAGATAATTCTATTACAAAAAATAAATTGGAGACAGGTAGGGGTGTCAGGACTGGGTATAAAAAGAGCATCCCCCAAAAAGAGTTACTTTTTTCAAGTACGGCAAACTCTGTCAGAGAATCATAGAGTGGTTGGGAAATAAAAGATATTTAACATCTACAGTACTATTGTGTAAGTATTCATGGAGACAGAGTAAATCTCAGTGTGTAATGGGCAAAGACAGAAGTCAGTGTTACATGGGCGTAGTACTCTCAAGTAGAACTGTAATGAAATAGTGTCATACCACCACAATCAACACACCCATATGTATGCAGGAGTACCTTGTAAAACTTTTTTTTCCCCTCATCTCCAGAAATGTACCATGAACCTTTGCTACCATAGAAAGGTCCCTGTTATTTTGACAGAACTCCATATCCCAGCATTCCTTGCATTCATGTGTAATCCACATAATAGAAAAGATTCCCTTAATGTTACTGATATATGGACACAGTTTAAACTAATCTTTTAGTTTGTAGCACATATTAGTTCCGCCCATCTACTTCCTGTTCCGGTCAGAGTGTATCTGTATAACTTTGAATGCAGAGATCCCCCACGTTGGTGCGGCGTTGTGATGAAAAGTTAATTGTTGGATAAAAAATGCTGTAAAACTTGCACTTGAGCTTTGAATAGAGTCTGCAGTAGGTGTTATCACTGGTGCTGAGCGGTTGCCAGTTAAAAGTAACTGCAAGTATACAGATTATCAGCTCCATAGCTGTGTTACTGTTGGCTCCCATGTGCTAATGCTAGCTAAAGTGTCACGTTGCTGAAGAATTGCAGTTCGCGCTGATCCAAAACTCTGAGTTTTGTTCTCTTCTCAAAGAACAAAGGTAAAGCATTGTTTAAATGTTATTTACAAATGAAAATTTATTTTATTGACTTGCTAGATGTTAAAATACCCATGAATATTATAATTTTATAATCTTGTGGTCAGCATGGATTGATTGGCTTCTGACTGACGTCATTTCCCGGTGAGTCCATTCTGTTGTTGCACGTTTACGGTGTAGCACGTTTACAG
>JBAMHW010000017.1:7776972-7791523 GCA_037177495.1 Rhadinocentrus ornatus
GTTGTTTTTTACTGACTCTGTTTATTACACCTCTCTCTGTAAAGTCCTCTGAGACAACTTTGTTGTGATATAGGGCTGTACAAATAAACTTGACTTGACTTGACTTGTCACGCTGTGTACCTAAGCTCAATTCTTTCAAAGAGATTAGTCAGGTTATTTTCTTTCCTCTCAAGCATCTTTGATGGTTTATCCTAAAGTGGATTCACCAATGGACTTGATGGCAAACCTTCCCCCTGGATCTAGTGGAAAGAGAATGCATTTTCTTTTAGGATCGAATTTATCTGTGACCTACATTGGGGTAGACCAGTGTCTGCAGCACCTGCAATCTCACCTCATTTGAAGCTGTGAGAATATTCCTGTAAAAATTGGCCAAATCTGAACACATGAATGTAAGCTATTCCTAGTCCTTTCGTATTGTATTTGTTTAATATTGTTAAATACTGAAAATATATTTGGGTTCAAGTTGTTGGTCACCAATTTTTCAGAAACATAATTATTAGCCACATGTTCACTAATTTCTGCTTGCATTTGATATTAAGCAGCACTGCCTATATTTAATGTGCCTTTAAATATTTTAAAGCTAAAGACGGATTTATGCTTGTGCGTCGTCTGCGTTCTGTTTATTCTTTAAAAACCGCACCATAATTTCTTTAACAGCGCTGTTGTATGGTGAATAAACCACTGTCTCTGGAAGTGTCTCCTTCTGACAGAGGACACTGCAGCAGTACATTTCACCAACTACCAGATGCATGCAGATGTGCACCATTGATTACAATTACACAAAAAAAAGAGAAAAAAAGAACATAAACTCTGCAGAGAAACACCTGTGAGGCAAAAGGTCATCTCAGATGGACAAACAAAGTGGACACATGTTCTTTAATTGGATGAGTCCCTTGTTTCAGCTACTTTTTGTAAAAATGGGCAAGTCTTTGTTACTACTTTCAAAGAATCAAACATACAGTTATATGTTGACCAAAAAGTAATTAAGACTAGTTTTACTTATAATTGTAATAATAATACTTGTACAACAATGTATAATGTTATTGTGTAAAATTTATAATAATACTAATGCTACAGTGAGTGTTTGGAAGTGTATACATGTAAACAAGCCATATCCGCTATCTGCTTTCATGCCAAAGAAACAATTCTTTTCTTTCTACTTTTTTTGGAATTTTTTATTCATTGACAAATGAAAGTCTTTAAATGGACATTTTGTCCTTGTTTTTTTCTCTTGGGGACATCTATCAATGTGGTGTTGATGTTGAAATCTTCATGTTTCATGATGCAAAACAGCAGATGTTCTCTTTATGTGTGTAATTGCTGGGATATCTGCCATAGGACCCTATTAGCTGACTGACTGTGGTGACTCCCACCACAGCACAGACAGTTCAAGATGCAAAGCAACTAAAGAAAGACATTAACAGATCACTCAGATCAGAAGAGTATCATCAGGTGATTAAATAATGTGGTGATATTTGAGGCAAACGTTTATTTTTTCAGCCAGTACTTGAGGCCAAAGAGAGGATGTTATAATAAAATATATTGTAATGAAAGTTGACAGGGAAAGCAGACAAACTCTTAAGTGAGGGGACTCGTTATGAGACTTCAGATAGGATGATGAGTCAATGTCACACCTCATTTTTGGGAATGGTGAAAAGGGTGATGCTGACACCATCACAGCTTGGGACTGTCTGTGAGTCAATCCATCAGTTAATCTCAGTATTGGCAGCTGTCTGCCTCTAATGACTCTTGCTCAAGAATTATCTGAAGAGTTTCTTTTCGGTCAACTAGCTTTAAAGCTTGTCTCATTGACAGTCAAATTCCACAGCTCTTATGCCTGAACAAGGTGTTTGCTATGGACAATCCATGATGAGCACAGAAGTCCAGCAACAAAACACAACTCGGATTCAATTCAGGGGGGCCATTTCTCCCAATCACGTCCCTCTGGGTCTCGCTGTCATTGCCCACTTGAGCATTGAAGTCCCCCAGCAGAACAAGTGAGTCCCCGGAAGGAGTGCCCTCCAACACCTCCTCCAAGGACTGTAAAAAAGGTGGGTACTCTGAACCGCTGCTTGGTGCATAAGCACAAACAACAGTCAGGACCCATCCCCCCACCTGAAGGTGGAGGGAGGCTACCCTTTCATCCACCAGGGTGAACCCCAACGTACAGGCACCAAACCGGGGGGGCAATGAGCATGCCCACACCCGCTCGGCGCCTCTCACTGGGAGCAACTCCAGAATGAAAGTGGGTCCAGCCCCTCTCAAGGACAGTGGTTCCAGAGCCCAAGCCATGCGTCGAGGTGAGTCCAACTATATCTAGCTGGAACCGCTCAACCTCACGCCTTAGCTCCGGCTCCTTCCCCGCCAGAGAGGTGACATTCCACGTCCCTAGAGCTAGCTTTTGCAGCCGAGGATCAGTCCGCCAGCGTCCCCGCCTCTGGCAGCCGCCCAGCTCACACTGCACCTGACCTCTATGGCCCCTCCTGCAGGTGGTGAGCCCACAGGAGGGGAGGCCCGTGTCATCCTTTCGGGCTGAGCCCGACAGGGCCCCATGGGCAGAGGCCCAGCCACCAAGCGCTCACCTCTGTGCCCCACCTCCAGGCCTGGCTCTAGAGGGGGGCCCCGGTAACCCACGTCCGGGCAAGGGAAACTCTGCTCCTTGCTTTTTTATCGTCATAGGGGTGATTTTGAGCCGCACTTCGTCTGGTCCCTCCCCTAGACACCTGTTTGCCATGGGTGACCCTACCAGGGGCATGAAGCCCCAGACAACATAGCCACTAGGATCGTCAGGACGCACAAACTCCTCCACCACGATAAGTTGGCGGCTCAGGGAGGAGCAAATGTATGTACGTCCTAAAGCATACACATATTTTTTGAGTCATAGATCTTTTCATATTAAATAAAGAGATTAACATGTGGACTTCAAGTATGGTGAACAGCTGCATTCATTGCTCATAAGAGAACACTAGTCTATGAAATCTTTTGGTGGGTGG
Source organism: Rhadinocentrus ornatus (assembly GCA_037177495.1). Classification (NCBI taxonomy): domain Eukaryota; kingdom Metazoa; phylum Chordata; class Actinopteri; order Atheriniformes; family Melanotaeniidae; genus Rhadinocentrus; species Rhadinocentrus ornatus. The sequence goes on from JBAMHW010000017.1 coordinate 7,779,966, forward strand.
ATTGAATTTGTCAGTCTAAAAATGAACCAATTTAAACCCTGTGTCAATTTTTTAACAGTTCTGAATATTGCCTGATACACATTAAATGAATTGTTTATCATTGTTTCACTTATGACTATATCATATAGGCATCGCAGAGTAGTCACTTCTGAGCTGAGACATCCTTGCAGCGTTTCACCAGCAGCTGATCAAGTGAATCGTTTTGGTTAAAATCCTATTTTTCACCTGTGAACAGACGATGGTGAAGAGGTCTCCTTTGAAATTGCACATTGTGCAACATTCTCGGAAAGCGTTTTGTCCTCCTCTTCCACACGCTTTCTTCACATAATAGTGGTTAAAGTCTACACCTCAAAGGAAGTGTAAAAAGGAACGCCACCTGTCATTTTAATAACTAGTTTTTGTGAGCCCTATGGGCAAAGGCCTGGCTGATGCTTACAGAATTCTCTGTTTTAACAGGTATGGCATGGTAATAAGGCTTCTATAGAGCTCCTGTTTCGATTTCAGCTCTAAACTCTACATTACTCTCTGCATGTTTTGCAAGATGAACTTGCAAAACATTTTACTACATAAAACTGAAGTATGCTACATAGGGATTCAGGAGAGTGAATCCGGACCAGACTAAATATAGGATTTTAGAATATCACAACATATTCTGAATTAGTGTTTGTATTAAAATTTTTCTAATCTGGGAATAAATTTTATTGCTTTAACCAACCATTTTTAGAAAGGAGAAGTCCTCAGAGCTCACATTAGACCATCTGAGGTCACTTCATGGGGAGAGCTGAAACAGTAAATAATACAGTATATTGAGCACATGAAAGACATGCATTTGATTTTTATCCGGGAATTGCTGTACATTAAGGCAATATTACTCTGATCTCTCTGCAGACAGACAGCAGGTACGTGAACAGTGTTTTTTTTGTATAGGGAGGGTTCGAGATTGTTATGAAAATTTTGCATTGTGCTAATTGACATGGGGCAGATTAAGATGTGAAACAGTCAGTTCTACGTTGTGGAGAAAGACATTTGACCATTTGATTAAAAGTCTAATTTGATGATTAAATATTATTAAATACACTTTTGTATCTAACATGAATATAAATGATAGCTAGATCCATAGAAACATTAAAGGTCCTAGAGAGGTTCTGTAACGATGTGAAGATACAAAGAAACATAAAATTTGTTCATTAAGAAGTTCTGGGAGAGACTTGTGAGATCTATGAAGACACGTTTAAAAAAGGTTCTAGGCAAACTATGAAACAGCAATAGAACTGCTGCGCAGTCATTTTGGAAGAAAGAACAAAGTGATCAGAGCACATATGTCTAAGCTGCTTAACTTGACTTATCAACATCACCTTTAAATGAACATTTCACAACAGAAGTAAAACTCTACCAAACAGTCAACTCCTCATGCTTCTCTTTGTGAAGTGTGTAAAATGAAGTGGATTGACTTTACGGTTTTTAAACCATTCATGACTTTAGAAGATACACGTGCTCTTTTTTAGTCCAATTATAGGAGCAAAGTCCAGGGGAAAGGCAATAAATTAGGATCTCCTGCTGAAGGAAAACATGAGAGGACTTATGACAGCTGAGCTGACACAACACAGAGCAACCACTCTAGAGCGAGTGCTGAAGTGGGACTCCCATTAAGTTCTGCTTACCATCATTCATATAATCCAATCAAAATATGAAAGCAAAATGGCGTGAAAGGCTTCATATCAGCAGGCTGATAGACTGGCTGAAAGAGAGCCTCCTAAACTGTGTTAAACCCAGCACATTGCACAAAGAAAAAACAACTCCCCACGTTCTTGGATTACAACAGAAAGTCTGAAATATAAATTTTAAATCTTACTTCCTTCTGCTTTCCAAACAGCACTCACCCCTTTATTTGGATAATGAGATAGTGAATAATTTGTTTCTGCTCTATTTAGACTGTTTGTTTTTATCTCAAGATCTACTGAAACTTATTTATTTACCTCAGGGGCACAATTCTGTACACTTAAACAACAAGGTCACTCCCCAAAATTAAAGGCACCACTCAGACAAATATTGCTTCACATTCTTTATCACAACATTGTTACATGTTCACTGAGGAAACTTTCTGAGAAGGGCAGTGGTAATTTCAACAGTTCCACTTCTCTGACATGCAGGAGTAAACAATTACAATCCTTTCCTAAGTTAAGCAATGCTCATTTGTCAAAAGGTGCTGACACACCCTTTGACTAATCCCTCAAATTGTGTGGTCCAGGGTTATGGAAGGACCCCAAAACAATTTCTCACGTGTTTGCACTTGCCTCGGCTGACCGAACAGAGAAGCAGCTTATCCGATCTGCTTAAGGTTGTTTATTGTCCACTGACCCCAGCATACAGAAGAAAATGGCAGAGGTCAAGGGTGGGAGGGTCAGAACTCCTCCATCCATCCATCCATCCATCCGAGAAAAGTTAAAAAGTTGTCCAGTTAAATTAATAATTCTAAGCAAAATATATTAATAAGATTTATGAAAGATAGTTACAACGAAAAATCTTGGGTGACATTTTAAATTATTTTTTAGAATTAATTTTGATTTAAATCACTTGACAGCTACACATATTATGCCAGATATAAGCAGAAAAGAAAGCAGAAAAGCCTGTCCCAACTCTACTATCTCACAATGCTTCAGCCCACTGCTTAGGGTTCCTGACTGCCTACATTCTGAAAAGTGCATCACAAGTGGCAGAGCTACTCTATAGAATAAAAACTATTTATAATTCAACCTGACTGCATTTTGTTCAAGTACTTCACAGTGGGAAGAAGGTTGGAGTATCTCCAGTGCAAGCATGTGTGTAAAGGCAGGGGTTCTCCTCACAGTCAAAAATCATCATAATTTGTTGACTTTGACATGATTTGACGTGTTACAAATGCTAGGCATGTTTAATGCTGATAATGTGTCAATTTTTCAGTTTTTTAAGTCAATCTTTGAAGAAAAATTATTGTTTAAAGTAATAAATAAATAAATACACAGCAACTATCAACAGAATTTGAATAGGAAGATTTATTTAGTTATATAAAAGAATAAAGTGGTAGTCTATGCTGCCATGACAAACCAGCTAACAGAGCACAGAGAAGAGTAGAAGTTTGTGAGGAATAAAAGGACATTAATTACAAGAATGATGGAAGCCTTTGACAAGCAAACATTAATTTAGCCGCAACCCACCCCCACAAAGAAAACATGTTTGTCAACAAATATACAAAAAAGAGAGTAAAGAGTAAATGCTGATGTTTTTTTCTTCACTAGAGACAGCCTTTTGGCTGTTGAGAACTGAAATACGATGACGACTTATTACTTTTCTTTCGGGCCATTAAGTATGACGCTTAGATTAATAATGTTGTGGATTCAGCTTGTTGTTCACCTATAATCTTCTTCAGGTGATGCCATGATTATGTCTTTCTGCATGTAAGCACACAGTGATGTGGTGCTGAGGTTTCTCTGTTTGATGTCTAAATTACCAAAGAGGAAGAGCAGCAGGGCTAACACATCTTTTTGCGAAATCCAAGTGTGAAAAAGGCTACAATATCATAATGTTTTATGCAACGTTTGAGTTAAAACAAACAAACAAACAAAGAAAAGACAGATGAAAAGCTAATTATATCATGTGAACTCTGATGGTAGCTGTGACATTGTCTTTGACCTGCATAGTATCAGTAATAAGATTAAAATCTGCATTTCCATCCATCCATTTTTTTCTGCTCAACCCAAACAAGGGTTAGGTGGCGGAGGCAAAAGGTTCAGGAAAGAAACCCAGACATTCATCTCCCAAACAACACGTTCCAAGAGAATACTGAGGTATTCCCAGGCCAGAAGGGATGTTAATCCCTCCAGCTAGTTTTGGGTCTGCCCAGGACTCTACTCTCAGTTGGACATGCCTGAAAAGCATCCAGAAGAATGTGACCAGGAGGCATCCTAATCACAGGCACCTCAGTTGACTCCTATTGGTGTGGATGAGCAGCAGTTCTACTCCAAGCTCTGCCCAGATGGCCAAGCTCTGTATCCTTTCTGGAAAGGCCCATTTATGCTTTTAGTGGATAAATAAGTACGCCCATTTTAAACATTACTGCTACCATACATCAATGCATACTTTATGTTGTCATGGTTGTTAGACAATACATCCACCAAAACAGGTAGTGCAGTGGATGGAGGTGGGCCGTGTGGCCATTAAATATGTCACAGCTTCTTCTTTGTTCCTTTAGCTAACCACATGTCAGCTATGCTGGTTAACACTTCCCCCCACAGTTACTTGCATCTTGGTGCTGGTGCTGCTGCATCTTGTAAAACTCTGCCCCCTTTTTAAAATCAAATTTAAAATATCCACCTTTAAAGTATAATTTTCATACTAAAATACTTTATTTTCTGATTTATTTATCCACTTTTCTTTAGCTGGCTTTGCAGTTTCAGTAAATTTATCACAAGATTATATTCACCCCATGCAGCGATGATGAGGAGTGTATTGTATAACTTGAGCAGGATTTGGTTTCACCCCCTCCAGTCAGCGTCCTGTTGAATCAACGAGTGAGTATTAACATTTGGCTCCACACATAGGGACTTTCTGAAACTTTTCTTGTTCTTGGAAACTTGCTCTACTGCAAGTCAGAACATTCTGAACAGACAGAGATGAGCTCTTTGCACACAAACACTCGAGAAAACGTTCAGCGTGGATCAGTGGTCCTCCTGATGTTATCAGACTTCAGTTGTTCTTCATTGCTCAAGTATCTCTGACACTTTGGCATTACATTGACTGAGCTGTGACTGTAGAGATGGAGGTCTTTGAGTTTACGTCCTTGCTGTACACCATCTTGTTTTTAGTCATTTACTTAAATTTGTGATCTCATTTTTCCAAATCTGCATGTCACATATATATTTTGTTTTTATGAAAACTGGAGTCGGTTTACTTTCCGGCTGTAGAACTGTGATCAGGGTTTGGAGTGAAATATTTCCATTTCTGTTTTTGACACTAATATGTCAAAGTTATATAAACAGAAAGTTTACCATGCTTCAGTTCTAAGGTTTTACACATCAAAATGAAAGGGAAAAAATAATCTGGTCTTTGGTAAATGACATAATTAACAACAATACTCAGAAACAGTATGTAAAAAAGAAACAAACAAAGCAAATTACGTTCTTACTGGTTTCTCAGGAACTTAAAGGATAAGTAGCATCAAGGTGACAAATCAAATGGACTTGATCATCAGCAAGTGTGAGCAACTCTATAAATAAAAGTTAGCTGCTTTGGCAGATTTGCTGGTCTGAAGCATTTAGATTTGTTTTGGTGCAATGCCAACAAGAAGAGACTTCAACATTGATCTTAAGGAAGCAACAGTTGCTGGACAGCAACCTGAGAAGGGTTATAAGGTAATTTCCAAACAATCTGGAAACTATAATTCTGCAGTGAGATAGAGAATTCACAAACTAACACATTCAACATAGCTGCCAATTCTTCAAGTAGTGGAGGCCCCAGCAAATTCACCTGAATGTCAGACTATGTAATGCGCAGAAAAGAAAAAAAACACACACAAAAAAAACAAGAACTACATCCCAGAATCTACATTCATGACAGTACAATTACAAAAAGAATGAACTAGTATGGCTTGTTTGGAAGATTTGCCAGGAGAAAAAATACATGAAATTAACCAGTGGGGTGTTTGCTGAAAACGTATTATTGATATGGCAGCACAATACTGTCAGCAAGCAAACTCAGCAAGTCTCCACACAATCTACAGACCTCTTCTCTTTCCAATTGATGTTTAAGTGTTCGAGATCTCAAATCCTATGTAGGTATAAAAGACTAAAGACATTTCTTGGACAACTGAACTGTTTTTTAACCAAGGCACCATTGACAGAACATGAGGTTTCACTAGTCATTGTGCCTTAAATTAGCTGTTAAACTGAGTGCACTCAAGTGTGATTTGTAGCCCTATAACATTCCTTGAGAATTCCAGCAATATTTGTAGCCATTTTTATTATTCCGTTTCAGGAGATTTTTGGAGGGTAAGAAAAAAATTATGTAAATCCAATAATATCTGACAAATGTATGTCTGCATTAGAAAATGTTTTAAAATAACTCAACATTTCATAACAGAACTGCAGATAAAATCACATTAATAGTCTCAGATTCGATCACAAATTACCATCCGCAGGAGAAAGTTTGTTTAATTCTGTGAATCCCTGATCCCAAACATGAGCTGGAACTTTTCATTTACACAGATCAAACATTTTTGCAATGCTCAGTGTCTGATCCAGGCACTTCGTCACCCTTAAAAAATCTTGGAAAATATCCTTTCAGCTCTCCATAGATACAGTAGCATTTCTTTGCTAATGTTCAGTAAAAAGCTCTTGTTCTTAAACTTAACCTGAACGGCAGACATTTTTTCCAGCTTTGTAACTAAAGACGAAAGATTATTAATATCCTTTTCCACCTACTACGGCTTTATTCCACACAGACATGGAGGAAAACTCCTGTGACATTCAGAGGGTAGTTATTAAAACACATATTAAATTACATTACAATTTATTGCATGGCAATTACAAAATATTAAAACACATGGACATTCAGAACATGGTAAGCGTTTAATCAAATTAGCTTCGTTCCCGTGCTTCTAGCTTAAAAATGAACAGAAAGCAGCTCATTGAACATGCATCAAAGTGCTACAGATAACCAATAACAGCTCATGCCCTTGTTGCAATTGTCAAATAAAAATATGGACTTGTATAAAAGTCTGGAAGCTTCGAGCTGCACCAGAATGATGGCTAACATGCGCTTCCACCTGTCCACATGTGCATGTTGACCCTACTTGCCAGGGAACATGCCCCTAGTATTGCTTTATGACTGGTGCTGTACAAGCTCTGGAGCCTCCCAACACCTGTACAATAAATCACCAGCCCACTCCTGTAGGTGTCACATAACCCAGCAGAAGAAACACACAACTGCCTGCGGTGGAGGCCTGACTGAGGGGCGGCAGAAGTCGGCTCTTCCTCTGCAGACATAGTGGCTTTGTGGCATGGGGTTATCAGCAGGCTACTAAATGAAAAAACTGTCACTCTAAATAGTGTGTATAAATGTTCTTCCATCCATCGGCGAGACACTTATTCCAATGCAGGATCTGGAGCTGCAGCCTATCCCAGCTGTTATCAGACAAGAGGCAGGGTTCCCTCTGGACACTTTGAAAGTCTATTGCAGGGGCAACACAGAGAGACAAACAGCCACCCAGTTTCTCTTAAGCAGAATTTAGATGGACTGATTAAGCAATCAACCTAACATGCATGGTTTTGGACAGTGGAACCTTCTTACTGTAAGGTGACAATGCTAATTATTATTCAAGATTCAAGATCTTTATTGTCATAATGCAAGCACAACAAAATTTTCAGGAGTCTTTTGGCTTAAGCACACATAAATAAGAAAATAGAATTATAACAGGCACACATTATGAAGATATAAATTTTTTAAAATATATAAAAACACCTCCATATTTACAGAAAATGAGAAAATTCTTAGCAGACAGTAATATTTACAGGCTGGATAAAGTACATCCTAGTGCAAGGATGGAGGGCTGTGTGTGTGTGTGTCTGAGAAGGTGTGAATCCTCTATGTGTGTGGCTGTGGAGGGTTGGGTGCATGTGTGCGAGTACTGAGTTGTAAGTAAGTGTTGAACTACAGGGGGGCTATTGCTTTCACAGCCCTGGGGAAGAAGCTGTGTCTGAGTCTTTTGTAGTGGTTTTAATGTTCCTGTATCGCTGTCCTGATAGAAGCGGTCAAATCGGTGTAGATGAAGTCCAGATCTGGTAGACAGCGTCCTACAATCCCCTGAGCTGTCCTCACCACCCGGGCTAAGTTCCTCTTGTCCTGTGCTGTGCAGCTACCATACATCACACTGAGGCACATGATGCGCTCAATGGTGTATCTGTTCTGTTCATGATCAGCTGAGAAGAGAGTCTCGTCCGCTTTAACTTCCTGAGAAAGAAGAGCCATTGTTGGGCCTTCTTAGTAGCAATGCTCTAAAGAGAAAATAAAAAAATTGTATATTTAAAATCTGCAGCACAAAAATTATACTCCACAGGGTCCTCATTGCAAAAGAAGCAATACCCCAAATATCATTTAATGCCAAACATCAGATAAAGTACAACAATGGGTAGTGTGGGTGCAGTTGGTCTGACTCACTAGCTTTGGACCTTCAGGCTTCTTTGCACTCATCACACACATGTCGGAAAGCAAAGGTCTTGAAACCAAGTTCTTCTTTTAAGGTTTAATATAAAAATAAAGATTAATATTTACACACAAAAAAAGGGAACTGAAATCTAGACTTTTCTGTCAAGCTAACTGAATGTGGTGTAGGTCAAAAGACTTTGTTGCTCGGAGGTCCAGTAACTTCTAACCTACTTTTCCTGATGAACTTTTAATCGCTTCAGTCTAACAGCCAATCAACATTCACTAATATACACGTCATTAGTCACTGGTCAGAAATCTAATTTCTACTTCAACACTGTACTACACTGGCATAGAAAGCAAATCACATCGCTCAACTGGAATAATTAAGATTAAATTCTAACCATAGAAAGTGGCTACAACAGATAGTGTGTGTGTAGGACATAGCCACAGGAGTGCAAGCATTTTTTTGGATGCTCTAAAAAAAAGAAAAAAAGACAAAAGGAGAAAAGTCACTGGTAGAGTAATCCCAGTACTTGGCAAACAGACAAGGTGTCTGTTTGTGATTATAGTGTAAAGGTTACCATGATCATGTGAAACTTCAAACTCTTTTTTCAAAGTAATGCCAGTGAACGACAAGTGCAGCCCAGACTAATAAATGGATCTTTGGTGCCTCTAAATTTAAATAAACAGGCTCCACTCATATTACTTTTTTTGTCACCATAAGTCAGGAGAACATATCTTTGTGTATGTGGATATGTGCTTTTGAATGTAAGGACATGCAAGTGCATCATCTCATTTGTTCTGACCTGTAATTGAGTGTTAAGGAAGTGTCACCTCTGAGGGGCTCATTAGTTGTATTTTCATGTTCAGTTACTAAGACAAGACAGTCTCAGTCCAGAGTTTTCCCTCATGGTTCTGAGATGGTGGAGCAAGTTATCAGTACATTTCTTCACTGATAAGTGTCCCTAGTTACTTTCAACTATCTCTTAAAGAATTATCTCTTGTGAGAACATCTCCTCTCCTAACAATCTTTAAAACCTAAGGCCAAGTTGAGATTGTTAGATTCATAGTGTTGTTGTGTCATTGTACTGCTCACACTATCCAATTAATTTTTTGGGGTTCAAAAGTTCTGAAATCTTATTGTGTTGATATTACACAACTGATCTACAACAGGCAAATGATTTTTCACCAGGCAAAGACCTGATTCATCTGATTGATCTCTATTCAGCAGTTCCAGCTGCCATACAGATGGGACCCTCATGAGAACTGGCTGTTTCTTTCCACAACTTCTCTTTTTTGATTGTGTGATGGGGATGTTCTTGTCAACGAGAAGGGTTTAGACTTCTAATCTGGGTATACACTGGACTTTTAAAACTGTAAATCTTTTACCCTGATATTTAATTAAATTCATAACATAACACAAAGGCCAGGGCTTTTTTTTGTTGTTGTTGTGCTGAAGCTTGGGTGTTGTTATTCAGAAGTTGCATTAGACTGAATTATCAGCTAAAAACTGGGCTCTGTCTGGAGATTATATGAAACCTCTGAAACCCACTGATTAAGACTGATTAAGACATTGTATATCGTTTGATTAATTCTTATGCAAAAATTAACTGGCAATTAGGGCTAGGAGAAATATGGTAATTAGATCGTAGATGTGTTAAAATGCAGACATGAAGATTCTCAATTGACACATAAGAAAAATCTATTTTTTAATTAATAATTGAACACTTTGATTGACAAACTGAGTTAACTGATTTACAAAGAAATTACTAACCATGAACAGATGATTTTACTTATTGATGGGAAATTGGGCAGAACTCCCAACAACATATCAGTAGCTACATTTGCATGGAGCACTTTCAATCCAATCAAACATCCAATCAGAAAAAAAATCTTCATGTAAACGTGTGAGCTGATCTGATCAGCCTCAATCGGAAAGAATTTTCAATCCGATCGAGAGGGGTGGTTTCAACCTTTTCACGATCAGATCAGCAGGAAAAAAAACCGTCTACTCTCATTCCGATAGTTTTGTGGTGGATGTTGTTTCTGCGCTTGAACCACGTGGGAGTTAAGTGATGTAATTAATTTCAGGGAATACTTGAACAATGGTGGCAGCAAAACAAAACGGGACTGAGGCAATTTTTGTTAGAAACTAAAGTTAGAATAACTGTACAGTGATCAGATACCCTGCTGGGATAATAAGCTAGCCATAGGAGGAAGATCAGATCACAGATGTTAAAACATGGAAGCTGTTCACCATGCATGGAGGGTTCCACCCCAAATCTAGTGTCCAGAGGCTATACACTAAGCGCAAAGAGGGAGGTCGAGGACTAGTGAGCATCAAGGCCACTAACCAAGATTAGAAACAACCAAGCTCCATGAATACATCAGGAAGATGGCCCCAAGGGATGAAGCCCTGAGTGAATGCCTCAGTCAATAGAACCTAGAGGAGAAAGAAATGGAGGAACTATTATGGGGCGGCATGGTTGAGTTCATGTTGAGGTGTCCTTGGGCAAGACACCGAACCCCTAGTTGCTCCTGATAGGTTGTGATGAGCGTCTTGCATGACAGCTTCCGCCATCAGTGCGCGTGAATGTGTGTGTGAATGGGTGAATGTGATGTATAATGTACAGCGCTTTGGATAAAAGCGCTATATAAATACGGACCATTTACCCTTCTATATCACAAGGTATTTTCAATGGTTTTTAGAAAATTGTGTACCTGCTCAAACCAGTTCCAAAAGCAAAACATGGTGGTTTGGTGACATAAGTATTAAACTGCTTAATCTGAGCAGACACCTTTACCTTAAGCAACAAATAAATAAGGACCATATTGGGGGAGAATGTAGAATTTGAATACCTTGCATGCCTCCATATGTGAAGAGATTCAAGTCTTTAAGTAAAACTTATTTTACCTTTTCTTTTGTGTTCATCAACACAGATTATCTCATAATATTGTACCCTAACATCCATGTTCCACTTGAAAATATAAATTTAGCACTCTCAAAAAGGTAAACATAATTTAACGTCCAGTTATGAGCTATAATGGGTACATAAGTACCCCTACTATACCCCTTTTTGTAACAGTGTAATCACACAAACATTGAGGTTGAAACAATGACCTAAGCAACACTGAAGAATAAGAACTGTTCCACTTGGAAATCAAAAGAAAGTCTTGGTTTGAAGCGGTCCCATCCCACCACCATCCACTCTACCCCTAAAACTGGACTTATATGGGTCTTTATACTACATAAGTATGTGATGATGTAACATCATGTTGGATAATGTGTCTTGAAGAACCCACATAATACTAATAATAATAATAATAATAATAATAATACTAATAATAATAATAATAATAATAATAATAATAATAATAAT
>JBAMHW010000017.1:7833193-7843425 GCA_037177495.1 Rhadinocentrus ornatus
AACTTTCTATTTCCCTTTGGTGACAGGACATAGAAGTAGCCAGTTCCGTTTGCCCTGCAGATGAGTTTACATCTGTCATCTGTTGAAACTCCAGAGTACTTGGGTACCCACACCACAGGATGGGTGATATGGTTACTGTTGAAACCTTGCCCAGAGATTTCACACTGCTCTTCACGAAAACTCTTACCTACACATAGAGGAGGACGAAACAGGTAAGAGGTGGAACTGCTGTGGCACAGGATTGCGTCTTGTTCAAGTTGCGCCTACCTGTTTCAAGGCAACGGCTCAAGTTGCAGGAGCGATATCTGACTCGAACCCCTCGGCAGTATTTACCCCCATTTAATGGAACAGGATTGTTACACTCCCTTTTAGACAGTTGGGCACCACCTCCACAGGTGCGCGAACAGGAACCAAACAAACCCCACTTACCCCAGCGTCCATCCACCTGGAAAAGCAAACAGATGAATTAATAACAATGTCCATTAATGACATCCAAGTATGTGCTGATACTGTAATTAAGAACCAAGTCTTTATCCGAGTCTTACTTTCATATTGTGAACCTGTTTGTCAGAGCAGACTCCTCGGTCGCAGACCTTTCCGTCACCACAGTGGGTGCCATCTGCCCAGGGAAAGTGCCGAGTCATACACACAAAGTGGCCACTGGACTTTCCTGTGCACCACAAACGGCTGCACGACGACTGCATGAAGAGACAAGGCTTGGAGCCTTCCCCGAATGCAAGCTCACACTGACGGTCGAGGCTGTAGGCTTCTCCAGGCTGTACATCAGGATGAACTAGTGGCCTCTGAGGCTGGTCCAGCAAACATTCCCCTGGAAGATAAATACTCAATAAGCAACAAAATTACTTATTTTTACCAGCTATGCATGAATAAACTTGCATCCATTCACAGTTACAAGAACAAGTTTGTGAACTTTTTGGAATTATTGGATTTCTGTTACTCATGAAATGTATCCTCACCTTTAACTCTCTAAATGAGTTAACATTTGAAAGCCCCCTGAAGTCAGAAAAAAAGATATTGTAAAGGTAAGCTGTCGAAATAACTTTTCCTACAATATGTACCCAAAGTCTAGTTATTGGCTATTCTTGCTCTTTTCAAGAAAATTAGTTTGTGTAAAACAACTACCTTGTACAAAAGCACATTGGAATACCTTTAGTTGTCTGCTAAGATCACACCAAGACCACGAAGTAAAGTCCTGAAAGAGCAGCAAATCAGCAAAATACCACAAGTATAATCTACAGTTTCTAGATATTTTTGCTGGTGAAATTTCAGATGCAGTTTTTTTTTATCTGTTCATGGTAAATAGAACACTAAATAGGACTTAAATGGAAGAACAAAATACAACCAGAGCTATAAACTGAGGTAAGTCTAAATTTTGCAAACAAACCCAAAGATGTTAAACAACACTTTGTATACAATGCTGTGTGGACAGGTGACACTAAAGAGGAACCGTTAAGGCATAAATGCACAAGATAATTTTTTTAATATTTGAATCTCTACTGTGATGCATGAATGGCTATTTTGCTACTTTAGGGCATAGCCATTTTAATCACTGAGAAAACCATAAAATACAATTGTGTTAGAAAATGAGCTAACCCGGAGCTAACAATAGCTAACCAGCTAATGAAAGCTAAGCCACACTGTTAGCCGGCTAAAAACCAAGGTTGTGCTGCACTCTCCCTTCTTGCCGCGGATATTGGATACCTGTCAATCAAAAGGACACGCCCCTAATAATGCTGAAGTTCAAGATTAAATAGTATCCAAATGGATGAGTTAGTAAAATGAATTATCCCCTCACAGTTGTCATGAATATAAACTTGACCAATAATCCTAAAATGGAGTTTTGTACCAGGCTTTAAACATGTATTTCTGCTGTGAAGTTGGTCTTTTTAACATGGGAGTCTATGGGGATTGACTCTGTTTTGGCCCCTAGTGGATGAGGGGTGAAGTGCAATTTTTTGCACTTCACATTTTACCGCCGGAAGTTGCTGCTTCATATTCATTCAAAGCTAAGGGATAGGTGTGTCCAAACTTTGGACTGGTGCTGTGTCTTAACTTTGTCATTAAGCACATGTGTGGGATGGTTGGATGTGGCAAGTAGCCAACTCCCTTGCATTTCTTTTTTTTTTTTCTTCTTCTTTTTCTTTTAAGTAGAAGCACAGCCTCTTTGTGCATTGGTTTTATACCACATTACCCACAGATGCACAAAAACAAGCATGAGCACCCTACACATAAAGCCATCCTGACCCCATGCCACCCCATCCAGCCTCCCCCACAAAACCAACAAGCCCACCCTTGTTGCATGGCTTTCAGGGTCAGTAAGTTTGAAGATAAAAACATCTGGATCTGAACTTGAAATTACATGCAACTAACAAATAGTTCAAAGGTCAAAGGTATGGTTTAAATGTCACCCAGAAATATTTCAAACAATTGGGCTAACCATAGTTAGTTGAAGTTGAAGAAAAAGGTTGGAGGAGGAGGATTTTATTCCTCAGAAACATACAAAATTTATAGCCTTTATGGGAAATGTTCACATGCAAAGGAAGTTTGCTCTAGGCAAAACTGGGATCCTTGACTCTGTTTATTATGCTATTTGTGCTGCGGTGAATACTCAACAGATAATAAGGCTGTAAACGAATGAGTAGCAGCTGGTGGCAAATTTGTTTCCTCCCATTTCACCGCAGATTTGGCAGAAGAAACACACTGATTATCTGATAGCATACTGTTCTATATACAACTCACTCTACACTGAATAAACTAAACCTCTCCTCTTCCTTCCTATTCTCTCTACAGAGAGTAATCATGGAAAACAAAAGCTGGTGGTGTGTGTTGGTGTGTGCAGCCAGAGGAGCAGGTAATAAATGACTCTGGAAACAGCACGATGTAAAAATTTTCTTAAACATGTTGCAACATGCCCCCCCTTTCAAGAATGGTATTTCTTGCATTCTCGTACCTCCTCAAAAATGGACAAGGAGCAAAGGAAAAACGTTTTTCTATTTGTAGTAAACCTGGATGGGAAACACGGGGCAGATCCACCCCTCTTCCAAACCACTGCAGTGACTCCCAAGAAAAAACCCTGTAATTTTGGGCAGATGTGGGTGCAGTTTTAAAGTAAAGATTTAGCATCGCTGCAAGGCCAAGTCCTGTGGAATGGCCTGTTTGGCAAACAATCTGCATCCAAATGAACTTATTTCTCCTTGGTTATTGTTAGTCTTTCCAATGAGCGTGGTAATATTAGAGCCTCGGCTCATGTCAGATTTGAAGCACATTCACAGTCCTTGCATGCATTTTACTTGTATTTTGTTTTAAATAGTTAGGAATTTAAAATGTTTAGTTGGAAAAATGTGACAAAAAGAAAAATATATATATATCAGCAACAGAAAAGAGCCTGATCTTCAGCTGATCTTCAACAGAAGCCTGGAAGTCAAATCTTTCTGCCTCGAATGGTGAAAAGGTAACTGAACAGGCAAAGTCAACGAGGTTAATCTAATCTAATCTAAAACCTATTAACATGTGTTTTTTTTAACACCAGTGTTTAAAGATCCTTAGTAATGGCCAGTTCATGGAAACTCACCATGCCCAGCATCCAAAAATTCAGTGATGATAGCAGCACTGCAGGGGGACCAGGGGCTGGTGCGGTTGATCTGAATAAGTGTAGGAGACATCATGTGGTTGTCCTGTAGTTTCCCAAACACATCTTCACAGGCCTTGACATTGTCATGGGGCATGTTGAACACATGTCCTGTCAAGAGGAAGTGAGATGCCAAATACTGTTCATAGTTACATGGATTATTCGATTAGTGTTTATGCATAAACAAAATAGGAAATCTACTTATTTTTACTGAATAAAAGGAAGTCATGACTAGCCATACCAAGCTCATGAGCAGTGGTGAAGGCTGAAGGTAGACCATCATCTTCGATCACAGAGCAGCTCCTTTTTGGGTCACACATGGTGCCAACATCTGCCATCCCGAGAGTGTCACAGGTGGAGGCTCCACAGAGGTCCTGGGTAGAACAGCAACATTTACATCCAGATGTTAAATCTTTACAGAATTGAAATAAGAAACAGTTCAATGTAAAACTTGCAGAAGCAGATGCAGTGGCCATTTAAAAATACTGAAAACCATTTGTAAACAGCACTGAAATATAACTTTATATACCAAGTTGGAAAACTTGTCAGCAAATGGTTGCATTAAAAAATGAAGACATCCAGGCTTCATAAAACAACATTAGTAGAGATAGATACTGAGTTACAACTATTTTCCCTCCTACGGTGCAGCTGCCAGCTGGATTATAAGAGGGAAAAAAAAGGAGAAAGAAATATGACAGTCCAGTAATGGAAAATGATTTGCATATGCTTGTAAAGGAATCTCAGCACAACCAGTTCTATAGCTTCACTGTAAAACCTAAAGATTGGATATTGTATAGGCCAAGCAATACACCCCAAAAATTCAATTATGTTTAACTGACAAACATATAAAGCTCAACTTAATGCTCATAAATGTTCAGATTGAACATCTAGGTGTGCTTTGGAGGATTTTGAGCTAATTTGCACATTTTAAGCGCCACAAACAAACAAACCCTTTGCCCATCTGCCTGGTCCTGAAACCACATTTCAGTCCAAAAATCTCTGTCCATTTGAGGCATTTTACCAAAAATGCCTCCTACATGTACCTCATAACATGGTCGACAGAATATCACCAACTTTTGTTGAAATGATCTTGGCGTCTAAGTGCTTTATTGACTCGGCTGAAATTTTAACTGCAATACTCATAATATATATTGCACGTGCATCTTACCGTCTACCTCATGACAGTTTTTTGCACAGCTAATCATTCATTGTTGAATGTGGCACAACAGTTTATGTAGCACACTGCATATTTATGTATATAGAGTATTTACTCAGTTTTTTTTTTTAATCTTATTTTCATCTTCTATCTAGTTTTTAAGTTTTTTTTTCTTCTATTTTAAAATCTTTTATGGCACTCAGTGTGGACGGCAAAGTAAGAATTTCATTGTTCAGGCAAACTTGTTTCCTTACTGGGCAAATGTCAATAAACACTTTGAATCTTACATCTTGAATTTTACACTATTACTCCATTTGCTAAGGGCTGGAACTACCTGCAAAGATTAAACTTGGCACCATTACCAGAAACTGTCAAGAGGTGACATCTGAAAGATGACACATCTGAGTTTAAAAATAAAAATAAAAAAAAGGAACAACAATAAGATCAGCAATATTTTCCTTTGAAACCTGTATACATACTCATAATTCTTGCCCAATGTGGTTTTTGTAGTGATGTCACCTTGCTGACTAACCCAAGCAATAAATTTGAGTATAAGGTTGTCACACAAAAGAAACAAGTTTATAAAGTAGAATCGTTAAATTGTCCACAATTGTCGCCTTGTTGTCACTGAGGTAAGTTTGGTTTTCTGGACATTGGAAAAAAATCTAGTAGTGTTTAGCACTGCCCTTTACTACCCACACTTTAAATCTTTTTAGTGGGCAACAGTGTTTAGAGCACACCTTCTTCTATGAGGTAATTCAACTGTCCCCAACCATAACATTTCCATGTCAGAGCAGAGTTTCCAGATGACCTATTTCTCTACCACAGGGTTTTTATACCCAATTTTAGCCGGTATTCATTTGGAGCAGAACCCCATCATCACAAAACAAGTTGGACAGTGAAAAAAAACAAAAAACTGCCCATCTGCCGGACCCCGAATCTGCACTTCAGCAGTCTACTTTCCCAAAAAACATCGAACCCTAGTGGTGGTCAGCATTTTACTGGTTTGATCTCACACAGCCTATATAAACTGAATGCAACCATAAATATCTGGGCCAAGTGAGGACCTCTAACGTTATGAAAAATCAT
The DNA here is from genome assembly GCA_037177495.1 of Rhadinocentrus ornatus. Taxonomy (NCBI): domain Eukaryota; kingdom Metazoa; phylum Chordata; class Actinopteri; order Atheriniformes; family Melanotaeniidae; genus Rhadinocentrus; species Rhadinocentrus ornatus. The sequence goes on from JBAMHW010000017.1 coordinate 7,839,088, forward strand.
TTCAAGAATAAACCGCAAAAACCACAATTGTTGGCCGGTGCAAATTTAGCCCACATGTGCTTATGTGGAAGATGACGTGAATACGTGGGCCAGTTGAAAAAAAAAATAAAAAACTGCAAAATGAACAGGGGAGAACAACCATGTCGGGGAGTTTGTTCTGTGCTATGACCTACTTCCCACATCTGTCATCTATCACTGCATTTGTGTGTGTGTCTGCAGTTCAATAGCAATAGTTCCCTCACAAAACAAGTCTTTTAATTTGTGTCTAGTATATTACCTTTGGCACTTTGGGTAAAATATTTAAAAGTAGTGAAAAAATAAATAGCTCATTTATTCGGTCTAATTTCAGCAGTGTTACAGACAGTTTATGACATCCAGACATGGGTGGACTCCTTTCTTTCTCAGCCCTCTATCTACCAAGCAAGTAAAGACAAACAAGCTGTGAGCTAAAAGCACAGCCATGTCCTCTCTCTCAGGGAAAACATACAAGTTTAAAGTTTGATTTAATCTTTTGGCTTCTCTTGTACAGTAATCAGTCTGTGGGACTTAATGAACTGAGTAATCTTGCAACATTCTTTTCACAGCAATCAGGCTCTTTGTAGAGTTTAAACACAACTACAGTCGCCTCTGGACAACATCAAGTTGGTCTTCATAAAACCTAGAAAATTACAATGTGGGCTGGTAAACAGCACACAGTTTATGAGGCTTAAATGCTCACTAAAGTTTTGGTAAATAAAAAAAGGAAGAATAACAGACTAAAGTGACAAATTTTGAGTGACAATGTCATAAACCATCTAAGATGGACTTTTGCCTGCATGTATATGCAATAGCACTGAGGTCTACAAAAAACAAGACCTAAAGATGTGACAGAAAATTCCTTGTTAAATGATTGTATGCTACCGGACTAATATGTGTAGGTTTTTTTCTCATCTGCTTAATCTGGACACATGTGCTTTAATACTGTCTTGTTTCCATTTTGGTCATTTTTTTCCATCACTTTCAGCACATTAGTTTTCCTGATTTGCCATCTGATGGTATAGACAGAAGCTCCTTTTGATAGATGATGCAGTATTAGGTGTTGAAACACGATAGAGCACTACTTTAACACTTACATTTCTATTTGTTGAATATTGCTGCAGTGTTTACCATTTTGTTCCTCCTGCACAGTTTATATAAGAAATTCCATAAGCAGGAATCAGTTTTTCCAAACAAAACGGTCAGGACCACTGACAAGAATTATTTGTAAAGGCAACTTTTTCTCTGCTTGTTGTTTATGAAATTTCTGATTAAAACAAATGAGGTCAGTCATTCGTATGTTAACTCAAACAGTGATGGAATCCCTCCAATGTAATAGCAAATTACATCTACATGACTCACTGTAGGAAGGGCCTAGTACAGTTTAATGGGGTCATCTGAACTGGCTGTGGAGTTTATTATTTCATTTCAGCATGTGGCGCAAAAATCCAGCCACACTAAATGTTGTATCTAAAATACCAATTTGGTGAATGGCTGACCACTTCTATGAGGTGTCATGCTCTAAACATGAAAAGCATAATGTATAAACACAATACGCAGAGCAAATGCAGCAGAAAGAATGAATGCCAGAGGACGTGTATGCCAAAATGACTATGTAAAGATGTAACTGCAGGTTCTCAGACTTGGATCCAGCAGATGGGAGAAAAAACATGAAGTGATGTGACTCTGACATACATACAAGGCCCCACCACCACCCCAGCAATCATTCCTTTAGGGGCCTGTTTAATAAGAATCAGGCATTGGTGGTGAGTGGGGCTGAAAAACCCACAGCTGGATGAGAGCAGGAATGGCTGAGAGAAACAAGACATTTCTGACAAGTGCATCCCTGAGGGGACTGACTTGTCACTATATTTGTTGCCATTGCAGGTATAACAAGCCCACGGTATATGTCATGTTAAGTCACACTTGCCAAAAATTAATTTAGCACATTATTTTGTTACATTTAACTTATTGATTCTGTTGGCAGCAACTTTAAAACAGCAGTCTTTGAAACAATTCTTGCTCAAGATCTTTCAATTTTTTTTAAACAAATGTATGTGCCTGCTGGATGGATGGATATGTCAGCTTTTTTCTCCAAGTTTTCATCGCACTGACAAATGAACATCAGCCATGACTTCATCTCTCTGACCCCTGTGTCACCCACCAAATATTTGGGAGTACAGAGAGAAGTCAGAGGTGGGATCCAAGTCTCCAAAACTACTCTCTTAGGATCCATAACGAGCAATCAAGACCAGTGTTCTGTTCAGTTCAAGTAATTTCCTTTGTGACCATATATCAGTGTCACATATTTGATGCTATTGGTCAAGTTCACCAAAGAAAGAGAGTTTTTTTCAGTGTAAATCAGCTTAATGCAGGGGATGTTGAGAGGGAGCCTGCGATTTAAACTTCATTTTACTGCAGGTACTTTTATATTGTATATGTATATATATGTGTGTGTGTACACACTTTGGCTACCTAATTTTTACTCCAATATTTTACCTGTCTAGTGAAGAGAATCGCCGTGTCCCAGTAGTCTGGATGCCTATCGTTGTTTTTATTCATCTTTTTTTGCCAAGTGCAAAAGTTCCGCAGTGTCATGGCTGCGTTCCCGGACACCTTGGGTCCTTTGTCCTCCTCAGAAATAATCAGGATCTTCACAACTGTAATGCTGATGGAGTTCAAAATGCTAGGGTGCTTGTACAACCTCGCTGCCACTGACATCAGTGTTAAGAGGTAATGTTTCAGGTCATCTCCGTGGAACTGTGCCATGGACTCGTCCGCCACTACAAGCGTCTCCACGTACCTGGGGACTGAGGCAAACCTTTTGGCTCTCCCCATCCTCTTCAGCATCGTTTCGGTTATATTGTTGTAGTACGTCGGTCGTTTGTATTTCTCCAGTAATTGTGCAACCTGGAGGCTTAAATCGCTGTCCACTGCGCACCTAGAGGCTGAATTATGCTTGAGGCTGTTGCTGCTTCTGCGCCGGATGATGTGCACGCTCTCTGCGCTTCTGGTGTCATTTCGCGCCGGGCTGATAAAATATTCCCATCCTTGGAATCCAAACGCACCGTGTAAACCTTTGCAGAGGCTTAAAGCAGCATAGGAGTATTGGTCGGCGTTGACATGTCCGGAGTAAAAACACCGGCTCAAGTCAGCGCTGACATCGGTGTTGAGGAACCAAAATGCGTCTTGGCTGGAAATAGAGGGAGCAATGAAACTAGTATCTTGGTGTAAATCGATCACTAATTCCTGATGGAAAGCTTGTATCTTTATGACACTTTTTCCATCAAGGGTGTCCACGTCGTTGTCAAAATCCCTTGTGGCATCGTTATCCAATGTAATCGGAAAGCAAATTTCACTTTCCATGCAGTGGACAAGCTTTAAGAGTGAGACCCCAAAGTAAATGAGAAAAGTTCTTCTGATGAACATGACGATCTTTGCATTCAACAAAGAATGCATTAACCAACGGAGTAAACAAATGATATTGAATCTGCAAGTTCAGAGGAAGCGAGGCGAGCCACAGTTCAGGATGAAAACCATAATCCAACTCGCAGGGAATTAAAACAATGCAGGTCGTGCAAGTCCACTCAGAGAAAACTCCTCCCGGTCATGACCCATTTCCATCCTCCACCTGTGAGTACTGGGTCGACTGCTGCCTTATGTGGACTGCAAAAATAGGGAAACGTAATCTCTCCTCGCTGGGGGAGGGGGGGCTGAAGTCGCTTATTGGATGCGCATTTCATCTGAGGGTTTTTTCTTCCCACTCGTTCAATACTCTGCAAACAGCAGACCTATAATCATGTCTCAGTTCAATGTAATGAATAAGTAGATCTTCCGCTTCGAACCGTGGCCCCACAGACACTACAATCTGCGCGGCTCATTGAACAGATGGTAAAGTTTATTTAGGCCATTGTGAAGATGGGATTCTTTTAAACGACACAACAAAGTGAAATATTGGTTCATTATAAATATTTCTCATCTCTGTTTGGGTGTCATTACTTACATATATTTAGTGGATTGTGGGAACATGCTAAAAGACGTTAATTATGATACACATCAATAAAATGTTACATTTAAAGTTCCTCAGAAGAATATTAGTCTACAGGGATTCTTCAGTTTTCATCCTTTGATTTATTTCTGTGTGAATCACATACGACATCTGGTGGAAAACAAACTAAATAGAAAACAGTGTGCAGTTCTATTATTAATGCCAGGACCATGATGTAATGCTGTGACACATACAAACGCATGATAGTAAGTGAATAGGTTAGGCAGTTTGTGTAGTCTATTACAATTTTTGTTTAAAGAAACTGTTGTTTCTTT
>JBAMHW010000017.1:7843567-7862617 GCA_037177495.1 Rhadinocentrus ornatus
TTTACACTTGGGGTTGATGGGTAAAAGTGTCAAACATCTATAAGTAAATCTGGGTAAAATGAGACACATAAGCTCATGTACAATTATTATTTTTCTAAATTATTTGGGATGGATTTCATGTAACTAAAAATGTATATTTATTGCCACATGGGTAATTGCCACAGGTAGTTTTAGGGCACCTGTCAATTACAATGCTGACAAGGTTAGAAGTGATTTTAACAAGTCTAATAAGACTAATGTTTTTTTTCATCATAGAAAAAATAAGACAATGTTCATAATTATTGTCAAGATATGTCTATTCAAATAACAAAGTAACAATTATTGTGTTGGCCATATTAAAAACAGTTTAAGCTGTCCCACTTGATCAAATGGGTTTAGAATAATGGCAGGCACTGGGTAATTTAGTGCTGCCATTTAAAGTTATTAAATGGGAAAATTTGTAATTAAAGGATTCAAAAATGTATTTCAGTTGTGCTTTCTCCCTCCCTCAGGCAGCTTCTGCTTACTTTGTTTTCCATTCTAACCCGTTGCTAGGAACGCAGCGGTCGTTGCTAGGTCAAGGACCCCTGCTTGCGTGTTGTCCGCAACAAAGCCAGCTTAAACTTTAACATTACATTGTAAAATAACAATCAAATTTACCGTTGGCTTTTAGTAGAATTTCCTAACTTTTACGCTTATCATAGATCCTGAAGACATATCTATGGCAAATCACATTTATTCCATATTTTATACATTTTTTTTAAATTGGCAGTTGAAATATGTCAGTATAATCGTGTTTGTGGCTACGCGACAGAAACTGTTGAGCCGCCTTTGAAAAGTTTTGTCATTTGGTTTTTTTACGATCATTTCTGGCTTGTTTAGTTAAACAAACAGTTAGTGCTTTTTGTATTTGCACAACAGGACTAAAACAGCTTTTGTCGAAGCTCAGTTTGTGTCGGATTCGCCTTTAGCCCGTTGTCGCCGAGATGAATTCGTACCATGTTTTGGAGCTGGTGGGAGAGGGCTCGTTTGGACGAGTTTATAAAGGAAGAAAAAGATTTACTGGCCAAGTAAGCTTTTATAGAAAGGTAGTCGTGCTTTAGCTTTGTTTAACTATACTGTCTCACCCTCTTTCAATATCTGTAATTAGGTGGTTGCTCTGAAGTTCATGCCAAAAGTTGGTAGATCAGAAAAGGAGCTCCGAAGTCTTAAAAGGGAAATAGAGATAATGAGGGGTCTTCAACATCCAAACATTGTCCAGCTCAATGACAGCTTTGAGACTGAAACGGAAGTATGCCTGTTATCATCGCTTTAAAATACACTTATTCAACAGAAAATTTGATATCAAAGAGATTATTTGATCTTCTAAACGCGTTTGCTCGTATTCTTTTTGTTGTTGCTGCAACAGGTTGTGGTTGTAACAGAGTATGCAGAGGGGCAGTTGTTCCAGATTTTGGAGGATGATGGGAACTTGCCAGAGAGCCAGGTATACACTTTAACTGCAACTGCATGTATGCCAAATATTTGAATGACCATAACTGTACATAGCTTGCATTAATTCTTCCAAGGTGCGTGAGATTGCCTGCCAACTGGTCTCAGCTCTGTATTATTTACACTCCCATCGCATTCTTCATCGCGACATGAAACCACAAAATATCCTTTTAGGAAAAAGTGGTGTGGTGAAACTGTGTGACTTTGGGTAGGTTAAGACTCATTGTTTTAATTGAGAAAATGTCAGTCTTAAAAATCCTGCGAAATATTTAATTTCACGTTATTTTATTGTAGGTTTGCCAGAGCTATGAGTGTTTCCACCTTGGTCCTTACTTCTATCAAGGGAACACCGCTGTACATGTCTCCAGAGCTGGTAGAGGAGAAGCCATATGACCACACTGCTGATCTCTGGTCTCTGGGCTGCATCCTTTATGAACTCCACACGGGGGCGCCTCCATTCTATACTAATTCCATGTTTCACCTGGTGCAGCTCATTGTGAGAGACCAAGTTAAATGGCCAGACTCTATGAGCGACACCTGCACGGTACTGAATTATTTTATGTACGGATCAAAGTAAAAATTATGAAAAGTTGATGTTTTTAACAAGGAAATGGGTTTAAAAATGAAAACATAGTTGTTAAAATTCACATATGGGCAGTTTGGATGGCAGAAATGCTGAATTTTTTAGTTCAGTCATAGCAAAATAATGTAGCACTCCTCAGTTTATTCTGGATTTTAATGAAAGAAAACTTAAAAAACACTTCTTGCATGTGCTGTTATCCTCAGTTACTGATTTGATATAGATCCTAATGTGTTAATAATCAGAAGAATCACTGTCAGGACAAAGAGGTTCCCTGTACCCATGTCACACAGAACTGACTCATTCACACAAGAAGAATGTTGTTCTAGTAAGAATGAGAGGCATTTTTATACATTTAATGTTAATCCAGCGAGCAGGAAAACACTACTATTTAAATGCTTCATTTGACTGATTATCTCTGGGTTGGAATAAATGTGTTCTTTATGTGCCTTTTTGCCCAATTTGAGTGTAATATTAGGTGGCACGTGAATTTTTAAAGGGACAGAAATGCGGTGGTCACCTCAGTTCACTTTTTGTTCAGCAAAGGTTTTGTTTCCATAGAACTGTCTCCTACCGGCTGGTTATACTTTTTGCTGGTGTTGTGTGGATGTAAAGGCACCAATTATGCTGTTGGACTTGACTGGTACAGGTCATCCTGTACCAGTCAAGTACAGGTTGCACACTACCTTTATTTAAAAAAAAAAAGTGCATTTGAAAAACATGCTACTAAGACTAACTTAGAAAGATTAACATCAAATATTGATCCAAATCATCAAAATAAGAAAGCTTCCTCCTTCTGAGTTTATTTTTCCAGGAGATTGGGGAGCAGAACCACTTTTTATTTAATTAAATTTCAAAAAGATTTCAAGGCTCTTATTTAAACACACATCTCATCAGATCACTTTATTTAGCTTTCATGTAAACAGTTGCATTCTCTAATGAACTATTTGTCATGCCACCACAGTGAGTTGCATCTGGGGTCCTGATGAAGGAGTTAATGGACACAAAGCATAAAGTGTTTGGATGTATGATAGATTTTAACATCTTTGTTACGTGTCTAAAATAATGTTATTATCTATATTGTCTTCACAGAGTTTCCTGAGGGGTTTGTTGACTAAAGACCCTCAAAAACGGTTATCATGGCCAGACCTCCTGCACCATCCTTTTGTTGCTGATGGTGTTTTGGGTGATTCTTACAACTCTTAAGCTTTTATGAAAAAAAAAAGTGCAATACTCGTCTCTTTTTGATATTGTTCTCACTATTGTATTAACTGTATTTCTGTAATGATGTGTTGGCAGTGTTGTCGAACACAAATGTTTTCAGCCCTTTGACAGTCACACCCAGCCCAGATGTGATGGCGCTAAAACTCAAGCAAGTGGCAGAAAAGTCTGTACCAAATATGTACCAAGAGAGCAGATTACTGCAAAAGGTCAGAGAGCAGAGAGAGAACAAGAGGAATCCAGCAGGCAGTGACCTTGCAAGAGTAAGTCCCTATTTTATTTTTACATTAAGAACTTCTTTTAAAAATTAGAGCTGCTTTTGCCTGTTTTGTGTGCTTTAACAGAAAAAAAAGGACAGCAATGGAAGGGTCAGCTCTGCTATGGGAACAGCATCACCTATTAAGTGTATCCCCAACATTCCCTCCAGTGATGTTTCTGATGCTCCTGGTCCATTTGTTGTGACAGCTGCCAATCAAAGCATTCACCTGAAGATTCAAGCTTCCACGAGAACAAAGCAAAGGTGTTTTCATCTAAGTTTAGAACAAAGATTAAACTTGTGCTAGCAAAATATACACAGAGGCATTTTAAATGTATGGGCTTTTTCACTTAGGGGTCAGATCAGCATGGACTATGAGCAGGAATTTCCCTCAGTAGAGGTTGGACCGCGACTAGTGCGGAGATGCAGCAAAGACAGTCTGGTCACACTGAACAGGCAGGTCAGTGACTTGCCATTCAGACATCGCTGTTGTATTCTCTCTCAGTAGAAATTTGCTTTGCTGATAAAGAACTGTAAATATAATGGATGAAATTTCCCTGAATTCCCTTCATGCTCTTTAGGATGTTGAAACGGAGGTGTATTGGAAGAATCTGGTCCAGGAATCAGCCTCAATCAGGCTGCTGAAAGAACTAAACTACAGAGACATTATACCTCACATTAAATCCAAGATCGCAGCATTTCAAGCTCAGGTAATATTTTTTAACTGAACAATAATTCAATCTTCTTTTATATTATTTTGCAGTTATTCTTTTTTGTGTGTCCAGCTTGCAGATGGCATTGTTAAAGATCTGCAGCCAATCTATCAGCCACTAAAGGTCCTGCATAACCTGATACTGACTCCTGACCTTGATATGCTTGACCACATTGGCTATGAACTACAACTACCACGACTCCTCTTTGACCTGATCCGTGATTCTGTTGGAAGCTCAGGCTTCACCAAGGTTATTGCTCTGTAATGGAACAGTACCCAATGATGCATTACTTTAGCAAAAATGTAGCTGATTCTCTGTTTTGTTTTTGTTTATTCTGCCACACTCAGCACCAGTGGAGCATCCCAGCTCTTGGAGAAATGATTACAGTGCTCTTGATCTACTGGGGGAGGCATTGTGACTGGGTTGAAGAAGAACCTAGGTTTGATTACCCTTTGTTTTATCCCCTTGGTAAAGCTAAATTTGCTTGTTTGTTTAATACTACATGTGTGCAGGGTGACTATTGCATTTCACTCACCTACTGTATGCCATCATCTGCTCTTATCCTGTAGTCTGCAAGACTTTACCAAACCTTTCAACACAATTCTTAGCCAACCAAATCTCATTGCGCTGGCAGTAAGTTTCCCTGACTTTTGTTATAAGTAAATGTGAACTATGTTGTTCACGCTTCTTAAGATGTAACATATTTTTTGTCTCTACTATGCGGTACAATAAGCTGCTTTGCTGTGTGATATTTATGCCAGTGTCTCTTTTTGTTTAGCCGCTAGCTGCCTCTGTTTTGTCTCTCTTCACACAACATGTTGATGTTGTTGTTGATCTGGAGAACATAACTTCCTTGCTGAAAACTCTTCTTTTGGACTCATGTGAGGTACTGAATTGTTGCGCAATAGGCTTTTTATTTTTCTGAAGAGCATTTAAAGTAGTTTGCAGTTTTCAGTGCTATATGTTTTTTATTTTTCCTCCCTCTGTTGTCAGCTGCTAATTTCACCACCATCAGGATGGGGGCTCTATGATGGCCTCCTCGCTTTACTTCTACACACACTCTATGAGGTCAGACAGCAGCTAAGATGTGTGTAAACATTTGGTTGGATTTATTTAAGAGGCAGACCCTTACCTAACGTCTGGGCTCCACCTCTTTGTTTCTTTCAGCAGCATGAAAATGCCCCCGTACCTTCTTGTTTGGATTCAGTTATGTTTGTGAATCTGTGGAAAAAATTAAGTTCTTCACTAGCAAGTGCAACATTAAACTTGGACTTTTGTTCAGCAAATGGTAAAAAAAATACACATCTGCTAGAATTCACAATTTTTTACAGTTTTAGATGTTAAAAATTGTTTATTTTCTCTATTTCAGGTTTGCACTCCTTTCTGTCTGTTGTTCTGTTTGTCTTCACAAAGGACCCATACTCGTGCATTCCTCTGTTTTCTGACAGTGAATCAAAATGCATGCACACATTTGGCCAGCTGCTGGGCGATGACTGGTTAGTTTTCAGCACTGCTTCAGTTGTATTACAAATCTTTGAGCAGCACATTTACAACACCTGGAGCTTATAACAGTATTTTTTATACCTCACAGTTTGGATTTGTTTACCAAAGACACTCCTTGGGGACCTGAGGTGGAGCTGACTCGTGACAGCCTCTCTTCACTGATCTGCCTCTTACTGTGTTTTCCATTTGCCCTGGACCTTCCTTCCCACTCCACATCCACAGTTCTGCAGTTGTATGACAGCTGTGGTATTGTTTCAAGCCTCCTGAAGGTTAGGGCCTCACTGACAAACATGATTCTCTGATGCAACACTAGTTAACTCTTGCTCAACATTAATGTCTGCCATGCAGTACTACACTTATAATGTCTTTGTACTTCTTTGGGAGCAACGTGTTGTTTTGCAGTTGCCTTCTCGATGAGTGACAAGTTGTCTGTGTGATTTGTGTTTTTGTTGTTGGCAGGTCATTCAAACTCTCCCTTCTTCACTACTAGAGCTGCCGCTCTCCCTGCTAAGCCGTTTGCTCTTGTGTGATTGTGAGCGCTTTGTTTCCCACCTCAGAAAAGCTGCTGCTGGCTTTTTTTCTTCACCTCTGGACAGCCAACCCACCACCACAACACAACAGACTCCTTTAACCAGAACTGCCAGCTCTCTCCTCTCAGACTTGCTGCAACAGGATGTACTGTGGGACTCCGCTGTAGAGCTCCTTACTCTGTTATCCCAAGTAGCTCGCTGTGCCCATGAGCCTGACTGTCCTCAGCTGTATGTACAAGCATCAGTGCTGCAACAGGCTCTGACTCACCCATTTGACCAAATCAAGGCTGCCACATGCAGACTTCTGGGAAATTTAGATCCATTTAGGCCTCCAACATCAGACACCCTGCTGCTTGACTTATTCAAGGGCATGATAGACTGTCTTTGTGATTCCAGCAGGCCAATCCGACGGGTGGCTTGCAGGGCAGTTGGGAACTGGCTGGGCTATATTGCAGTGGAAGTAGGGTTTAAAACAGGCATGTCTGATGGGAGTGGCATCGACACTACGGGGTTGGACAAAGAGAATGAACAAAATAAACATTTGAGGTCGCAAATCAAGACAGGAAGTGGTTTGGTAACAATAGTAGAGCAGAACGTTGATGATGATGAGTGGAGAAAATGGATGGAAGAAGTCAGCAGGTCAGTGGCCATGCTGACAGTTCTGCTCACCGACCCTGATGCCCTCACACGGCGTCACTGTTGTGCTGCCCTGGGAAACCTGGTGAAGGTCGATGGTGCAGTGTCCTTCTTGTTGGAGGAAGACGTGTCCAACTTACTTCTGCAAGCCGCATGCACAGATCCCCACAATGCAGTGAGACAAGCAGCAATTGCAACTCTGAGCTTATACAGAGAGCAGCATGGATATGTCAGGTAATGAACCAACAGGTTAAAGGAGGGCAAATGTCAGAATAACTGTTGAATGTCCTCATTATAAGAGGAAAGAAGATCTTCTCACTCTTCTTTAAAAGCTCGCTTCATAGTTCAGATGTTTTGCATTGAGCCTTATCAGCTATACATTATTATACATTTTCAAGTGATGTCACTTTTTTTTTGCAGCCCTTTGAAGGTTCTGGTTTCCCTTGATGCCAGTAAGAAACTTTTTCAGGCTTCACAACATGTCCCTCAATGATCAGTCTATTAACAGCTTATTGGACAGATGGAAGGATCTCCAGTTCACCTGAATGAAAGAAGAATCTCTCCATCATAGGACTACATCATGTAGTCTAAACCCTAGTGTTATGAAACAACATGATCGTATCTTGTTTTCATTTATTTATCTTTCTTGATGTAAAAAAATATATACATGTATTTTTTTCTTTTGTCTTACATTTAGATGCCCGCTGTTTTATTTTTAAAAATTTTTAAAAGAACATTTCATTGTGATTGATAGACAAATTATTTTTTCCTTCTCAAATTGGTGACAATAAAAACACCTTCTGTATTACCGGCAATAATAGCAGTGAATAGTTGTAAAAGATGCAAACAGGTTGGTTAATAAACCCTGACCCTCTCTGATGTTGATCTGATCACCAGCATATGTTAGAATTTGTATATACATGTACACTACACAGTGTATTAGTGGAGTACTACATATTTTCAGTATTGGTTTGTTTCTGTATTATTTTTTGTCATCTATTTTTTACATATTCAAATATGTTGGAATCCTGAACGGTAAAGTTGTCTTGTGTGGAATTTAGAGCCCTTAAAATCAGCGCTCTTAAACTCCTTTTCTTCAAGGCCACTGTCCTTCAGGTTTTAGATGTTTCCCTGCTCGCACACACCTGGTTCAAATTACATGGATTCAACATCTTGCCAAGTTATGCACAATGACCTACTAATTTGAATAAGGTGTGCTAAGCAGGGAAAAATCTAAAACCTGAAGGACGATTACCGTCGAAACCGGGATTTGAGATTTCTGCTTTAAAACAAAACTATTTGGAAATATTGAAAAGCGGAGTCACAGATACTCATCATGATGCTTACATGTGGATGAATTGCTCCAGATTTTTTATTTATTTTAATTTACGTACTTATTTTTGTATAAAAAATCGATAAAGCATGAAGAGATTAATGATGAAGTCCTCATTAATCAGTAAAGTGAGAAAAGTGTTCGTTCCTCTCCGCGAACGGAGGAAATTATCGTTTGCCAGCGTCCTTCAGGCCCGGAGGTTTGAGCTGTACCTACAAAATTACAGATTTCACTTATAAAGAAAATAATATTTCGAGTATTATAGTTTATAGGTTATACATGTATTTCGGTTGGCAGGAAACGTGTTCGTCAGTTTCAAGAGTCAAAATAAAAATCTGAAAGCGGACCAGGTAAATGACGCACTTTATTTATTTATTTATTTGTAAAGGGACACAAGTTTACATCACACAAAAGAAACTTGTAGGCTATATTTGAATATATAACCCTTAAATTACAAAGCGTTATAATTTGATTCACATTTTTTGGTTTTTAAATGTTTTTTGATAGTACAACGCAGGGGACTCAAACAACCTGACGTGGACTTGAAGCCAAAGAGCAAACAGACAGTCTGAACATGAACATTAATCGGCGAATATTCAAGATTCTCATAAAATAAACGTACGAATAAAAAGAATAATCTTTGTGAAGAACATAACAATTACAGTGGTTATTTCCGTAAATTAGCGACAAACGAATGACAAAATAACTCGAGAGAATCCTTCTGCTTCAAAGTTAACACTCAGAAATAAATAATCTGATTTTTCTTCTTTTTTTTTGTCAATTACTTTTGTAGAAAGAACAGATTAACACACTCCACTCTGTGAATCTACTATAAAAGTTGTTACAAATTAGTGCAGATCAGCCAGAGGCCTATAAAACTTATTGCCTTAACAAGCAGTCTAGAGAAACAAACCTCATTTTTTTCTGCATCTCTAAATTTTTCTATTTCAGATAGAGACAGAGAGAGAGAGAGCAAGTACATTTATGCAAAAGCATGCAGAGGGAGGCTGCTAAAACACTACTTACACTGTTTGCACGTATGGGAAATAATTTTTTTTCACCAGGACAACCTGAAAAATCTTTGTTTTAAGATGAATTGAAGAGGAGCTTCAAGTCTGTTATGTCCTGCCACCATGATCCACTGATGTTTGTAAGACAGGAGGATAAACTGTGTATCCTGAGCTGCAAAACTGATTGTATAAATTGCAATATGCAAGAGAAGAAAACTTTACAGCCACATGATACAATCTCAGTTTAATCTAAAACTGTACAACTTATAAGTTTGATGTCTTTTGCTTACATCATCCTGTGATTTGTTAGAATAAAAGGAATATAGTAATAATAATAAATCAATAAAAGTATAAACACAACACAAAGAAAATGTTTCTTACAAAGCTGGGTAAAATCCATATAAAATTTTATCAACTAGTAAATTTATTCAGAGCTGCAGAGTCTATATCCTTTAAAAAAAATGTTACAATATTGAAATAAGAAATGGTTTCGGTAAGGGTTTTTTCCATATCAGCGACTGCTGCAGTTGTACGAGTAAGTGTATATTTCAACAGTGACTATTATTTAAAATATTCATACTAAATGCACTATTGGAAAATCAAGGAAGGCTTGAAATTATTATATAAAAGTATTTGATTGGACAGAAGTCCTCAAACTGAAATATTGAAAACATATCTCACTAGTCCAACTACTGACAAATGTCAGCAATTCTTAATTAAAAAACAAAACAGTAGTAAAACCATAAGGTTCTATTTCAGACATCAGTTTCAATATAAGGCTATTATTAACTTAGAATCTGCTTAATGAACTACATTACTTCCTCAGAAATAATCCTACTTCAGTCAGTAGATTCACAAGATGGAAGATCTGTTTAAAATGATTGTCAGTTAAAGCATTGCAATGCCACAGTGAAGGCTCAAGTGATTTGAGTTTGAAAAGCAATGGAAGCATCGGACAGTGTTGGTTAGAAATGTAGAAAATAACTCACTTTAGCAAAGCATGCATTAATCCCCTTACCATGAAAAAGAATAACACATTCAGTGTTTAACAAACTTTAAAGACACCAAGAGCTCCACATTTTCTCCTTATTTTCAGCGTACTTGCAGAAGTGTAGTGTTACGCTGTTGTGTCCTGCTTCAGCCTTTGGCTGCGGGCCTTGTAAACTTCAATCAGCAGGTCTTTAACATACTGGATTTCACGTTCTACAGATTCTGCTTTGTCTCGGAGCTCCCGGTTCCTCCCCTCAAGGCAATGCAGTTGTTCCTCCAAAGAGTCTAGCTCTGCCCTTTTTCGCTGGCGATACCTGCATTAAGTTAAGCAAAAAATGTAGTGAAAATATTGACCTTGAATCATGTCACATTTTCAGCTGGTAGAAAAGAAAATTTACCTATGAGCAGCTGTTTTGTTCTGATCTCTTTTCTTTTGTTTTCGCTCCCCGCCTTCATGTGGAATGATGTCCACTTCATACTTTACAGCACAGTGGTCTTCTTTTAGCCTGCATGCTTGTCTATGTCCTGGAGACTCCAGGTTCAGATTCTCCCTGGCCATTAAAAAACATTCTGGTGCTTGATCCTCAAGGTAACTACAGTGTAAATCCGGCTGAACTATTTGCAAACTCTCTGTTTTCATCTGTTCATTTATGTTCCCTAAGAAGCTATGATAGGCCTCAGACTGTGGTGTTGTTGGAACATAACAACCTTCGCTGCTCTCAGTTTTCCAAGAAACGCTGGCTTTTGTCACCTCCACACTAGCTTTGATACTGCTCAGCACCTCGTTGTTACTAGAACCTCCGCTGACCTCCCTCATGCTGTACATCAACACATCCTCTTTCTTATGTGCACCATCCAGTGATCCAGCAAAACCAAATCCACCACCAACAACCTTTGCACCGCTTATGATATCTTGTGAGAAACAGCAGTTTTTCTCTTCTTTGGGTAAACCGGCACATCTTCTAACCTCAATTGCACTGCTAAGACAGTAGCTTTTCCCTACCAGCTGGTCATCCTCTACACAGCCATAATTACCAGTAAGGGTGACAGCTGAGTTACCTGAGTTACTTCCTTTGGAGCTCAACAAACTGTTGTCATAGCCTTCACTAAACCTCACACCATCAAGAACCCTTTTCCTACCACACCCACTGGGGCGACTGCAGCTGTACGGGGCGTGTCTTGGAATTTTGGATCGCCCAATGGGCCCACCACAGATACTCAGCAGGTCCAGTTCTCCGGTTGCCAGGGTAACAAGAAGTGGGTTGGTTTCCGATTGGTTCGATGTAGAGTATGATGCATATGGCAGCTGACTGAATGGCTGAGGACCCGTCGGCAGAGGACCCCTGTCGCATTTTCCCAATCTCGGCCCTTTCTCTGGCAGTGGTTCAGACAAGAAGTAGTCCTCTAGTTGGGCAAGTTCCTCTTGCAGAAGAGAGGTCATGACCTCCAAGTCGGAGGGCACCTGGATATCATTCTGAAGGGGTGAAGGGGGAAGGGAGGCATTGGTGGAAGAGGGAGGGGAAGGAGGGTTTGGGAGATATGAGGAGAAATCCACTTCTTCCGTCATCCAGTCAGACAGACCATCACCTATCGAGGAGAAAAAGAAACAAAACCGTTACAAACTGCTGAATATATAAAAATATATCATGACTAAAAACAAATTATATTCATGCAAGTGCAACAAAAATGTTATTAACATTGCAGGTAGTGCTTTTCCCAAAATACAGTTGGATCGAAAATAGTACACGCAAACCACCTTTAATTAAGTTGCCCAATGTCAATATGATAGACGTAGCTAGTTTTTTACTTACAGTACAAGAAGGACGAATGTGCTGCAGTGCCGAGCCCACCTGAAATGAGGAAAAATATAAAAAAACGCACTCGCTGCAACTCACCAATTAAGTGCTGACTCTCCTCTGACACCTCCCCCCTGCACCCCTGTGATTGGCTGTGGTTAGCCTGTGGGTGAGAGAGAGCGAGGGGGTCTGCCGGGCAGACACGAAGACTCTTCCAAACATGAGCTGATGTTGCCATCATTTTGTCTGTTGTTGCTTTGATTCAGTCCAAGTCCAAGCATACGCTGAGAACAAGAAGGGTCTGACAGATGGGCCACAGAGAGCAGGGCAGGGTGAGCATAATGAAACCTGGAGGGTAAACAGAAACAGGGATCAGAGATGAGTGCTACTTGAAAAGATCCAGCTTTTTCACTCGGCCGATGGAATAATGGGCATCCGTCTGTGCTGCCCTCAGCAACTTATATGATCCTGTGTTTTGATGGTATGTAACAGTGAAGAAACGGCCTTCAAGTCCTTGTGAAAGTCATGTGGAAATTTACATTGCACAATTTACTCTCATACAAGCAGCTGCACAACAAATACTAAAAAAAACAAAAAAAAAAAAACTATTTCAAAAACTAACCCTCAGATTTGGGGTCATCTCCAGAGACAAATGGAGAAGCTTTGTCCTTTGAGCTTTTAACTGCCTCAAAGCAAAATGCACTTCACATCCCCAAAACACATGGGACCAACAATGACGTTGTCAGGGGCCCAACTGTTGACAAGGAGCTCCAGAGTAACACACTCTCAGACGAGAGACACCCTGATGGTTAAATCAGATTAAAGCAGATCAGCTGCTTTAATCCATGTTCCTTTATATTAACATTTTAATGTTTGATCATTTAAGCAGTTTGGATAACGGTGAGAAGATCAAGGCTGTTACCAGGAGACTCCAGGTGCTTTTATGTATTATATGGCACTGCTTGTGTTTTCTTAAGTAATTTTACAACTTTCACAATCTTGAGCAAATTATGTTTTAAATTAAATTAAATTTATTTATAATAATAATAATAATAATAATAATAATAATAATAATAATAATAATAATAAATGTGAGGTATAACTCCAGTTTATGACTAAGTTGGAGGCATTACAGTCAATACAGTTATAGGAAATGCAAGTTCGTATCCTAATAAAGGTTCTCCAAAGTTACTCTGGCACGCACTCTTATCAAAACAACCAGTCTTACATTGGCGCGAGCGTAGCTGCATTGCTAATAATCTGAAATAGAGCATAAAAGTGTAATTAAACAAGCCAATGAACGAAATAGTATCTATTTGTGACATACATTGCACAGCAACATTTTCACTGTACTAACAAAGCAGCTGTAAACACAGTGAAGAGAGACTGAGTTAGACTTACTCCATTCTTGCAGGAAAATTGTAGAGCACTTGGGGGTGCGTTGCTAAAGCAAAGCTCTCTTCAGGTGCAACAGCTTGATGAAATTAAAGAGCCATACTTAAGCTCCGAATACCCGGGACAACGCAAAAAGACGAGCTGTTGCTTTGTTGTGCTCGACCTGTAAACTGAGGAGACGCTTAATTGAGACAAAGCATCAGTTCATTCACACCTAGCAACCAACTGC
Organism: Rhadinocentrus ornatus; assembly: GCA_037177495.1. Lineage (NCBI taxonomy): Eukaryota > Metazoa > Chordata > Actinopteri > Atheriniformes > Melanotaeniidae > Rhadinocentrus > Rhadinocentrus ornatus. The sequence continues at coordinate 7,857,230 of JBAMHW010000017.1, forward strand.
GTCACCGGGATAAAGGATGTTGCTGTTCGGCGCAGATCCCTCCGCCCCTCCCTGGACCACCGAAAGACGTCCCACATTCTCATCTCCGTTATATCCCGCTATAAAACTTGAGGTAGTTGTTTTTCGCAGCTTGTTTTAAAAAGTAACGTCTCCAACTTCTATAAACAATATGTTTGTAATTTGTTCACTTACCGTGTCATTGGTCCGTAGCCATAAAATCACGCGTTGTTTTCTAAATTTAACACACAGAAAGAGTTAAAAACTTAACAGAAAGGTGTAGAAATATGAAGCTATTCTAAAAAGTTGGGCTTTATTATATAACAGGCTAAGAAGCACAGAATTATTTGTTAGAGGAGTTTTTAAATTCAGTGTGGTTTTCCTTTGTTGCTAATAGAGGTGAGGCAGTATCCCAAGTAGAGCATAGCCACTTGGTCCATAATCTGCTACTTAGAGGATCTATTTACATGAGCACCACTTTCCAATATACAGAGCAGAGACCATGTGTACTTTACCACGAGGCATTGTATTGTTTTGTACAGGTACTACTTTATTCACGATACACTTTGTTGTTTTACATGAAGCTGTTGCATCTCCGTTGCATCAGTGGTCCATGCTCAATGCAATTGGCTGCTCTGGCTCAGATTTCCGGTCTGTCATTGGCTGGAATCGGGTCCAGGTGAAATATGATTGGTCGTTGGTAGGCAAGGCGAAGCATCACTTTTTTTCCTGCAGCGCAGACTGCACATGTTTCATGTAAACAAACCGGGTGTGGAGATCGATGTTGCAGTTTTCCATTGTGAGAGAAGCGTTTAGATTTTATGTTATAGTTGTATAATCTCTATTTTATTTGCTAAGGACATACGGGCTTGTGGTGAAATAGAATAGAATAGAATGCCAATGCGGAAGTCTAATTATCCACTTCAGAAAACAAATCACAGTTATTTTAAAGATAATTACCTCTAGCGGTCACTGCATGGAGATTATCTTTGCATTTATTTTGTTGTAGTTTTGAACATTTTACTTTTAGATTATTGTATTCATATTTTCATTAAATAGATGTCAGCTTAATAACTTCACTTAGATTTGTTAGAGGAAATGTCAGGATGTAAATAAATAAAAGACAGTTCACTAAAAAGTTGTAAGCAGTTTCCCTAGCACACATGTAAGATTTCCTAACTTAATAAGGTCACTAGTGATGACTATCAATAATAATAATGTGAGGAAAAAACCTGTTTTTCTCCTTTTAGCAAATCTCAAAGCTGTGCTGTTCTCCTGTTGCTATAGCAATAGCGGACACTGCCCCCTATTTCAGACTTGTTTTTTTGGTTGCTGTTGCCATGGGATTTGCATCTCTCTCTCTCTCTCTCTCTCTCTCTCTCTCTCTCTCTCTCTCTCTCTCTCTCTCTCTCTCTCTCTCTCTCTCTCTATCAATCTATCTATCTTTTGCTTTCAGCTCACCTCTATTATGCCATCCCTCCCCTGTCCAACCAACGTTTTATCTCATTTGCTGAGTTGCATCTCTGATTTGATCATTTTACCAAAAACAACAGATTTATTTACAGTTCTGCAGGATTTACTTATGATTGGCATGTAGTAGATTTGTCCAGTAAGAAGTGTGCTTGTACATTTAGTTTAAGTCTCTAGGATCTAACTTGAGGTTATAACACATAATGGAGTTATGCTGACAGGAAAGCTGTTTGCACACAAAGTTAGCCATGTTTTTATTTATTTATTTTGCAGGATCAGAAATTTGACAATCTGTAAATTACATTGAATTTGAGTAAATATCCTAACACTGCCTATCTGTCCCATCTGAGGAATTTAAAGGGGACAGACCTGTTTTAGACGAGCCATTCAGCAAAATGCCCAGTGTGTTTCATCTACAATATGAAAGGTGCTAAGAGAGATTTGTAGGGAAGCAGCCTGATGCAATCTAGAAAAATGTGGTCGTAATGGAGACCAGATTGAGATAGTAGTAGCTGGTAAAGTTGGCAGGTCTCACAGGAAATCGCTGACTGCTCTCTCTGTCTGAATTAATTGGCCCACTGAGGGCTTCCTGTTTGCCCGTCATGAGAGAAATCCAAGGTGCTGCTCATGACAGTAAGGCAGCCTTACCCTGATGTCTCTACTATTAAGCACATTTCCCCTGTCGTTATTGAGGAAGAAATTTGTTAAATTCAGACAAAAAGGTACCTTTGTATGACTTGAATTAAAAAATCAAGTGGAATCAGCATCTCATAGCAATAACTGGATTTTCCAAATTGCCAATACAGCAAACACCAAACTAAAGAAGCCAGTTTAAACTAAGTAAATAACTCTGGATCAAACTGTACAGTTTTCAGATATTTATTTAAAATGTTTTTACTATGTCAAATGTTACCCAAATTCATTGAATGTTGTGCATGAACTGAGGAGTTAGAAAAGTCAATGCTGCATGCCAAGAGCATGTATGGCACATTAGTAAGGGTTACACCATCGTTTCATCATCAGCTCTCTCAGAATTTATTGTCCTCAACTTTTGCCGCTCTTTGAACATATGAAGAAAACATGAGGTTCTGCTACCACTTGTGAATGGAAGTCTCTCAGAGGGGATTTGTGGATATTTCTGTTTGTGTTCAGCTAACTGATGGCTTATATATATATCTGTTTGGCTTGACAACATGCAATCAAGTTTAAAAAAGGTAACAGGCATAATTTAATCTTGATTCATTAATATTTAAACTAGGCTAACTTTATTTGGCTTTCAACGTTGACAAATGAGAACTACTCTGTCACAGGGTAATGTTTATTTACTATTCCTCAAGGACGTCATGGTAAATTAGAGGTGTTTGATGTAAAAGTCTACAGTGCTTCCTTTGTTTTCCTTTGGGATCTCAAAGCTTTTAGTTGATCTTCTACAACTTGCTCCAACTCGTCATGGTATCTTGAATGAAGCATGCATGCCACACATTGCCCAAAAATACATTTATCTAGCATGATAAAGGAAATCCAGTATAACAAAAACTGACTTAAATGTCAGCAGATTGATCCCTTGTCATATACGGAATTATGCAACAAGTCCTGTTGGTAGAAATTTACAAAACCTCCAGATAGAGTGAAGGGAGACAAGAACAGAGGAACTAAGGTTGCAGATGTAATGTTCATGCATCACTTGCAGTCTTGACTATTCAGACTCTAAACAGACATGTCCCAGATGGTTGCTCTGTGTTTTTTACAGCACTCAGACTGTGTGATGCTGCTCTGCAGAACCAATAAAACCCCAGAGGCTCAGCGTCTATCACCTCTGAGCATTACAGTCGATATTCTTTCAGGTCATATATTTTCTGTCAGTCTCATGGCAAATCATGACATAGATATGAAACAAAAATCATTTTATACCTGAAGATGGACATTAGTTAGGATTTTATTTTCTATGTGACCCTGCCACAACTTTCAGAGAAATGTGGTTCAACTGAAGGTTTTCTTTGAACTTGAAGAGTAGGATTTCTAACATGAAATATCAGATGCTTTCCTAATCTTATCCCACTAGTTTTAATGTCTTAACCTAACAAAACACGAAGTAAAAGTGAAAGTAAACAGCAGCATGTTTAAAATTAATCTTTGTCAGACAGATCATAGTCATGTGCTGAACTACAATCACAATCTCCGGCTTCCAGTTAGAAACTTTTTCACTTGTTAAAGATACTAAACACTCAAAATATGCTTTTTTGTATTTCCAAATACTCTATATTAAAAAGAGAAAGAAGATCTATGCTAGAACAAACAAAAAGAAATAAAATTTAGTCACAGTTTCATTGTTTCAGAGAAACTTTCTCTATAAGTTCTTTAAAGCTACCTGGGCTAAGCCTTCTTTTAAGGTTTATAGCACTGTTGTGAACAAACATGTTTTACACAGCCCAATCAATCTCGTTGACGTCAGGGAAAATATCAACACGTCTGCCCCAAAAACAACAAGTTAGACTTAAGTCATCTGGTCTTTACTTCATTTAATGGAAACCCTAGGGTAAATAGCAACAGCATTTAGTTGTGTTTTGTACAAATGACCTTATATATTTTCTTACTATTGCTTGGCCTTTAACTAGAACCCGAACATTTTGTTCTACATCATGCAAAAACACACACCTGTATGACATTAAACATTTAATTTTACTTTAAATTTATTGCTAAAGCCAAACTTCAGAATCTAAATGTTGATTGAGAAGTTGCTCTAAATGGAGGATTTAATTAAAAATTCAAGCTGGCTGTTGCTCTTCTTAGCCAAGCCCTTTTTCTTAACATGTATAAATACAATTCTACTAAATTCAATTGAAATGTATTTATTTGGTCTGTATTTAATTAGACTTATTAACTTGTTTACTCTCTCTTTGTAATATCCTTGCTGGCTTTTAATGTGAATTGAATTATTTTAAGAATATTAACTTTATTGTACAGTGGGGATGTCCTGATACACCTTTAATAATCATAGCATTGTAATCATAACATTGTGGTAATAATATAGTGGCAAATCATGACATAGTCCATCTTCAGGTATAACATAGTATTATCTATACACACATTAAATTGTAGCATAACAAATGACATAATATATTTTGTGGTTATAATTTAATTTTAATTAATTTTGTTATTAACTCTCATCTTAAATATGTCAGATGTATTTAAGGAAATATGGTTGAATAAATTAATTAAGTTGAATCAATGTAAGATGTGAAAATGGTGATGGTGGTGATGACGGGAGGTCACAAAATCGTGGACTTTTCTTTAAAAACAAATGGGAGGTAATCAAGTTACACTGTAGTTCAGCCGTGTAATGATAATAGAGATTACCTGGTAGTTTTTAAAACTGCTGGGTAATTTCTTTGTAATGGTAAATGGTCTTTATTTATATAGCTCTTTTATATTATACATCACATTCACCCATTTCCACACTGATGGTGGAAGGTGCCATGCAAGACACTCACCACAACCCATCAGGAGCAACTAGGGGTTCGGTGTCTTGCCCAAGGACACCTCGACATGAACTTGACTTGGCCGAGGATTGAACCTGCAACCCTAGGGTTACAAGTTGACCGCTCTACCTTGCCGAGCTAGCGGCCCCTAATTTCTCTGCTGTCTCTAATTGTAATATGTTATTGAATAAAATTAAGTTATTTGGGAATAATGAAATGCTTCAAGAATGCTTGACGACCTCTACCTCCAAATATCCTCATGTGAGGAAAGCTGCTCTTAACAAAATAGACAGGAAAACTTTTTTTGTCTACAATATTGAATTCATATAAGTAATAATAAACTTTTCACCATAGTTTCAGTCAGGCAAACTGTTATTGACCAAAACATACAATTTATAAGGTTTATTGATGATGAAAATGAAATATATATATGTATGTGTAT